>OY101444.1:19002358-19374858 GCA_956483585.1 Gymnocheta viridis | reverse complement strand
ATTGGTGTTGTTTAATATTAAATACTACTCTGTTCGCAAGAAAACTGTAATTTTATGAAAATTTTCATAAAACTTACCAAATCGCACGACTTGCCAAAAAAATCTGTCACACTGTTGCATTTTTAGTCCACACTACCATATTTTTTTAGCACACACGCCATATTTGGCAAATCGTACGAGTATGTAGAATAGTGAATCACGGCCTTTAGAATGTCTTTTTTGAATTTTATCGTATGTATTTATGTAAGGGCCCCAATGGGTTAACTCGATGTTATTCACATACCTTGAAAACCACAAGCAACGAAGAAGAATTAGTAATGATGAGCATTAAATTGTCCGATGGTGAGTAAAGTTGTGTTAATTAGAGTTGAGCTTTAAAGTTGAGCTTTAAAGTTGAAGTCATATAAATGTTGTAAATCCTATAAAAGTTGTCATATAAAAGTTGTCATATAAAAGTTGTCCAAAGTTGAGAGTCGAAAATCATTTGAAAGTTGCTCAAAGTCTAATATTATTTCCCTATTAACTTAACTTAACATTTTCTGCTGAAATCAACATTTTAATTTACTAAAAAAACACCTGAATTTTGAAACCTTAACATTTTATTTCTAAATACGGAAATAACCTTAAATAAATTGAATTTAATATTTAAATATTTGTGTGCCAGTTACGTGCCGTGAAGCTTTTGACTAAGTGTCTAGCACTTTTGTAAAATTTCAACATAGAATATGGTGAACGCTGAGCTTTCAGACAAGACTTTTTTAATTTCCCCTTTAAACGCATTTCAGCGCCACTTCAAAACAAGCGTCCATTTTTTGCCAATGATAAACATAAAACAAATAATTTACTTTGTTATCTTGACAACTTGTTTTACCAAACGATTTTTTGTTCAACCAAGTGCTAACGTGCAAGCAGATTCCAATGTGTAAAATGCCTTTAAGTTTTTATTTTTCCTTGTTAATTTTGTGCTTGCACATCAAATGTGCAAAAGCAAAAAATCGAAAAAAATGAACCTGAGTTACTGAGCGAACACTATTATCAAAGAAAATAAAATACGTTGCCCAAACCATTAAGGCAATTCTACACATACAAATGTGCTCTGGTTTCGGTTCAGTGGCTATTTTTTCCACTTTCTTTTGCATACAACCACGTACAACATTTGTATACAACTTAAACAACATTGAATGAGTTTTTGTGAGTTTTTAGATTTTGTTGTTATTTTATCGTATTGCTGCTGCAATTTCAAAACTTTAGAATAATCTAATACAATTTTATAATCATAAATTTAAACATGAAACTTCATAATGCATTGAACACCTGCGCACATTAGAAGGAACGTCACTGATGCATACATACTTAAATTCACATGTATATTTTATTTTTAATGATATTCTTAAGTTTTCTTTTTGCAAAATGTAATATTTTAATTAGAACTCTATTAAAGAAATTTAAAAAAAAATTTAAAAGAACTTTTAAAATCTACTTTTTAGAAATTACTTTTTCTTAAAGGTACATATTTAAAAGGGAAGCTTTTTAGATTGCATATTTTTAATAGCTACTTCAACAAAAAGTAATTTTTTAAGAGTTAGTTTTTCATTGGATACAATATTTCCTTAAAATGTAGATCTTTAAAAGGTCTTTTGTAAATGCATTTCTTTAAAGTAGTTTTTTTTAAATAAACTTTATTAAAGTTACTTCCTTTAAAAGTATTTTTATGAAAAGGCCGAAAGACTTATTTCGAAAAATGTATTTTTTAGGTAATTTAGTAAAAAGTTCTATTTTAAATAGTACTTTTCCAAAACAAAAGTTTTAAAAATTCACTTTTTCAAAGACTATAATAAAACGCTAATTTTTTAAGTTGCTTTTGTAAAAGGCTTTTTGTTAAAGCAACTTTTTGAGAGGTAACATTAGAACTCAAGTTTTTTAAAGTTGATTTCATTATGCATTTTATTTTTAAGTTAATTAATTTTCCAATTTCTAAACTTTTCTTACTAAATTTACTTTTTAATAAAGTTTATATATTTTAAAAGGGAAGTTTTGTATATTCCAATTTATTCAAATTTTTTAACCTTTTTATTCACATTTGATTAACAAACTTCTTCAAGCTTTAGTTTAACAGATAACAATAGATAAAAACTTTATTTCTCTTTGTAAAGCTTCTTCAGGAACATTTAATTAACTTTAAAACTAAACAGTTTTTAATATTAATCAAATATCCCTGAAGAAGCTTTCCAAAGATAAAGTGAAATGTTGGAGAAATAAAATTTTTATATATTATTGTCTGTTGAAGTTTGAAGAAGCATCTTAATAGAAATTTTATGTGTTTTTTAAAATAATATTTAAACAAAATGGTTAAGGTAATTTTCCAAAAAGTGATTTTTTATAAAAGTTCAGGGGTCTAATTACCGTCTTCGATATCGAAAGAACTATCGAGCAAAAATAAAACTAGTTGCCTCATGATGGCATTGATCGAGTTTTTATACTAATTGTAAAAGATTTTATTCAATTACTATTGAAAATGGATCAACAAATATTGATGTATTTTGGATCCAATAAATTCCTGAGCGTATATTTTTTTGAGTAGCGGTTCGGATTCAATTATGTCTTATCGAAATTAAATTTTTCTGGGCACATGTCAATGGCAATGCCACCAATGCTACAGTTAGCCGCAACACTTTCCCTTCTGGCTACTGGCTCCTTTCAGCATGCAGTTGGTAACGATTATGCCATTGATCAAGGAAATGGTTGTTGCTAATTTCGGTTGTTCGGACGTAAACTCTCCGAGTATTCTTCTTGGCCCAAATTTAAATTTTTCACACTTGCCCTGCAATGTACCACATAATTACAATTGTTTTTACTCACAAAATAAATAAAACTAAATTTTTCACAATTCATCTTTTGCCGTTAAAATTTTTGTACGATTTTTTACAGTTGACATTTTGGTGTCGGACAATGTTTGCAAAGAAAACATTCGATCGATGACTCGCTATCGAAAGCCATCATCTCGAGGTTTATTTATTTTTGTTCGATATTGTTTCGATCTATTTTGCTCGATATCGTAAGCGATAATTAGACCCCTGTTTTTAAAAATTTAATTAAATTAAAAATTATTACTTTACTTTGAAAATTTACGTTTTAATGAAACCTATTTTCAAAGGCGACCACAATATAAAGAATATTTTTTTATTTATTTATATATATATATTTTATTTATTTTATATTTTATTAGAAAAATATCTTTAAAGTTTCTTCAACAATTTGAGATCCAGCACCGCCATTTACTTTTCAACTCAAACCCAAATAGCTCAAGAAAGTTCCTTTAAAATCATTACTTTATATATATTTCTTAAAAACAGAAACTCAGGAGACTTAGATTAGACTTTTCCCCGTGTTATCACTCGCAATTGCCAATAAACCGCACTTTAATTAACTAGAAACAGCTCGAGTGTGTAATTTTTCAACTTTTTGAACAGAAGTTTAGCATTGTAAACAGATTTTGCAGACGCAACAACAAACAACGCACAGAATTCTGTTTAAACTGGCAGTTTGCATATCTTTATTTAATGAGCGTCTTAATAGTGCATATCGTCATGTGAATTCATAAAAGCCTTAAGTTACATTGAAAAGAATTAAAAAAAAACTCTCTAATACAATCTAATAATTTAAAGAAAATTTCTTAAAATTTTTTCAATGTAAGCTTATTTCTTATTAAGGATCTAGTACAATTTTAAAATTTTGCAGGGACAAATATTTTGTTATTGTACATCGTAATCAATAATGAAGTGGATTTTGATTTTTTTTTAATTTGGCCTTTTTTGAAATCATATGACGATATGCACATTCCCGTCAACATTTCGCTTGCGATTATTATCATTATTGTTATTGCACTGAGACTTAAAAGTACAAATTGTATACAGAGTACTAATGCAAATTTAAACAGAGAATTTAAATAAAAGCTAAAGTTCGTTCAAATAATTAACCCACACAGGAGCATAACTATGAAAATATTTATACGCACATGCATCTAAAGAAAACTAGTTTGAATTAGCAAGGAATATGCAAAGCCACACATAGACAGATATTGTTATTGCGGTTAGATATTCGGTATTCAATATTAGTTTTTCAGCACTGTGAAGAGTTTCATTTTCCATGTGAAGCCATTTACATATACAACTAACTGATTATCCCTAAGGGATCGTAATGGTACACATTACTGTTTGGTAAATACTCGTATGTTAACTTTTAGTTTTTAATATTTGATAGAGAGCATAATCTTTAATGTTTTAAAATTTTCGTTAGAACGGAAAAAACTTTGCGTTTAATTGGTGTTGTTAAATTTTTTAAGTTTTCAAAATATAAATACATATCTACTAGAGATGGAGTCGTGAATAATTTTCACACACGGTCACGCCCGCTAACGATAACAAAATTTTACTCATGCACGCTCATGCCATACCATATATTTTGGCTTAGATTCATGCATGGTCACGTGAGTGAAAAGAAGTTGTTCACAATTACCAAAACTCATGCGCACGATATACTCTTGAAAAAGCATTACAATATAATTAAAAAATTACAATAAAGCCAACAAAAAATCACAACCATCACGTTAAAAATCTACTCATTCACGCTCTTTCACGGTGGATTTTTGTATGCTCACGTTCATGAAAAACTAATCACAATGATGCGTAGTCACAAATTATTCATGCCAATCACGTGAGCGGTGCCCATCTCTAATATGTACCTTTAATATGAGAACCTTTTGAAAAAGTACCCTTCAAAATAAGAATCTTGAAAAACCTATTAAAAAATTCCGTCATACAAAAGGTCCTTCAAAAAAAAATAATTTTTAAAAAAGTTATTTTTAATAAAAATATTTTTTGAGAAATTCCTACTAAAAAATTACCTTTAAAATAGAATTTTTTAAGAAGTAACTTCTAAAATAATTATGTGCCTTAAAATAATGTAAATTTTAAAAGTTTAAATTTAAAAAAATCATTTTTTTTAAATAATAGTAACATTTAAAGGAAGTATATATTAAAAGAATTCCCTTTAAAAAAGTTGCTTTTGATGAAGTAATTAAAAAGGAAAAACTTTTAATAAAAGTACCTTTGAAAAGTACTTTTTAAAATAGTACATTTAAACGAAGTGCATTGTGAATACTATAATGTTTGCAAATGCAGGTTTCAAAATAAGTATTTAAAAAAACTCTTAAAAACCCTATTAAAAAGTACCTTGTAAATACAGTAAGTTGAAAAAAGTACTTTGTGAAAGAGTATATTTTACTTTTATTTAAAAAGTTCTTTTGAATAGAACTGCCTCTTTAAAAAAGTCCATTTTAAATAAAGATGCTATTAAAACAAGTGTTTTTTAGACAAAACAGGTGGCTTTTAAGATATTACATAAAAATGTGTTTAATAAAAGGACCTTTTTAAAAAGTACCTTTCTTTCTTACAATATCTTTAAAAATATTTAGAAACTGAAAAAAAAAACATTTTAAAAAGAGTACATTTAAAAAAGAACCATTTGAATTAGTACTTTTTAATACAAGTGTTTCTTTTAAGAAAAGTACTATTTAAAAAAAAGCACATTTAAGAAAAGTACATTTTTAAAAGTAACTTAGAAAAATTACATATTATAAAGTACCTCTCATAAAAATGTACTCTTTCAAAAAGTAACTTTGAGGGAAATACTTTTTTACAAAGTAACTTTAAGAAAACAACATTTCAAAAATTCTTTTAAAAATGTACTTTTTTAATAAAGTACTTTCTGCAAGAAGTTCCTTTTCAGAAAGGTATCTTTTTCAACAAGTACCTTTTAAAAATAGTACATTTTAAGAAAGTACCTAAAATATATAAATTTTAATAAAAACACATTTCAAAAAAGTTCTTTTCAACAAAGTTCCTCTTGAAAAAAGTTTCGTATAAAAAAGTAGTTTTAAAAAAATTAATTAGGTTTTTAATAATAATATTTATAATAATTTATAAAATTTATTCTAATAAAAAAGTTAATGTAAGCCGGATTCATGGAAACACAATGAACACTGATAATGGAAGTCTAACGGCTCCCGAAAAATAGCGTTGTTTCTGTTTTGGCGTGTAAGTTGAAATTAGTTTTTCTTAACTTGTAAATGTAAAAAGTTTTAAAAAAATACATACTTAAAAAAGTTTTTTCAAAAATGTTCTCGAAAAAGTTACCTTAAAAAAATTTCTTTTTAATTAGCTAATTTAAAAAACTTCTCAAAAAACTTAAAGCTAATAAGCACATCCGTGTCTTTAAAAAAGTATCCTTTATCCTTTAAAAAATTCACTTGAAAAACTACCTTACAAAATGGTACTATTAGAAAAGTACTTTTTAGTAAAGCAACTTAAAAAGTGTTAAAGTTTTGATTGAATAACTTGCTGTTGTTGTACCTCAAACTTTTTTTCGGTTGGCTTAAAAATGTATTTCCTTTTGTAACTTTTCTCATTTTATATTCTAGGAGAAGTGAGAGTTTCGGAAATATTTTTGTTGCTGTCACAAGTGTCTGGCGAATTGTGGGGTGGTGAAGACAAGAAAACTATGTTGAACATAAAATGTTGTTGAAGAAACTTGTTAAGTCTAATCATAAGTGTTATCTCTTACAAGGCATTCTTTACGTGCGTAGGAAGAAAGATATTTAAAAGCAAATATATTGACTTTATCTTATCATGCGAGGGTTGAAGCATAAGTTAAACCTTGTATTGCAAAATTGTATGAGTCTTTTAAGAGACCTCTAAGGTTAATGCATGATTTCATTGAATAACAGGAGCTGAAACTTTACTTTGAACAAAAAATTACTTATCAATTTGCCCCCGCTAATGTGTTATTTAGAAACAAATACAAATAGATTTGTACATATTTGCATATAAATATTACTCCTCAAAACATACACATACGTACATTTTCGTTTTGCACAAGTTTGTGTGTTTCCTGTGTTAGTTTTTCTGAAGGAGATATCAAAATATTAATAAAGAAAATTATGCAAAACTTTAAAACACTATAAATGTTAAAAGAAATTGATAAGTTTTAATGATACGAGAGTGGTTGCGGATAAGTAAAGGAGGGGAAAAGTAAGCATACTGATTGTTTGTTTAAGTTGCAAAGTTGGAAATTACGGGGGGAATTAGGATATTTTTCACTAATTATGAAACAGATTCAACTTAAGAAAAGAAATGTAAATATTTGCACAAAATTAATAACATTTGTATGTTAGTTTCTTTGGTTTGGTAAATTTAAAATAACTTAAGTTTCAATTAAATATGGAAAATATCATCGATTACCGCATAAAAAAAATTTTACTTAAAAATTATTAAATAATAATTTGAGAGAATTATTAGTCCTGAACGTCTGGTTCGGGGTTTGAGCTTGAGTCAATTTAGTGGATTTAATTTAAATAAACGCAGTTCATATCAGATTAATTTTAATTTTAATTTTTACTAAAGTTCACTACAAAATCAAAAGTTCAATTATATTAAATTCATATTTCAATAAAAATATAAGCTTCATCTGAATTTCAGATTGAAGTTTCACCAAAAAAGATGAAATCCACCAAAACATGGAAATTTTATAACAAAAATCTATTTCTCCAATACACAAAATGAAATTTCACTAAAAACTAAAATTTCACTTAAATTCAATTGTCACCATAAAATAATTGAAAATTATTAAAAATAAAAATTCTTAAAATATTGAAAATTCAAAGTGTCCAAAGACCTAATTTGATTCAAAAATGAAGTAATTTAAAATAAAAAATAAAAATTTCATTTAAATATTGTAAACTCGCAAATTTCATTCATTCAAAACTCAAAATTTCATTAGAAAATCTAAAATTTCGTCACAAACTCGATCATCTTTCCAAACAAGTCAAGTTTACCCATAATAATATCGAAAACTTATAAACAAATCAAAATGTCTTAAAAAATCTACATTTCATTAAAAGATCAAAACTTCTTAAAAAAGTCGGAAATTCACTATAAAATGCTATGCTGTTATTGCTTTAAAAATTTTGATATCTAGCAAAATCGAAAGTTCAGTTAGTAAATCAAAATACATAAAGAAAATTCTTAAAAACTTTTGTATTTCAGTAATAATTGACATTCTTAACTTCTTTTAGCACCCATCTGAAAATTTTTAAAAGCAAACATGCACATGCACATGCACATGTCAGTCGATGATGCTGTAGCGACCATCAAAAATAAAAATACCACTCTTTCGTTCTGATAGTATAATTAGCTTCCATTTATCAATTTCTTAATTTAATTAAAAAAAATATTAGCTTAATACAAGAAATTTATTCCTCGAACTCGAGCGATATTAATAATTTTTAATTTACAAAAAAATTTATAATTTTACCAATAAATAAAAATTATACACAACCAAAAAAAAATATAAAAAGAGATTTATTTTACATATTAAATTTTTTTCCAAAAAATCAAATTGCATTGAAAGTTTAAATAGCCTTGAATATCGAAATTTTATAGAAAAAAATCAATATCTGATTAGGTAAGAAAATTCGCTATAAAAACAAAATTTTGAATTAAAAAAAAAATTAAAGAATCAACAATATTTCAAAATCAGGATACAATTTGCCTGTATTTTCACAGCTGAAGCTTAAAGTAATCATCACAACCGCATAACTCACAAATTCAATAAAAATGAAAAGTATATAAAATCTGGTAAAATTGGAAATATTTTGAATATTAATTTTATAAAATTTTATACTACAAAATTTCAAAATTTTGTCTTATTCGTTGAGTTCTATGATAAATCAAAAATTAATTCTCTCATATGTACATATATATTGTATGTATGTATATTCACATGCATATTTATGTACGTATCACACTCTGCCTAAGTGTATTTAAAACTTTTAGGTCTTCATTCTGTAGTAGTTTTTGTTGTTGTTGTTATTTTAAATTCTTATCTTTCCTTGCCTTTGTACTCAAAGCAATATTCATCAATGCGTTTGATGTTAATTATTAGGTGTGGTGTGATATTGTTTTTCTTTTAAACAAATTAAATATGTATATAAATAAAGAATTTTTTTAGCTTAAAGTTCTTATCAGTTTATCATTATTGGTTTTTTCACCTGCTACGCCACTGTTGGTTATTTGTGTGAGAGTGCTCATAGCCTCGATGGCGCAGTAGGCAGCGCGTAAGTCTCATAATCTTAAGGTCGTGAGTTCGAGCCTCACTCGGGGCATTTATTTTTATTGTCTTAACTGTTTGTCGAAAATTTAAAGAATATTTTAAATAAAATAGCAGTTTGGGCAGACAAACATTTGGAAGAAAAACATCTGGAATTCTGTTTAGTTTTTTTTCGGTAGCGTTCACACAGACGAACATGTTATCGACAACATTCCATTATTATTTAAAAAAAAAACAAATTTGAACAAATCGAGTCGCCGAATACCGAACACAAAAATTCTGCTCTCTTTCCCACCCGTAATATGCTTCCAAACTAAATCTTTTCCATCCAAATGTTTCCCCATCTAAACGCAGACTTAATCGTTTTATCATCAGCTTACGTGGCTGTTGGTTATTTATTTTAGGGTGTTCATAGCCTCGATGGCGCAGTAGGCAGCGCGTAAGTCTCATAATCTTAAGGTCGTGAGTTCGAGCCTCACTCGGGGCATTAGTTTTTTGTTAATTATTTATCGAAAATTTAAGGAAAGTTTTAAAGAAAATAGCAATATGGGCAATTTAGAAGTCACTTAAAATATTGCATATCTTCTTTGTTTATTGAAAGATTTATCTTATCTTATCTATGCTCCTTAGCTTTATGCATAGACATATCGTCATATGAATTAATAAAAGCCCTAAGTTACATTGAAAAAATTTTAGAGGACTAGCAAAAACCTATTTAATATGAGAATTTAAGAGAGAAATTTTTTTTCAGTTTAAGCTTATTTCTTATTTAAGAATTACTGCAATTTTAATGTATAAAATTTTGATAAGTTGGATCGCAATCAATCATGAAGTCGTTTTTGAATTTTTTGTAACTTAGGGCTTTTTAAAAATTATATGACGAAATATATCATGTGCATATTAAACAACAATAAATTTTTATAAAAGATTTAAACTTTTCTTGTAGAAAATTTTGGCATAATTTTTCTTTTACATATTTATGGCTCACAAACGCTTAATAAAGTTATAGTAGGTTTAATGGAGGATTTTTGTATGGGAAACCCGGTTTTAATGCACACATTAACTTTATTAATCGTTTGCGAATAAGGCCATTAATAATTTGCCAGTTCTATTTTTTTGGCAACACTGATAATTTATAAATAAGAAGAAGCACGCCTAAAATATACTTTAAAATATTACACACAAAATTATAACAATTTATATAAATTAACAAAAACAGCGATAACAGGTAGTCTAACGATAAAGGTGTCGTTTTCGTGATTGTTACGCGCATTTTTCAGCCTTCGCATTCAAAACGTGCCCTAACAAACACAAAAATAGTTTATCTAACCAAGAAATTGTGCTTAAAAATATACATACTTTTTGTTTAAAACAATTTTTATGTGAATTTTACATATTTCTCTGTTTATTTATTTCTTATATTATTCTCGTAGTGATTTTTTGAACGTTGGATTTTTTGTGAAATTAGAATTTTTGACAATTTTTTTATGGTAATTAAATTTTTAATTTTAGATTTTTTAATTTTAGTTTTTGAAAGTCTGTGAAAAAAAGATATCGAGTCAATCTCGATTGATAAATTAAAAAAAAATAATTTTTTTCTTAAAAATTTGATTTTTGAATGAAAATTGTATGAATACATTTGCGAGTTAGTGGCGAAACATGAATTAGTAGTTTTTAATCCAAAGTGATTATTATTTTGGCGAAATTTCGTAACGTTTTGTGTAGAAAGAATTTAGTTAGAAAAATAATCACATTAAATAAATAAATATTTAGCTGCTGGCTTGAGTCTTGCAATGTTTGCTACACTTTGCCACATAACTATTTCAAATTGATCAAATAAATAAAAAATTCAACTCGGTGTCAAAAAAACAAAGAAAAAACAAACGTATGTAAATATTATTAAACCAAAAACGTTTGTATTAAGTAACACAGGGGTCACATGATCAAGTTTCAATACACTCACACTTTTTTTACTAATACACTCACACTTTTAGAACTTGATACGAACTTGCTGTTGAAATTCTCTTTCCATCGAATGTGTCAATTTACTGTCAAGAAAACGTTTTTTGGTTTGTTTTTTACAAATATTTTGCCGCAATTTAATTGAAATATAATTAATAATGTTTGTGAATAAAAGTAATAAGTATAAAATTTGTATGTTATAAAAATATATGGAAATAAATTGCTTTAAAGCAACTGAGTTATGAATAATTATCACTACTTTGATGCGGAATTTTGTAGGTTCATATAAAACCCATTTGTAATCTTAAAAGTAAAGGCAGAATTAGTTTGTACGTTCTGTTCTGTTACGAGTCAGCTGTTTTGTTTCTGTTCAATTGAAAAACTGTATGTTTGGTTTGTTGTTTCTTTTTCGTTCTGTTCTGCTACGGACTATTCTGTAGAAAATAGAATACAACGTTAAGTGACAGCCAAGAGCTTGTATGATTTAGTTTTTTTGTGAAATGAAATATAACAAATTTTGTTTTAAAAGTCAGATTATATTATTTGACTTCAAATTATTAAAGATTTATATATTTTTGTCAAGTAAAAAACATTTTGCAAACATTTAGAAAATTCAATCATATAATTCTATCGTACACATCCGAAAGTTCACACAGAACAACCAAGTAAGAAATATTTTCTACAGAAAAGAGCGGCACAGAACGGCAACGAAAAGTAAAAACTAATGAGGCCTCAAGTATGAAAATTTTCTTTTCAAATTCTCAAAACTTCTGAAACCCCTCACGAAATATCTTACAGCTTAAAACAAACTTTTGGCAAAGATACCGTAATATTTGCCACAAAAGAAGACCATGCCATACCTCCTAATATATATCTGCCACCCCCAGAACTGGTTCAGGGCCCAATAACAAAAGATGTCGCAATTATTTGGGGTTGTCCCTGATTGGGTGATATGGCTACCGGACCTTGTGGTGTGGAATTCCCTGAACCCTTTTCATAATAGTTAAGGTGAACCTAAAGGGTTCTAATGTTATGAAGCATTTCGATCTATGCAACACTGCTTTACACAATATCCTACAGGTGGCGGTGAAGATGACGACGATGATGATGGTGGTATAGATATTGCTGCCCTAACTGAAGGAATTAAGGAGGACGAAAAGGCTTCATTGAAATCCAGCGCAGCGAATACAATTGATAAATAGTATGTAATATTATTTGCATTCCTGTTAAAAATTGAGTCGAAATATTAAAAATAAGTAGACGAAAAGAAAGTTCTTATAAACATATATAACAATGTATGTTTGTATATCCAAATCATAGAATGTTTTTTATAATAAAAACCAAGGTACAAAGTGCGATTAAATTTGATATTGTTTTATTAACTAATTTGTCTAGAAAATCTTTTGATTATTTTAATAACTTGCAAAACTAATAAAACAAAAAATTATAGCACATTTAAGTTGTTTTCTTGTCAAAAACATTTTGAATAATAAAATTGCTTTACAATTGTGTGCAGCTTATGTCACAGCAATCAATTTAAATTATTTTTAACAAGTGGTATGTGTGAAAAACTTGAGCGTGTGGCTGCAGTGTAAAAGAAAAAAAATAGAAGGGAAAATGGTACATGAGATAAACACAATGTGTAACAATGGGTTAATTTAACGTCATTTAGGGATGGTAAAATTTGAATATTGATAGTTGTGAAGTTGTGTTGGCTTTAAAAACAATTAATAATACCTTCGATCACTTCGTCTTCTCGTATTCTTTTTCGGGTCATAATTTGTATAAATACAGAAATTTGAAATCACATTCAAACGAGCCACCTAAAAAGTGATGTGTACATGGAAACACAGATGAACACTGACTATGGACGTGTAGTGGCTCCCGAAAAACAACGTTGTTTCTCTTATGCCGTATAAGTTGACATTAATTGATGTTAACTTATCTCTTGTACCTTTGGAATATTATCTCGTATTTAATTGTTTCTGACTAAAAATGTTACGAATCTCAACCAATAATGATCACTTTGTATTAAATGTTACTAACAACCAATTTAGTTTGAAAAATAATCACATTAAATGATATGTGTATTTTTTACCTTAATTAATTTTATATTTCATTGATATTTAAAGTTTTTGGTGAAATTTTTATTGATTTAACATGATGCTTGATATTAGATTTACTACAAGAATTCGTATTTCCTTCGTACAATTACATTTGAAAAAAAGAGAGCATTCTTTCAACATCATGGATCAGAGAGTTAATTTTTTTACATTCAAACTATATTTTTTATTACTGTTTTTAGTGATACAGAATTTTTTTAAATTTCCGATATTTCGAGAAAAGTGTTTTTAGAATTTAGAAAGATGAAATTGAAAATTAAAAAAAAAATCAACTTTTGCGAAAAGCTGATTTCTTGATTTCAGCGTTGCGGAAAATGACCTTTTAGCGTCATATAGCGTTGGAAAAAAATATTTTTTGTTTTTATAAAAAAGAGTATTTCGAATACCAGTAAAATGTATTTCTGAACATGAAATTATAAAACGTGTCGTGGTGATTAACTTACATCTACATTTTATGAATGTAGGCCTAATTATTATTAAATACGGATCAAAATAATTTTTTAATTAGTTAAATTAACATAATTGCAATTAATAAATAACGGTCTCAATAAATGAAGAAAGTAAAATTAATGAAACTAAAAACTTTCACGATAAAAATTCTCGCTTTTCACGCACTCAACAACTAAATAACGGGTTTTGAAAACAAATATTTAGAACTTGTAAATAAAAGGCAGCATTACTGTTAACAAACAGGTCGCCTAAACTACAAAGAGTTGTTAATTGGCCAACAAAAATGAGCTGCTTTAGCAGCAGTCAGTGTAGGAAACGGTGCTTTAATTTGTACTTAAAACTAGAGCAGTGGAACGATCAATACAGAACCTTAAGCAAGTCACATTTTTTTAAACCAATTATTAACACCTTTCTTATAAATATTTCACATACACTTATGCAGACTCTGTGGCTTTACTAATTGCTTGAACATGAGTTTTGGTAGTCGTGTATTTTTAAATTCTAGGGCTTTTTTCGTTGCACCAAATAATTTCTCTCTTCTTGTACCTGCGAGTGACTTAGTTAACCACAATATTTTTTTAACACTTAAATTCTTGACATCACACCTTTAATGAGAATGGTTAACTTTAAAGAAGATGAAATTGAAAGATAAGCTTAAAGAAGTTAATCAAGAATTTTAACAAACAACAGAATAAACTTTTCAAATAGTACGCGATTTGTAACGAAGCAATACGGCACGCGCCTGAACTTAAAGAAAAAAGAAGCGATTTTTATTTAACAAAAAAGTATTGTACGAAAAAAATAATAAATAGTTTAATTAAAAAGCTTTTTTAAAAACGAATTTTCATCAAAATAGTGTAATCAAGATATTGAAAAAAGATACTCTAATAGAAACCATGAGAAAACACGATTTTTATTACAATAGCCAAACGCAATCCTGTACGAAATATATTAGCTTATTAATATTGGCCCTATTCTGCTTAACCATCAGCACTTTTGCTCTCTTCGAAGTAAGCAATTTTTATGCCGATGAGCCCACTGTGGCGCGTATACTCATGAATAGTCTTAAAAGCTACGAGGGAAAAGAGCCCTCAAATGCCGCCAACAACAAAGTTGTTTTAGTTAATCTAGAGGAGCAAGAGCAACAACAAGATAAAGAAGAGCTTTTAAGGCATATTGTTAAACAACAAGAAATGTATGGAGAAAGACAAGCTAGAGCTGCTACTGATAACAGCACAAATTCATCTGCACAAAAATCTAGCTCCTATTATGAAGAGCAGTCACCGGTTGTTGTATATTCAAAAACTGATGTGGACTCCTCTATAGCTCAAAGGCAATTGGCCGAAGTACCGCCCAAACAAGATGCAGATGAAGAAGATGGATACTATAGCAAAACTTTAGCAGAGGATTATGAGGGCAGTGAGGACAATGACTATTTTGGGCAGCAAGAAAAAAGCAAAATACAAGATCAACCTCTACCGTACTACAGGCAACAGCAGCAGCAGCTTCCACAGCCATATTATAGAGAACAGCCATCTCCTAGTTATTATAGACAGCCACAACCTTACTACCGACAATCTCCTCCTAGTCCCCAATATTATGATGATTCTAGAGAAGCTTTTCCCGGTCCTGACGATGAACAAACTAGTTCAGAAGAGGCTAGATCATCACAATATCATATTTATCGCAAAAATAATAGGCAATATCCATATGCCACCGAATCTCCCATATTAGCAACTGAAAGTGGCAACAATAAAATATTATCAGCTGCTAACAGTGATATGCCATTTGCTACAAGAAAAGCACAACCGCAATATCGGTAAGTAAAACCACAATAAAATGTTTGGGTTTATTATTTATATGATTTCTCTTATCAAAAATGTTAATGTATGATTTAAAAGCTTGAATACAAAAAAACAACATTTTTAAAGTCAAAATGTTTAAAAATATACGAGGTTCTGTACGCTCGTTTCCATAAAAAATTTAATAACGAAATGCCTTTTGGTATGATTGAGTAACCGTGCATGTACAGCATTATACTAATTGAAGTATGCGTTTTTTAAGCTTAGAAGGTTAATAGAATATTTTAATCCAAATTGAATTCAAAAAGATTTTTGCTCAGCAAAGGCTTTAACCGATAATACAATATAAAAATAAACCAAAATGTCTTACAGCTCACATAAAAAGATTCATGGCTTTCATATAAAATACTAAATCAGAAAGCTTTAGAAAAAATTACAATGCATTGAAGTATTTTAAATAGTATATTATTTTAACGCTCGGCATGCGAAACAAATTTTACTAAATTCACAGTTTAAAGATCAAATAGATAGTATTAAAAATTTTTATTGCCAAGCCACTTCAATTTTTCATATAGAAAACTTCAAGCTCGAATATTTGCTTAGAGCTTAAATGCTTAAGAGCTAAGAAATAAGTAATAATACAAAAATTTTATATTCAAGGTTGTCACAGAATCCAATGTAGTGGAATTGGATTACAAGCGATGACAAAAAATACTTTTGTGTGAAGAATTTCAATGTTATCGGCTTTATTCTAAATCTAGAACAACTATCTGTTTTGAACTCAAAGCCGACAGCATTGAAATCCATCACACAACAGCATTTTTTGTCGTCTTTTTAAATCCAATTCCGCCTACAATGGAATCTGTGACAATCCTGTTAGGATAGAGCTTTAAAGCCATAACGTATAAAGTTGTTTTATAGTTTTAGAGAAAAAAGCTAAACGAATATATCTTACATAGAAAAGCTATAGCTATAAATTAAGACAAAAGAGATAAAGTAATATGATAGGAAGCTTAATATATATTATCTTATAAGAAAGCAAAATAAATTTCATGATAGTCTTGCAAAAAAAAGAAACGGACTACAAAAGGCATTGCGAACTTTTCTAATCTTAGTATTGTATTTTCATGAGATTTATATGTGTGTGCAAAGCTTCATAAATATTGGGTAAGCAGAAGTTATAGAAAAAAATATTTAATTTGCACAGGAGCTTCATGTCCCGTATCATAATGTTGTATTTTAACGAAAAGTTAATGATTATGCAAAGTTGCTTAAGAATCGGTTAAATATGTGCGTATGATGAGGGGTGTGATGCTTTCAAGTTTACAACGGAACCAATTCGGCAGAACATTCTTTCAAATAAAGAAAAAAATATAATCCGAAATCGGTTAGTAAAGCGTGGAGATCTAAAAAAACACTTGATAAAAACACAAACGAATTATTAACCTTCTTCTTTCTCTACTTTTTAAAAGAAACAACTAAGAGTTTAAAATAAAAGCAGAAAGACAAAGCTATATCTCTGTTTGTAAACTTCTTGCACAAAAAACTTACCAATTTAATTTAAATACCTTAAAGCTTTAAAAGTATTTAACGGGAAAAAAGTTTGTTTCTGAATTCAAAAGCAAAAACTTTCATTATATTTGGATCTGAAATGTTAATATCTGCAGTTTCCACAAAAAGTTTTATAGTTTTATGGCCACATTTACAAACGATTAATAAAGTTAATGCGTGCATTAAAACTGGTTTTCCCATATAAAAATCGAACATTAAACCTACTATACTTTTATTAATCGTTTATGAATAAGGCCATTAATGTTCAAATCAAAAGCTAAAGCTTAATAGAAATTTTGTTTTCAAGATAAAAATGTTGAATAAAAAATTTTGGAAACAATGAATTTTTTTTTAATAAAAGTTTTACATAAAAAGCTTTGCTACGAGTAGATGCAATAAAAAAATATAATAGATATAATTTTTAAAATATAGAGTCTCAAGTTAGAGAAAACTATTAACTTTCAAAAAGTTTATTTTGTTGTGGATTGAACTAATCTATATACATTGTGTCCGCCGGGAAGGTATACTACTTTGTTTATAATTTTTGATTAAATGAAAGAGAATGGATCTTATATTGATAAATTTTATATTTAATGTCGGCAATTTTGTACGAAATACAATGTCAGATAAATGTCTGCCTCTGTTAGCTTCACAAATGCCAGCCCTTTTGAGCACATTTCTCATTACATTCTCACACATTTCACGCGGTATTTCATTAATTTCATCACGAATAGTTTGTTTGAGTTGCTCAAGAGTTGCTGGTTTGTTTGCATAAACCTAGCTTTTTAGATATCACCACAAAAAGAAGTACGGAGCAGTCAAATCAAGCGAGCGTGAAGGCTAATCAACATCACCATTTCTTGAAATAACTTGTTGTGGAAAGAGGTCTCGCAGTAATTTCATTGTAATCCTGGCTGTATGCGATGTGGCACCATCTTATTGATACCACATGTTAATCAATTCCAAAGCATGCAGTTGTGGCATTAAAATGTTTTCAATCATATCACGATATCGCTCCCCATTCACAGTTATGCCGTTTTATTTTCAAAGAAGTAAAGTCCAATGATTCCTCCTGATCAAATTGCGCACCAGACTGTCACTTTTAATGGATGCAAAGGTGACTGATGAATAATTTGAAGGTTTTCCATTGCCCAGAACCGACTATTCTGTTTTTTCACATGTCCATTCAAATGAAAATGTGCCTCGTCAATCATTAGGCTTTTTCACGAAAATCGGGGTTGTCATGGGCGAGCTGTAACATCCTACTGGCATATATACGGCGGCGTAAATGGTCTTGGGGAATAAGCTCTTATGTCAACTGAATCTTAAATGGAAACAAATGCAAATCCTTGTGAAAAATTGTGGCCAAAATTGTTCTTTGAATACCAAGCTCCTGAGCGCGGCCTCGAATTGAGGTTGATGGATTGTTTTGAACAGTTTCTTGAGCAGCAGTAATGTTTTCAGCCGATCTTGCAGTAGGTTGTTGTCCATTCTTGGGCCTATCACCTTCAGACCCTCTTTCTTCGAAATCATTCACTACACGATAAGTAGTGCGTTTTGTTGACACGTTGTTTCTCCCAAGAATTTCACGTAATCGATGATTGATTTTGATAAAATGTTGTAACAATTAAAAAACGTTGGGTTATCGAATATTTTTCCATAACATATTTGCCACTTGTCTACTTCACGACTGCCAAATATGAACTGTGAAGACTAATGTTTACTAAAATGGCGGCAAAACACAATAGTATACCTTTCCGGCAGACACCTTGTACTTGCATTTCGATATCGTTAATATGAGTTTAAAGCTTTAAGAAATTAAAAAAAAAATTATACACAAAAATGATTTGAAAATATTCGCTCAAGTTGTATGTAAAAAAAATTAGATTTTCCTTAAAGTTTTTAAAACATTCCTAGAGCTGAATTAATTAATAAAACTTTTGAATTATACTTGAGATTTTAAAAGTTAATCGTAGATTTCATCGTTTAAATGGCATTAAAATTGTTAAAGGTATTTTTTAAGCCATATAATAACTTCTTTCGTTTCCCTTCAAGCGCACTTCAAAAAACATTTTACAAACAAGTTTTGGCCAGAAATATTTCATAAATCCTTTTTTATTTATTTAACATTATTTTGCTCTTAACTGATATAGACAAAATATAAATTTTTAAATCAGAAAACAACATAAATCATATTTACCATTTCAAAAGAAACTTTTCTACTCAGGAAATTAAATACATTGCCACGTAACCTGCCATAATGCAACAACTTAGACTTGTTTTTATTTAACTGCCTGGTTTATGTCAAACCATGTTTATTATGGCAAACGCAAAGGTGTGCTCTGCTCTTGCTCTTGCTCTGTACCAACTCATAAATTCAAACATATTTTGTGCATATAAAAGTTGCTAACAATAAAGTACTACAACAAGAGCAAAAAAATAAAAAATAGAAAAATAAAATAATAAAAAGAGCCGACAAAACTAACAATGTCAACAACAAATGCGCCATTATAAAAGCTTATTAAATGCATTATTACACTTACACACTAGCATGCGCCTCCAACACCTATCCCTACACATCCAACACAAAAAAGTGTTATAAATAAATATAAAATATAGCAAATTCATATACACAATAGATTACATACTATACATTATACATGAGAGTATGTAGTTGTATTGAGCTGTGCTAAAATAACGTGTTAGCAACAATAGTGTGTTGCATGCCTCACAGTGAATATCACATTTACAATGCTAAAGGTTTTGTAGTTAAAAATGTACAATAAATATCCTGTTTTAGTTGTTGCAAACTATAAACGCATTCAAAGCATTAAAAGAGACACTGAACAGCAAAAGGATATAAAATAAATGTGCAAATGAAAGTTGAAAAAAATTTATATTTTTCTTTTATATTTATGCGGGTGTTTTTTCTTCTAATAGTTTTATTAGAGGAAAATGTTTTTTTTTTAAAGGATTTATAGCTGCCATAAGAGCATAAAGTGTTTTTTTAGAGGTAAAAAAGTGTAGAAAAAAGTTTCAACTTTAATGGTGTGTTGTTCATTCTGAATCAATTAGCGATTGACAACAAAAAAATCTCATGTTTTGCCGAAAATTTCGTCATCAATACGGTCAAATTTTAAGTAAAACAAATTTATTATTAAACACATTTGCAATTTTAATTTGTTTTTTTTAATTAAAAGGAAACAATGTGTACATCAAATGTTTTTGTTTTTAAACAATTTTGTCGAACTTTTTTCCATTCTTACTGCTGTACTGAATATCTAGCTAAGGAAAAAGGTCAAGATTTGCTCCTGGAAATGCCCCGAATCCCAAAAAAGTTCTGATAAATCCCGAAATGGGGTAAGATTCCTTAGAAAAATTTCTATTATTGTATTTAGCATACTTGCGGTTCGGCGCAAACAATATTTTATTCACAACATACTAGAGCCTAAAATACTGTTTTGAATATCTTGATTTTAGAATTGATTTTAGACATCACTTAAGTCGGATCTTATCCGATTTTATTCATTGTGTCTTATAATATAAATTGAATATATTCCTGTCCTCGAACCATAACGTTGCTGCCACTAAACTTTACTGTGTTACTCATATACTTGGGCTCTACTTTATTTCCCTTCGGCCGTCTTACAATTATTGTTCCATGGCTTCTTCTTAAATTTTATTTAGGATTTTCCAATAATATGAGAGTTTTCTATTTTTGTGTTGACGAGCAATATGGATTTTTCTTCAGACTATTCGAGAACTTAATTTCTAATCTTAGATTATTGATAACCTCTCGGGGTGTCGTTTTCGGGAGTTTTTTTGAAACTTTCTTGCTATTAAATTATATTGCGTTGACGTAGATATTCGCGGCCCTTTTGCTAAATGTTGGATTTTAAGTTTTTTTTTTAATTTTATGCCCTGATCCTTTTTATTTCCATTTTTATATCATCACAAATCGTGATTCCTTTTCGCAGGACTTCTAAAAAACTTATCAATTTCAAACACATAAATATTGAAATAACGATGAACAATCACATATTTTCCTTTGGCTTTTTATTTAGTCTTCTTATTTACATCCTTTTGCAGAAGTATAAAAGTATCCATTGTCTTGTCAATGGTAAAATAGTAATCAAAAGATTTTTATTTAATTTTTTTAAAATAAAGTTTTACAAACGCTCAAAGCAACTATCAAGTAAGGGAAAAGTCGGTTAGTTTTTATACTTTTATATATTATGTTTAGGTTTATCTTATTAAAACGTCTAAAATAACTCAGTTGCATTTTTAAAAACAACTTTCCTTTGTATTGGCTTTAAGCATAAATTAAATAGTTTTCTTAGTTTTTCCCCCAAAAACAACTGCAAATAATTAGTATTTTTAATGTTGAATTATGTCTACGTATGAGTTTTGACTGAGTTATATTTTTCTTACAAAATTATTTGTTGATTGCAAAGAGAGAAAAAATACATCGTTTTTATAAACATTATAAACATTTTTTATAAACATTAGGTGCCACATTTTATTAATCAAGATCGATCGTTCTAGAAATGGCAGACTTGTTTCCAATTATTTCATAAGATCCCCACTGCTTGGCATTGCAAGCACATTGAAAACTTTATTTGATAGAATTTCATCTTATAAATTTTACTTGAGTTTAACTACAATGTAACTAATGTAACAAGACCAATTTTTAGTTTGAATCCATCACTCATGTGCTTATAATTGTGGTAAGAAATTCTTTGATTAGTCCCTATTCTAAATTAAAAAAGTGTGTACTTTAGATGGCCAAAACTTGCTCCTAAATTGCCATTTAAAAAATACCATTAGTGTGCGCTTCTTATTACTTATTACTATTTAACTGCACATTTCGCTCTTAATTAGGTATATTAATTTCAAATATAGAAAATGTACACCAAGTCATTGGAAAATATTATTTTCATAAAGAAAATTCTAAATCATACGCATCATATTACAACATCTATATTTACCAACCAATCTAAACCAGCAAGTAATTAATATAACTCATGCAACTTATAAAACGTTGTAAACAATTTCATAAAATTTAAGCATAATTTGCAAAAAAAAAGCCAACATGAAATTTTACCTCTGTTCCAATATTCATGACAGTTTGATTACTTTACTTAAATTTATCCCATCTCTCACTATTCCCATAAAATATCTACTATATAAAATAATTTTCCTAATTTCTTTTTTCCTATATTTATATATTTTCACAAACATTATAATGTATATACTCGTATATGAGTAACTTTAAACTTGCGTTTGTATATATATATTTTTTTTTAAATATTAAAAACTATTTTATAATTTATATGGAAATTATCTGGTTGCACTAGCATGGCACATATATGTATATGCCTCCTGAAAAAATATGCTCTCGTTGTACACATTCATCATGGTAATTTATTAAATATTTACAACGTATTTTAATCTATTTTTAAGTATGTGCCACAAAGTTTGAGTAGGGAATTTATGTCACAACTACCACAACTACTGCTGTTGCTGACGATGTTGATGATGATGTTGCTGCCATTATCATCACTACAGCTTCGACCGTATTTAGTGACATGTCTGTATATATGTATGTTTGTTAGTTTGTTTGCTTATTTTTGGCCATGTTAAAATATAATTGAGTGTTTGTATGTGCGGTTGCATATGGACATGTATGTGTGTGTATGTGTGTGTGTAATAGTTTTGAGGTAAAATCCAAATTGCAAAATGTATAAAATTTTATGACAAATAGGTTTGTGTGCAGTAATCGATTATAGTGTAAAGTTTAATGTATAATTTATTTATTGTTATATAGACATTTTAAAATGAAAACATTCATTGAGTGGAACCCAATCTAGAAGTTTTCTAAAAGCTTCGCTTTAATGATACTTTAACTTTAACAAAATCACATATAAAAAAGATTAGTTTGTCAGCGATTTTCAGCATGCCCTCGTACTTGTAATCATAGTTTGTTAATGTATATTTTTGTGGTTATCGAATGCATTTGATTATAAACTACACATAATTTTGAACTAAACGTGTTTCTTTTATGCTAAACATGTGTTTGCTTGTGTTTTGCTAAACATTTTGTTGTAGGCATTAAAAGCTTTTAATTAGATTTCATTGTTAATTGAAACCACAATATTAAAATAATTTAAAATTGCAAAAAAATAAAATTCAGAATAGTTCACACATAAAATATAACAAATATGTTTTTCAAAAATAAAAATCGAAACATAAACATTTTTGGAGAGAAGTAATTCATTTCATTCGATAAAAGCTCTATAATTTATAATAGAAAAAGAAATTTTTAGAATAAAGATATATTTATAAAAATTAAAATTATGAAACTAATTCTACAAATTGATAAATATTTCATAATTAAAACGAATACTCTTATTATTGACACCACAAATAATTATTTCTTTTAAACTATTTAAATACAATCATTATAAACATACTCTTCAAAATTAATAAATTTAAAGAAGACGATATTTGTTTTAAAGAGCAAACAGAAACCGTGAAGCTGTTTTGGCTTGTATGCGGAAACACCCAGGGTCTAGGCAGGAATCGAACCTGCGACTGCCAGACTGACAGACTTACAGTCTAGTACGCTATCGTCAAGTCTAGCGGGGCGTGCTAATAATAAAAATTCTCGAATTAATCCCCTATTAAAAGAATAAAGTCCCATTTACATATTTCATTGTTGTCTATAAGCATATAAATATAAAGTAAAAAGATAAAAAAGATAATACAAACATAGAAGCTCAAGATCAACTGACAATACTATTAATTATAGAAGTTACTACTAATAAATTTAAAGTTCATTAATTATTAGAATATGCGATTATTCGAAAAAAGTTGTTCGAATAATTCTTTATTCTAAATTGGAAAATGTTGTCCGAATTATTCGTGGATACAAACAATGTACATTATGTACAGTTTGTTTATTTACTACGCATGAATTAATAAAACACAAGGTTGCGTACTCAGCCGTACAAAAAAATATTGTACTGCGCATCTACTTCATCAAAGAATACAAATGAGTGTTTGTAGTAAATAGTATAACAGATTTTTGGCACAAAACTGAAAATAACTACATAACTTCCAAACAAGTGTGCATATAGTCACAGCAAAATATGTTCCTAAAAAATTTAACATATAAATATATGAGCATATTGAACATACATATAAACATTTGAACATGAAAAAAGGAGTACAAAAATGATGTCCATTTTTTGTGGTACAACGGAAATTTGTAAATTATGTAAATGCGTACATACATTTATATGAATTTAGGTTTTTCCTATATGTCATAGTTTTTTGAAGGTTATTGCGTGTGAGGTTTTTAGAACGCAATGAAATATATAGTATGTTAAAATCGACCATAAAAACCAATTTATTGGTAACAATGCAAAATTTTTAAACAATAATAATTTTATGGGCGTTCCCACACTGCAAAATATTGAAGATATCGTTAAATTCTACATCAGAATTTTTATGAAGGCGAATATCATGTTCAATTTTTTCATCCCAATACATATATAATAATTTTGTATATTATGAAAAAAGAAAAAATGCTAAAATATAACGTATATAGTACACAACCACTACAACTGTACTGTTAAAGGATGAAACACTGAACGCTACGTAGTGTTTGCTACTTGCGTTCAAAAATCGCCATGCATTGTGTTCGGGTTGTGTAAAAATACAAAAACACTAAAAAAAGATATCGTTTCTGGGTGTATGTGTGTACAAAACGAAAATAATGTACAGTTTATTTTCGAACACTGTTATAAAAGCTTCTAGAAAAGCCAGCTTTATAAAAAAAACTTTTTAAAATATATTATTTAAGGTAGAATCTTAAAATTTTTTTTTTTGCAAAAAGTGCCGAGTTATAAAAAATAACACCGTAAAAAAAATCTCAAAAATTTTGAATAATATCTAAATAAAATAGTTTTTCTGTACAAAAGATTTTTTAATGAAATATCATGACCAGAAGATATGGTTATTAAAAATTCTCTGAAAAAGATAACATTGTAGAAAAGTATTAAATAATAACGATTTGGGATCAGTAGCGTAGAAATAGGAAAAAAACGTTTTGGAAACAGCACCTTTAAAAAAATTTTAAAGAAATTTCTGTTAAGATTGGAATGGAAGGGTGGGTCGATTCAGCAATCGATATTGAGCCATCGATTTTTCGATGAGGAAAAAAAAAATTCCATTACTATTTATATCATATACAAAATAAAAAATACCGGGCCGGTGCTTCAAAATTCGTTTTGTCATGTTCTATTTCATCATTAACAACTGAAGAATTTGAGTGCTTTAAAAATTTTAAAACAAAAGAACTTTTATATATTTTTTTCTTTTACGTATGTACATCTGACTGTAGCGATCTTGCTTTTTTTTTAATTAATTTTTCTTTTTCTACATTTAGCAATTTTTAAACAAAGCACAACATTTTTTACTTAATTGTCACTTTTATAATAGATATTCTAATAAACAAATCACTTTTTATTGCTTTTAAATATGCTATGTTCAAAAATATGCTATTTTAATTACCAAACAATTCTCAAAATAAATATTTTAGATTCTTAATTATTATTGTTTTTTGTTTTCTCTATGAATAGTTGATTATCCAGAAATAAGTAAAAGAATTTTTTTTCGAAAACCGAGTTAAACTCATTAAATTGTCAGTTTTGTTGAATTGTGATAGACACTTTTGAATGCATAAAGTTTGAAATTTTTGTGTTATTGTGTGTGTGTGTGTGGGTGTTTTAATAGGATAGTTTTTTACAGTTGGGTTATTTGTTAAGGTCAAAGAAGTTCCAAAATATTGTAAGGTTTGAATAACAAATCGTTTGATCATTTTTTGCTTTTGTGTAATCGATTACTGGACAGTTGAGCGAAGCTACTTTAAATAGTATTTGAAAACTCTGCTCAATGAAACTTTAAATAAAAATCTGTGATCAAAAAAAATTTTTTTATTTAAAATTTTTTTCTACCTTTAAGGGAGAAAGACGAATTCGCAACCGGTGAACTCGAAAGCGCAGTTGACTCATTGTGTTTGATAATCTTTTATTGTGAAAATGTGCTCTTTGGTACATTTTTCTGATTTTAAATTAGTCCAAGAATTTTCTTGGGACTATCTGTATGAATTCGCCTTGGAAAGAAGTAACATGTTTTAAAAATCACCCATTTGATGCATTCACAATTTGAATACATCAATAAATCAAAAAAGTTTATTAATTTTATTTCATTGAATTTTTATCACAAATAAGTCCTAACAAAAAAAAATAAATCCATGTATATTTGTACAAGGTGGCGCAAAATTAATCTTATCGTGTGAATATTTTATAGTTTGTTGCTTTAAATTTTTTTTCTCTAGTTTAAGAATTGTAGAAAGTCTGTTAAATTTAAAATGCTTTAGTAGTAAAATGCGACAGCACATAAGTTGAGCAGAACGTCTCCTGCTTGATGTTTCTAGATTATCTTCCATAGAATCTATGACACGTTGAATATTTACGGCGGTGTGCATTCTGCGTGGTATTCCGGCAACAGGGGACTCCTTACGAAACCATGTTGACGAAAAATAGCAACCAGCCAATTTATTCTTGACACTATGGACCCACTCCGCATATTAAAATGTCAACGAGAAGCACGCTGCGTCAGAAAAAAATATAATAAAATATAAATAAAATTCATTGATTTTAAAATTATTCTGATTTATTCGACTTTTTATTAAATTTTATTAAATAATTTATTCAAGCTTTAGGTCCAGAAAATAAATATAAATGATTTATTTTATCCGATATTTTGCTTTCTCAATTAATAATAACAGTTATTGTTTTCACAAACCAATAAAAACTTATTCTAAATTTGTTTGAAAAAATAATAAAAAATTAAAAAAAAAAATTTGATAATTAAATTACACAAAAATACAAAATTACTTAAATCAAAAAATAAATATAAACAAAAACTAATAAAATAAATCATTTATATTTAGATTTAAGTAATTTTCTATTATTGTGTACTTTAATTATAAAAATTTTTTTTAAATTTTTTTATTATTTTTTCAAAAAAATTTAGAATAAGTTTTTATTGATTTGTGAAAACTAAAACTGTTATTATTAATGTTTAATTAAATATATCACTGAAGAAGCTTTCCATTGAGAAAGCGAAATATCGGATAAAATAAATCATTTATATTTATTTTCTGGACCTAAAGCTTCAATAAATTATTTAATAAAATTCATAGATTTTTGTTTGTTTCTCTTATTGTGCATTGTTGCATTTTTTGTTTTTAACTTGGACCAGCACTCAGCGGATGACCCCTACATATAGAATGCATCGAGCCGGAACTACGAGTACAATAGGAAAATTAGTTATGGGAAGGAGGTTAAAGGGAGTAGTGTTTGTGGACGTTCGACTTGAACCTTCGCACATTGAAAGTAACAGGAAAGACGTCTGTAGAAAGTTTATTATATATACGAACTGCTGGGCTAAAGAACGAATTTTCTCTGTAATGCATAGTGCGATCCACTGGCATATCAATCACAAATAGATGCATTCTTATGGAAGCGGTTTTCGTGAACAAGTTTCGTGATTTTATTAGAGCACATTCCGTTGTAGTAACGATTACACATCGGAACACACCCCACGTTGCGACGATGTTCCAGTAAGTCAACAGAGTTGGCTCTCCTACTGTCTTCGATGAGTTTCTTCGCCCTCTCCTGTACGCGATCGAGAAACTTTAAAATTGACTTTGAAGCACCGACTCATACATAATTGCTGTATTCCATTTTCAGTCGATCCCAACTCTTCTTTGTACAAATCACAAACAAAAGATGCAATCAAATTTTGAATAAATAAGTTATAAAGTCATTACAGCATAACCTTAATTTTGCGCCACCCTGTGTATGTTTTAAACATGTATTCATTGATGCATGCATACATATGTGCATATATATTTTATTTTCTTATTTTTTTATTTGTGTGTAATATTTATTTTTTGCGCAAAAATGTCTCTGCATATGCTTTTGTTTTTTTTTTTAAATACGGTACAACATAGCTAAGCTGGACGCACGCTAGTTGGTGGACATGATAGTTTATAGTAGTCTGAACCTTTAAATGCTTAATAAAATTAGATTCAGTAGTAAATGTTCTGCTACCTTTTTCGTCTTTATTTATTTCTCATATATTAATATATGGATCAGTCGACCCATCCAGCAGGCACGGATTACCACTCTTTTCCAAAGTTCATCTCAACATTTAGTGATATATACTTTTCCTGATAGTTATCCATTTCCTTCTTAATTAATGAGCTCCATCGCTAGGAACTAGTATTATCTTAGGTCGCACTATGCATACAATAACACTCAGTGAGGTCTTTCACATCAATAGTTCTTCCGCTAGTTGATCGCCTTTGTATAGCAGGAAGTGTAGTGTACCTACTCAAAGTACCTTACAGCAGGTAAGGCAACATTTTAACATTTTCAAATCGACAATTATCTGTAGCTCACTTTCTTGCAACAGCTGGTTATGATCATATTAAAGAAGGTCATACTGTAGCTCCCAATAAAATGTGCAATAAAAATTTGTTGACATTGATAAGTTGTCAGTAAAAGAAATATTTTATTTGTAGATAGAAAATATGTCAAACTTATTTTCTGTTTGAATTGTTCTTGATATAAGAAAAACCTTAGCAATTGCATGCTGTAGAATTAAAAAAAAAACTTAATGGAATTTATAGAGTAAAAGATTTAATTTATTTTAAACTAAAAACAATTTTCAATAATATAATAATTTTAATAGAAAGAATTTGCCTAAAATCTTTTTGATAAACAAGTGCTTTATAGAATAAAGAAAGAAAATTTATTTTATTTAATAAAATTTTAATTGCAATACAAAATAGCTTTAAAAGCAAATAGCATAAAAAACTTTTCTTATTTTATTTTAATTTTATTAAGAAAACGTAATAAGCCCAGCAAAAACTTGGTAAAGAGTTCTATTGACAATACCGTGCTACTACTACTACTACTACTACTACTACTACTACCGTAACTACTTCATGATAAATAAACAAATAAATTATTCTCGAAATGGCGCAGTATTAGAATGTGCATTTATAATGCAGCTGGTCGGCTGTTCAAGTTCTAGCGGACGCATGAGTATTTTTTAAATTGCGTGTGCATTCGTGAAAACAAGTATTTAGCGTTTAATAGTTGTGTGATGGCAAACAAAAAATCAAACACAACAATTCTTCCAAAAGCACGAGTTCAATACTGACAGTATATATTAATTTTTATTGCGTTTTGTGTATTTAATAGAGTAGGAAAATAAACAAACCGAAACATTTGCTTTTATTTTTTTTGCTTTTCCAGTGAGCAAAACAAAAATAACGAGAAGGATTGTTTCATTTAGTTTTGTACTGTTTTTGTTTGTGAGCACTAAATGTAGATTAATTTAAACGTACGCAGTTTTAAGAAGAAATGTTTGCAAACGTTTGCTGATTGATTTGCTCAATATGCAATGACGAACGAAATGAAACACTAAAAAAAATACGTTTGAGCATTTGTTTTGTTGCCAATTTTACGATTGCAACGGGATATTAAAGCAAGCAGATGAGTTAAAAGTCAATTGTTTTGTTTGCGCTCTTTGTCATTTAAAATGTATTTGCTCTGGGTTTTTTCATTTACAAAACGAATGAAAAAAATTAAAAAGTTTGTGTTTTCATAAGACGTGTTTGTTTTCTTACTCCTGTATTTACAGACTTCTCAGTGTTGACATTTTGAAGTAGATATTTGTAATTTAAAGTGGGCAGTAGTTGCCTCCAATGACATCGACATGTTAATGTAATACGTTAAAATTGTACCCAATTGAAGTAGTGAAAATTATGTAATTTATATATTTGTTAGCATTTTAACTCATTTCTTTGCTATTAAAGTTTTTGCACGAAAATTCTATTCTACACATAAATAATAATATTTATTTTGGCAACATTTTGTGGTGGTTGCGTATGATTGATATTAATTTGTTTAAAAAAAAGCTTTTTAATAAAAATTTTTTAGTTTGTTATATATTTTATCTAATAAATTATATATGTACATATTTCTGAAAAGGTAAGACCGTAAGTTTGTTTCAAAATTCTAAAAATGAACAATTTCTGTAAGCTAATTTATAGAAATGTGCCTGCTTTAGTAATATTCATTTAGCTGCAACTTTACTGAGAATGAAAACTAAGTGCACTTTAATTTTCTTAGTTTAATGTTTAAATTATGCTTTTAACGACATATTCCTTTTTAAACTCAAATGCATTCATAGAGTTAGCCAGCAGATGTTTGTATGGAATTGATGTCGTTTGGTAGATAGATGTCCTCAAACTCCACAGTTATTTTATACAATTTGTATAGACAATATTTATCTATATTATTAATAGGCAAACACTTTTTTAGATCCTTTTTACGGTCGTAATACTGAACCAATCATGGAATGTTTTTAAACGGGGTTTTAAATAGATGTGCAAATTCTTAATTTTATTTAATCGGTTCGATATTTAGGGAGCTATACGCATTTAAAGTTGCTACTAACACATGCACACTTATTACACACGCATGTTGTATCAGCTTCAACTTAAAAAATAAACAAAGTGTACATGTGTCTAATTTGGTTTTGCAGAAATGTGAGACTTTTAAGTTGATTTAGAATGTTTTTTGTTTTTGTAGTTTATCGTATGTATTTATGTAAATGATTAATATTAATTTCTAGAATGCGATCGATTGAGTCGGCCGTTGGATGCACTAGTATTTATATGTATAAAAGGTAGAACAATAATAATTTTTATATTTTTATATTATACGTCTATGTAATAGTTTGTTAGTTATTTTGTTTGCAATGCTGGCATTAGTGAAAATAGTTTTATTTAGCAAGAAAAATGGGCCTTGTCTGGGACCTTTTTCATTCACAGGACTTCAACTATATTCTCAAATCGTACATTTTAAAACACATAATTATAGATATTTTTATCATTTAGAAATCATGTTTAAATCTATTATGTTTTGCCTTAATAATCACACTGCTTCGAGTAACTAAAATTGACTGTGAGGCCTTTAGCTGGTTCCAAAGTCCTTCAACTATGTCTTTGAGCCCTTAAGCATTAGTGATTAATCTATCTGTATTATTTAGATTTGTGCTTAAGTTAAATAACAGAAGGATTGGACATTTTATTTTTATTTTCCACTTAAGCTCACGCTGTCTATGTACTATTATTGCAACTTAACTAAAATATATATGTTAAACGTACATTTTATTAAACAAGCTGATATCCTTGCCAGTTGTATGCTTAAGGATGTCCAATTGTTTTTGTATAAGCACTGGCGTATGTATATATAAGTGCCCGTACATTGATGGTATATGAGAGATAATATTTGCAAGTATGTGTAAATTTTACCCAAAGCTATCGTTTGTTCACATTGTCAGCATATTTAGTGTACTGTTTATTTTCTTCTTCCTTTTTTGTTTTGCAAATGACTCGTTGTGATCCTGGACAAAAACAAAAGTTATTAAATTGTTAAAACTAAATAGCAAAAATTTTATGCAAAAAATACATTAGAGAGTTATAAAAAAACTTTGTTTTCGGTTTGAATTGTTTAGCATTTCTAAATTGATTTTTTTCTTGATTAATGTTAAATATAAATTATAATTGAAGTTGAAATATTTTATTTGATGCTTCATATTGTTTAAATTTTTTTTTGGGAAAATTTAAGGGAAATAATATAATTCAACTCTTCTTGGTTCAACATATGACTTAAGTTAGGTTGAAATTCGTTTTTTCCAGTTCTTTAAAAAGAATGAAAATGTTTTCTTAAACACTTGAGAACTATATTTTTGAAGTATTTTTTTTGTCTTAAGCTGTTTGAGTTTAAAACGATTACGTGTTATAGAAAAAGGGAAATGAAATATATAAATAAACTAGGGATGTAACGATACGCCTTTTTGCCGAAACGATACTAACACTCAAAAAGAATTATCGGCGATACTGATACGCATATTGAATTTGAACTCAAGTTAAAATTTAGAAAACTCAAGTAGAGTAATAGTTTTATTATACAAAATTACAATGTAAGAGATTATTAATATTTAAAATTGGTATTGGAATTCATTCTAAAGTGAACAAAAAATATTTTTTTTGACAAAATAACAGTGTAAGAAATTATTGATAAACCAACTCAAACGGAATGTCATACTGTTTATTTTCTAAAATAATAAAAATTTGCAATACATTTCAATTTCTAATCTTCAAATTTTCAAACAACAAAATGTATGCAAAATTTTATGATTTTACAAAACAAAAAAATTGGCTCAATAAGATTTAAAAACAACTAATTGAATTTGAGGAAAATTAACCAAAAATATATAATTTATTATAAAAAAAAAACATTGTAAGAGATTAATATTTAAAATTGATATTAATGCGATTTTTGTTTAAAAAAGCCAATTGTTCTCAACTTTTGCGGAGATGGACGATTTCGTAAATTCGTTTGAATCAAGCCTGCGTTGAAAAATAATCTCTCAGATGCGACATAACTCATTTGAAAACTTTCTTTAAGTTTCGGTACGACATGTCATTGCACCAGTAAACAAGAGGTTCGGCGTTTTTTATTTTATATTCTCCTTTTAATATGTTGGTTCTCTTACTTGTTATGCAAAAAAAAACGTTAAAAATTTATTTATTTATACAATAAACCCCTAAAAAAATGTAAGGAGTTATGTTGTATCGATAGTAACATATCGCCGACATCGATATATCGAAGTATCGCCGATATATTGGTATCGGTTACATCCCTAAAATAAACTACTGTCACAAAATAAATGATCACTTTTTGATACAATCAAAGCCGTATGTCAGTGTTATCGTGGCTATTGATATCTTCCAAGGTGTCTATTTGTCATGGCCTATTGGCGTAGACCAGAGACTTCACATAGGCTCAGCAAAAAAAGGAGGGTAAATTATTTCGCAAAATTACTTGTATTACTTGTACAGGTGAATCGACACCCGAAACTTTTATCGGTTTTAAGTTGTTGAAAGGGATTCTCTTCGGTAAGGCACTGGATTAGCAGTTTTCGTCCTTAGGGAAGGAATTTCAAGGAGGGACTGGTTACCTAACAACTGCTACTACGGGATCTTGTAGGCTTAAATGTTGATACTCGTAGCATCTTCTTCCAGTGCATCGTATATTGGTGGACTTCGTTCTGGCCCCTTTGGGGTTTAATGGGGGATGACTTCTGCGACCGGATATTGATGAGGTCTCTTTTGAGAGGCACGTAGTGGCTGTGGTTAAATCAAAAATTTACGCTCGGAGTATCGGTGGTTAAACGCCAGATGCTCGAACAGCGCTTGTAGTTGTTCGGACTCCGGGACAGCACGAAACAATAGAGCTGGTTAGGATAGCAGAGTGAAAGTTAGTGAGAAGAGAAAAATGGTTACTCATCATGGTTACCCTGGTTGGGAAGCTAATGTTCTGACATATTCTTCTTGCCTGGCGGAAGCCCTACAAAAATTTCCTCCTGGCAACAGAGGTTACATAGCTCGAACACCTTAGCAAGGTGTTGCGCAAAATGGTAAGATTATGTAAATGAATTGCTACCTGTGAAGACTTTGCAGGTCACGCAGGTGCTTTTTGAAGCCCACGTGGAGGCGGTGGTGAGCGCTTTTACTCACACGGTGTTAAGACAACGGTAGTGTTGTATGACCTATATCTCGGTCCCTGCCGTACACCTTAGACACATTGTATTCTTTTAGTAAATTAATTAATTAGTTTTAACAGTTTTTAGTCATTGTTCAGATGCCATTCTATTCATGTTGAAATGGCCAACCAAACTAAAGTCAAAACAAGTAATAGCTGTCAAATTCAAGTAGTGTAATTCATTAAAACCTGTTTTGCGGGGAGAAGTCAATAAGTCTTTGCAAGCGAACTCTTTTTTTTAGTTCTTCACAAAATCAGATTTTAAAAGGTCTTCGAAATAATACCAAGAAAATCACCACATTCCTGGTCACTGTGGAGAAACTTTATTATTAATAGGCAAACACATTTTTTGAGATATCTTTTAAAGCCGTAATACTGAACCGATTTCGGAAAGATTTATATGTTTTTAATGGGGATTTCAGATTGATGTTCACAATTTTAATTTTATTTAAATCGTTTTAGTATTTTTGGAGCTATAAACATTTGAAGTTGCTAACAACACATGCACACTTTTTACACATACAAAGTGTGTGTGTGTATTTGTTTGTCCAATTTGCTTTGTGTAGAAACGAGACAGAGATTTTTCTATATGTATTTTTTAATAAGAGAGAGATAAGTAAGAGAGTTTTAAGTTGTTTATTTAGAATGTTTTTTGTTTTTGTACTCTATCGTATATATTTATGAAAATACTCAATATTTAATTACTAGAATGCGGGCGATTCGCCGTCGGCCGCTTGATATTAAGTAAAAGTAAAGTCTCAGTCAACAATTGTCAACAACGATAAAAGAACCTGGAACCAATAATGTGGGCTTAAAAATTGTTTATCTGTTTAAACAAGCCCCTTTATATTTTTTCCCGTTTGTATATTTTTGAAACAAATGACTTTTTAGTTTTAAACAAATACTTTTTATATTGTGAATTTGAATTTAAGCACGGCTTTATTATACATTATTGAACGTTATTAACTTTATTATACGTTATGAATTTGTACTAAAAATTTATTGTGAGTAGTTCTATTCCGCTAGTGAATTCGATTGGGCGATTGCGCCAAATATTTTGTAATTATTTGCAATTTTGAAGCTAATTAAGCACATTCTCATTATAACCTTCAACCAAGTAAGATCTCTTTGCTCACTTGATCACCGTTTTCTACTCAATAAAAGGAACACTTATGTAAGTTGACTTTAACTTGATTTATTACGATATTTATTTAATCATCCAGAAATTTCTTCCTGCACCAAGGGTTTCTTTTTAACCAACATCCTCTTTTCTCGGCAAATTAATTGTTCAATCTTCCTTGAACACAAAACCTTAGTTAGAAAAATATTGAAAACCGAATTACTTACTTCTTTGAATTACTTATCTCAATCTCAAAGTATATAATGAAAATTTGAATTGTGAAAATGTGAATTGGCCTTATACTTTCTACTTTAAAATCAATTAAATTTAGAGTTAATATCGCTAAAAATCGCCAAGTTGAAAACACTTTTTAAAGTACTCATTACAACGTACTCGCTACCAACTGTAAAGTCCAATCGACGGTAGGAAAAGGCGGCAAATAAGTTGAAACGAACACTTGCAATTGATATTTTCAAAACACAGCATCAATAAATTTAGAAGGAAAAACTTTACACAATACCTCAGATTTTCTTGGGTTTAAACAGGAAAAAAAGTGAGTATACCCAACCAGCCCCATACTCTAATTTACTGAAATTAAAGTAATAAAATCCCACTTTTTATTGCGTTTCAACCCCCAATTATAATTTCTCTCTGCGAGTAATTATAATTAAATCATCTATTGTAGATTTGGGCTTAACCCGAGAAATTCAACACAATGTACGGAGATTTGGTAATAATCCAGCAGGCTTATGTTTTAATAACCCCAAATAATTTGCCACTTCTGAGTTTGTAACCCCATAAGCCTCTCATAATCATATTTCGAATCCTTTGGAAATTCTTTACAAAGTTGTTTCTCTCGAATTAAATATTAAATTTAATGCAATTTTATTCAATCATAAATAATTTTAGTGTATTTAAATAATTTTTAGCATTTAAAAATTGATTATGTTGGGCTCTAGTAGAGGCTGGTAAAAATGATCAATATTCTATACATAGGAAAATATATACAAGCATTCCTTCAGAAGTTTGTATCCGATACATTTGGCTTAAATAAACTAACGATTCCTTAAAAACATTTAAAGACTTTATTTGATAAATCTACTACAGCCATAGATAAAAAATCAATTGCCGGCATTTTTTTTAGAACTATAAACAATTTGTTGTATAAAAATCTTGATAAAACGAAAAAAAAATTTAAAAGCAACTTAGACTGTTTAGAGAAGTTGAAATGATAATTATCTAATCTCTTTAATCTCTAATCACTTTATAACAATAATAAAAAACAATAAGGAAAATTTGTGAATAATTTAAAATTATATTTTAAGTGACTTGTATTTTATTTGTGTATGGCAATGAACTATCGGGAGAATTTTGGCTTTTATTTATTAGTTAAATAGAAAATATTGCTTAATAAAGCAAAAAAAATATAAATTTTAGTTTGTTTTTTAAGCTTTAAATATTGTATCTTTCAGGTGTTACAACAAACTTTGATTGTTGTGTGCTTTGAAAGTTCTGTTTGAAAGCTTTTTGTAGATTTTTATTTCTTAAGACATATTTTTCTTATTAGCAGAGTGTAAATACTAATTTTTACTATAAATATATTTTTTAATACATTATGCTCAATCAACTCGTAAATTAAGCATAAGTTATGCTTCATGACACGTTTTATTAACAACTTCACAAACGATGGATGTTATAAAAAAGGAACTTAAATAATATATTAAATCGCTTGTAAAGCAAACGTTCTGTATCAGCAATCACACACACAAACGCACTCTTATAAATAAAAAAAGAACAACTTTGCTCATGTCCCCAAAAACTTTCATTCACAATAATAACACCCACACATGTTCGTACATATGAACTCTTACCACTCTCACTTGCTGGCTCTCAAACTTTTATGAGACGGAGTACAACACAACTGTAATCAGCATCATCTTTTAATATCGTATGCGTGTTTGTGAGTGTTTGTACGTGCATATTTGGGCGCTTGTTATTCTCCGATAATATAAGTGTTTTTTGTTTATATTAAACTGGTATGCATGCTTTTATATACATACATGTGTACATAAAGATATACAATATTTATATATGTATATATAGTAAAAGTTAACTGTTCACGTGCAGAAGAGCAACAATAAAATAAAAAAAAAACTTTTTCCCATAATAAACAATAGCAACAACAATAACAACACTGTCTCTGTATAAAATAATTTTAATGTCGAATGTACCAGTAGGAGTATATCATCCTTGAACATGTGTTTGTATTAGTATATTCGAGTATGGCGTTATTTTTTATTACACTCTCAGATACTTTATGTAGTTGTTGTTATTGTTATTGTCGTTGTGTTGCTATTATTGTTATTGCTGTTGTTGTTGTTGCTTTATGATGCTGATGAGGCTTATTTATTACTTGTTTGTTGTTATATTATTGCAGTTCTTGTTTGTTACAATTTCGCTATTATTATGCTTGATAATGAATTGTTATTGTAATTTATAATAAGCCATATTATACATGTACATGATGTATTTGTGCGAATACTAACTTTTATATTTTTTTTATATGTTTTTATTTGTACATACATACATATGTATATATTATTGTTTAATTTCATGTTATGAATCTGTTTCCAAAAGTTTAATAACCACAAGAGATGTGTTATAAATCTCAAATTAAAATTTGTTAATAATTTGTGGTATCTATAAGAAAATTCATTGATTTGGTTACAAAAACATTCTTTTCTGAGACTTTATTTTTCTTTAGAAAGGATTTTTGCTTATACAATTATCTAAAGAAACATTTAGCTTTAGTAAGTTTTTGGCAATATATTTTTGTTGTTATTGATTTTGATATTTAATAAATATTCTATATATAAAAAATGTCTTATCGATAATTATTTAGTTCTTAGCCAATTAAGGCTGTCGTTTGCCAGAACGGGACACCGGCCGGCTAGTAGGAGTCCCACTAGAAAGGTGCAAAATCCTTAAACAGTAGAAACTAATAGGGATAGCACAATCTATATCGTTCAATGAATCCACATGTGAAGTCTTCAGATAAACCTGGTCACAATATGACTGAGCTAAATCTACCATCATACTGGGGATCCTTCGACATCAGGTGCGTATACTTGTGGCAGTCCTAACAGGGCACTGTTTCATAAGTGTCCACGCAAATAGATTAAATCTCCCTTTCAACGACTTTTGTAGAATGTGTCAAAATGAGGAGGAGGACGAAACTGTCAATCATCTCTTCTGTCAATGTCCAGTTCGGTCTTATCACAGAACCATGTATCTAGGTAACTCGACTTTACCCGAACTCTCAGACTTTACGGAATGCAATCTGAAAAGAATAAACCAGTTTATTCGGAAAACGGATTGGTTCAATACCGACCACAACATATGGTAAATGGAATCTCTTTTTCACTGTCCATATCAGGCATCACAAAGGGACCGTTTGCTTGCAATCGGCAGACTGTGCAACCTAAGCCTAACCTAAACCTAGCAATAATTTTTATTCAAAAGGATCGCTTTCGAAGTTACAATATATTTTTAGCTAAACTGTTGTGATTTTTTTTTTGCCTTGACTATAAATTTTTTTTGGAGGCGTAAAACTTTAAATTGACGGCAAAAAAATTCAGTGACAACCGATTGGACAGTTTCTGATTTATTCAGGATTAGTTTGTGTTGGTAGTTTATTAAGCATATAAATACGCCGGAGTAAATTACTCCAATTTATTGGGCATTATCATGTTCTGTAATAAAGCACACTTTTTGTGCAAAAAAAACTTTGTATATATTCATAAATGCTTCAAATTTGTGCAATCTGTATGCAGACTATTGCAATTTAAATGTTGCCGTAATTGCAGAAATGTGTAGCAGCACTGTCAATTGTTTGCACAACGAGAAAATTGCTGAAAAATTGTGTTTGCCACGAGGAGAGTTTTGAAGGCTACACTTTCATGATTGCAAAATTACTGCATTTACTAACACACCCTGCATCAATAAGCACGACATGCAATCTCAGTTAAGTTATTGGTCCTTATGTCTTTCAGAATTCAGTAACTGAAAGATTAGAGTACATGGTGAAAGGTACAGAGACACGATTACTATTGTTAGTGAGTCTCAGTTGGAAGCTAGTAATGTTGTTGATATTACTATACCACACAGAGCGGGTAATACAATGAATTAGTGAAAGAAATATTTGGAGAAATAATGATTATACGAAAGGCTAATTACTTTTTTAGTGTAATTTGCGGTCATTAAAATATTTTCCATGAGAACTTGCAAACTCGCATATTTACGTCGCTAACTCTAAAACACCGTGTACTTCAAACCCATTGCTCAACGAGTCTTCAACGGAATTAAAAAACTTTTTCATTCCTAACAGATAATAGAAAACCGAAAACCATTTTAATTATTTATTTAACAAATTTTTGTATTTTCGCCTATTATTTTTCTGTAGAATATTTTATAATTGATTACACCATACAACATCATTTTTGATATGAATAATTCGATGTACCCATTAAAGTACAGATCAAAAGTATTAAGACTGCGTAACCAGGGTTCGAATCGTCATATCGGAAATCGTACGAAAATGACATGATGACTTACGATTGCAATCGGATTGTAATTTTTGGTGAAAAATTTCAAAGCATAGTTTAGGGGTGTTAACTTTTTATGTTCGTTATGAGTGTCGGCAGAAAATATTATGATAAAATGTTCTACATGAGAAAAGCGATTTGGTAAATTAAATTGCATTCTTATTTCCTAAATATTTTGATTTTGATTAACTTCTAAGGGAGAAAGGGGGAATTTTTTCGGGACATGTAGGGATTTTTTTAAATTTCTGCTGTCATCACTGATAACATGTGACAATATTTTGAAAAACATTGTATCTTTTTTCATTACGTACATAAATATTGTATATAATATTCTCTTGACGAAAGGTCTTTGATTTCGTGGTCGAAAATGTTAAAGAACCTATTACAAAAGTTTCTAATTTTAAGGATGAAAATCATAATCAATTTCGTCCTTTTCAAAATAAAAAAAATATTAAAAGTTAAAGAAATAAAATACCAATACTTGCAAGTATCGTGGGGATTCTTGTAAAATATGGTTCAACGAAATGGAAATGGACTGCAATCGTGCTGGAACCAGCACTTTTATTTATGTATCTTTAATGCCTGGCCCATCATGTCGCAAGAATTCGTTCTTTCGTACAATTATATTTGAAACAAAAATGAAATTTTGTATTTTTCATTAATTAATTTAATTTATTTGACAGAGTTATGTAACACAGATTTATTTATATACATATATGGTACATAAAGAGATTAGGATTAGATCCTTTTCTACTTAAATATAGAATACAATGATTTTGTATTTTAGTTTTGTTTTGAATATAATTGTCAGATGAAAGGAATTTTTAAAACAGAGTGAGCCAGGCAGTTAATTTTAATATGTAAAGTGCAAAGAAGTAGATTTATAAGCGGCAGCGCATATACAAGCATGCATAATTATATCGAATGCATACTACTCGTATTATCTCTGCAGCAGTGAAATATGATCATGAAAAAAGTCATGAAAACATTGCGTGTATGCTGATTTCTATATATGAACTAAAAGCAAGCTAATATAATCTAGAAGTTATGCTTATTAAGTAAATTAAAAAGATGATATAAATATCATCCTATAGGAACCTAATGAAATCAATAAGCAATACCTTTTGAAAAAATTAATTAGGTAGCCTAATGAAATCAATAAGAAATCCCTTTTCTTATACAATTCAGAAGAAATCCTAATAGAATCAAAAAGGTTTTCCTTACGGATTGTTGTCAAAATTAACGGAAATTTATTAAAACAAAAATTGTGAATAGCAAGTTTTCTTCTTGATCTTATGCGTTTTCCTTCTTGATAAAACTAAAATGATTTACCACATGAATATAATAAGGAATCTCTTCGGAAAAATCTTCACTTCTTTCTGTTAGTATACGTTTTAAAAAGGTTTTATAGAGAAAATCTTTTTATTATATTATGCACTTTTGGCTCTGTGTAGCTTATACAACGAATGTCCATTAGTGATTTTTTGAATGATTCTCAAAGCTGGAAAATGTCCTCATTTTATGTTTAGTATAGAATATTTAAATAAAAATTTTTAAGGATATACAAGGATACATTTTTCAAAGTAGATTTTATTTTCCATTTTTCATCTAATTCAACCAACTAACACGCCACTTTTAAATTCTATTAAATATTAACGGCCGTATTCCTTTTTAGGTTTTGCTATGTATTTTAAGAAAAATATGTATGAAAAATATGTCTTAAAATACATTCCAAATACAAAATATATTTTATGAATACGGCTCTAAGTATTCGCATTAAGTATTACAAGTTTTTTATCCTTCAAAACTGTAATGGGGATAAAAAAAAATTGAGCACACATGTTGATCTGTTAAATTACCCAATAATACATTGTATGGTTCATGCCGAATAGGAAACTATATTTTTGTCACTTTGTCTTGTTTTATAATTAATAATATTAATGCAAGAAAAATTAAGTATTCAAAGATTTTCTTTTCGTTTTTCTGTTTAACTTATTTCCGTGGCAATAGGCAAAGTGAATGCTAATTAAAGGTCGGTATACTTTAAGTTGTTTTTCATTAGGATCTGAAATTTATCTATTGATTTTTTTAATACCTTTTGTATATGTGTGTATATGAAATCACTTTGTACAATTTTATACATTCATATATTATAGATTTCTCTGAAATAATATTGCTTCTTGCTTCCAAATCTTGCGTTAATAATATTACACTCAAAGAATTAATTATAGCTGAAGTACTTATTGTCTTATATACTAATTATCTTATAAGCTTTGAAAAGTGAAAGGAAATGAAATGAGTATAAAGTATTTTTTTAAAGAAACTTTCAGTAGAAAAAGATTATATGTAAATGTAAGTTAAATTGAAAAAGAGTAGCAATGAGAAACTGTTTATGAGGTGGAGAAGCACCAACTGGAAGAAGGCAGCGTTCTTTGAAGATTCTTTGAAGATTAAATGATTTAAGCAACAAAATTATGTGCTTATACGAGGAGAGCTATTTATATTTCTGCAATAGTTAAAATCTGGCAACACCGTAATGAAGTTTGAAACAAACGTATTCACAACGTTTTGATGTACAGGTGCTATTTGTTTTGTTAACAGCGAGTTCAGAAAATCAATTTGAAAAAAATGGAAATTTCAAGAGAAGGTTCTCGTTGCATTATTTTTCACAACTTTCGACGTGAATTATCTCAACAAGAATGTGCCGATGAACTCAATTCTTTTTATGTGATAAAACACCATCAAAACCCACCGTATGTCGCTCGTATAGTTAATTCAATCGTGGTCGTAGTTTCGTCTCCGACGAATTCTGTGAAGGTCGTCCAATATTGGTTGTTGTGCTACAAAACATCGATGCAGTGCGTGAACTGATAATGCACGATCATCATGTGACATATTGTCAGATAGAGGCATCCTTGCACATTAGTTCCACTTCATTAAATTAGATTTTGCATAAACGCTTAGTTGTGAAAAAATTGTTCTCAAAAAAAAAAGCTCGCGTCAAGTAGTGTAAGGAAATGAGTGAAAAGTTCAATCGTGGTGCTTTAAAAGACGTGTATAAAATCATGATAAGTGACGAATCATTGATATTTGCTTATGAGCCGGAAATAAAACATCAATCCATCGTGTGGATGTTCCAAGACGAGCTGAATAAAACAATAGTTGTTCATGGAAAAAGCACAGCGAAGTAAATGGTCGCCTGTTTCTTCGGCCGCATGAGTCATATGTAACGTGACTATACATCCCGTTTTCAGTTACTTTCTCCCATTGTCCCCGACAACAACTCGGGAACGCAAAAATATCCCGTTCTCAGAAATTCGAAAAAATTCGTTTTTTTTAACATACTCGTAATGTATCTTAAAATACATCAGAAGTCTAGTTGAAAAATAATTTCATCTAAAAAATATTGAAAACGATTTAACTGAATTTCTTATGAATTTGGTTGAATCAATTTATGGTATATAATTTTAATTAGTGTTCTTAAAAAGCAAAACTAAAAAATTTAACCCACTTAAATTAAGAATACGTTGCATTTTATTTGTACGTTGCCCGTCAAACTAATAATCAAAATAAAACAGAAAAAAACAAAAGAAAACATTGCAAAAAATAGAAATTGCAGTTCTATAAATTTGCTTGGTCAACCTGAAATGCAGCAATACAAAAATCATCTTCGGGAATTTGAAGCAGCAAGTGAAATTAACAAATTAAAAGAGAATTTGTTTTAGTAAGAGACAACTCACTTTCTTTCATATTCAGTCCGCGGTTTACTTGAAAAATTAAGAGAAGATAGTTACACCGACATTGACGAGAATTTCGTGAAAATTAAGGCTAAAGAATTTTATAAAACTAGTCGAGAGTATTTAGAGCAATGGAGTGTTTTTAACAAAGATTTAGAAAAAGTTAATTGGGTAACACAGTGGGAAGATGTTCAACAAGTTCTAGATATATTGATCGAAAAAGAACATATCGATTGCAATAAAAATACGGAAGTATTCGATGAATATTCACTCGTATCTAAATACGTATATTCGCAGGAAATTGATGAATGGAATCAACAAAATATTTCTATGGAAAATCGTTGGGTGGAAGTATTTAAACATTTTAGAAGAAACTACCTAAACCATGCAAATTTTCAAATTATAGTTGAATATATTTTATGTTTGCCTGGTACAAATGCGCCAGTTTAACGTGTATTTTCTTTAATGAACAAGTTGTTGACCGAAGATGAAACTGAGTTAAGGGTATCAGTGCTTAAGACTATCTTAATTATTAAAGTTAAATTAAAACCTGCCAAGAGTTTCACAGATATTTGAAATCGTCACCAAAGATTTTGAAACAAATTTGTGCCACTGAAAAATATAACAATGTATAAACAATTTTTTGTAGTGTAACGTAAAATAAATAATGCCATTCACTATGGACAGAATTATTCGATGTCCCGTTTTCAGGTAAAAAAATATGGTCACTTTAGTCATGTGGCCACTATTCCGCTTGTCAATTATGAGTGGTACGCGACCATTTGTTTGCCGGAAGTTTTCGGTGAAATTCGTAAATCTAACCCACAAAGACGAATCATTCTTGATCATGACAATGTGAGCTCTCACACATCTCGTCAAACAAGCGAATTTTTGAGCCGTCAGAATATCGAATTGAAGACTTCTTCTCTACATTCCCGACTTGGCACCTAACGACTTCTTCTTGTTCCCGAATATTGAAGGTAAATTGCATGGTCAACGATTTACGAGAGCCGAACAAGCAGCTAAAGCGTACAAAAACCATGTTTTGGAGGTGTCTCAATGAATGGAATAACTGCCATTACAAATGGTTTGAATGAACGAAAAAGTGTGTGGATCATCAAGGGGAATATGTCGAAAAACATTAAGATCATTTTCATTTAAAAATGTTTGTTATTGTTTGCTATTGTTTCTTATTCCCAAAATATAAATAGTAGCCCTCGAATAATGGAAGTCTTTGTTATATATTTTAATTTAATAATTATTAGTGTCAAGAATTAAATACACTTTGCTTTAAAGCTAATTTATCAATTTATATTATTTATAAAATTGTCCCGGATTAAATTCTGTTTTCTGTTTACTCAATGAAAATAATTAATAAAAATAAAACGCCTTAATATAAAGGAATATTTAAATTTAAAGCTTTTAGATCTTCTTAAAATTATTTACTTTTCTTCTAAATCACTAAAACATATTACGTTTTATTTTCACATAAAGAAAAATTAAAACACCCTGACGTTTGAGTGATATTAATTTACTAAATAAATAGTGATTTATTTAATTAATATTTTCTTTTCAATGGTTTTATAAATGGGTTTGCAATGAAAGGTAATTAAAATAAATATACAGGCTGTTAGGCTTAAGTAGATAAATGTAAACAAAAGAAAGATAGCTTGTGATCAGGAGTGGGAGGGACGTGGGGAAAAACTTTTTTTAAGGTAAAAAATAACGTTTTTGATATTAGGTTTTGTTGTTCATTTCGATTCTGTTTAATTATTTGAAGTTTTAAGGAATGTAAGCCATTTAAGTAGTACAAAGACTTGTCAAACAAGGACATTGCACTAAGTTATTACACATACATATACAGAACAAATACATATTTATGTGTAATGTATATTTTATAAATATAATACAAAATTTAACAGGATTTTTTCCAACAAAGACCTCACGTGGCTTAAAGGTTGCTTATTTTAATTAAAAATACTTCACTTTTTAATTATGTTTCCTTCAAGGATTTTTATTGTATTTTTATTTATTTCCAGTTGTTACTAAAACTATAGATAAATCCTTTTACTAGTTTAAATACAGATTTCCATGCGTTTATATAATTTTTTTTGTTTGATTTGGATATATTTTTTATACTTTTAGCTCAATAACTATGCAATGATTTCTTTTTTTATTAGTAAATGTAATATTCGTTATAAAGACATTGTTAAACTGGTAGAATAAATAATGGATAAAGGGGATAAAGTAGCAAATTGTAGAGAAATGTAGTAAATAAAATTCAACTAAGTGACGCATAGTAAATACCAGGTAGCAAATAGATTTACAACTGTTACTATTTTAGTTTATACAATATGACTTTAAGCAAATGGTGCAAGCAGCAGGTTGCAATGTACAATTGAAAATAATATCAAAATAAATATGCAATAAAAGTAAGAAAGAATTTAAACTAAACTGCTTGCAGTGACATTTATATCATTGACGATATTTGCAATAATAATAAAAAAGAAGTAATAAAAGTGAATTGTTAAAATAAACAGCAGGTATTTTGAAAGCAGATTGCCAAGAATACTATAAGAAAGTTATATAAAAAATTTTGTATGCACAAATGTATATAATAACAATTAGTTGGAATATAGCAAATGCCAAACATAGTAAAAGAAAATCTAATGCTTTGTTGCAGAAATATGCAATTTTTTTTAATCTTTGCTGAGGCTCATCTGTCTTAAAGAGGTTTCCTTGTGATTTCCTAACTAAATTGTGTAAAATAAATAGAGTGGGCATCGCTCAAGTGATTAGCGTGAATCATGCGTGATCACGCGTGATCATGCATGATCTTGAATAGTTTTTTGTTTCAATCACGTGAGCATTCATAAGCGTGAGTATAAAAAAATTTAATGTGAGTGAGCATGCATGAGTAGATTTTTTGTGTGATCGATTAGTTATTTTTTTTTGAATTTTTTTCATATTTTTAATAGGTACGTGGCTTTCAATTTTGTCATGAAGACATAAAACGTTGTGCCGGTATGTAATAATGTACTGATGCGAATGAACGATTCAAAGTAGCAGTACAAGTCCGAGTTTCGACTGGCGAACATTTGAAAGAAAAACATCTGGAATTCTTTTTCGTTTTTTCATTCTGGTTCACACAGACGAACAAGACCTAGAAATTTCAAGTTTTTGAAAAGAGGTAAAGATCTTTCAATTCTGCAAAAATTGGCTAAACAAATACAGTGTGTACCACCATCTACCTCAGCTACAAGCGAAGGAGTTTTTTCAACGCCAGGAAGAATACTTGAAGAGATGTGAAACAGACTTCTCGGCAAAAATGTTGACAAAATTTTATTTCGACATATATCTATTTATCTATTATCTATTAACGCTAAAGTACAAGATCCTACTTAATCTTAATATTTTACACAGATTGCTTATAAGCTGGAAAATGAATGATTTTAATCAAAATATTTTAAATAAGTACATACACACATAATTTTAAATTTCACTTCAAAACTTTAAAATTAAAGAAAATTTATATTTTCTTTGAGAATTTCCAATTGTATTCAATCGTCAAATTTTATTTTAACTACAAAGTTCGAAATCGCATGATACATATGTACATACATACGAGTACATATGAGTAAATCCTGCGTGAGAACCCTACATTCTTACGCGTTTTCACATTAATATATACAAATTGTTTGATCTTTCAAAAGACGTACCCTCAACTTATGCATGGTGTTTAGTTGGATATAAATGAATGGCATAAAAAATAACTTTTGCAGCTATTTATTGCGAAATAATTGATTACAAAATGTTTGTGACGCACGCTTCAAAAAACGGTAATAATTTTGAAAATTAAAGTTGTGTTTCCGTAGTTTTTAGCGAACTTTGCATAATAAAGCACACAAAATCTAGTTCCTAAAATAAAGATGAATATAAGAGAATTCTAAAATAACTTATTTGCAGGCAAAAAAATTTTGTAGTTCTTTATCAAAAAATGTAAACACTTTGTGACGCACGTCACATTTTCTCTTTCTATTCTGAAATTTCGTACCTAATTTCAATGTTTCCAAAATGGTAAGCATAACATTTTTTTGAAATTAAATTGAAGTGAATTCAATGTATAAAGATATGGCTTTCCATCGGGCCATTTTCATTAACACTAAAGTTAGTGATATGAAAACCTAAAAATTCGTAATTTCTGGTATGAAATTAGATGATCTTAGGTAGGGCACTGTTTGATAATAATTTGTGTGTTAATGATAACCGCAATAACACTTATATTATTTATAAAATTATATACATACATATCAGAGAACGACAAACGATAGAATAATATATAAATTACTCTAGCATATATTGAATATTTTCAATACAAAATATTTTTCGTAACTGTTGAATTTCATAATTGTATGTATCGGTGCGCATTATGTTTTATACCTGCATGTATTCATGCTCATAATTGTTTATATCCATGCGTAGCTATATCTATCGATAGGCACCCCAATGACTATGAGCACTTTTATTTTCCAATTTTTGTTTGATAAGTATTGCCAGAAATTTTGTCTGTAGTTGTATTATGGATTTCGTTTCGTAATTATCAGGAATCATTTTTAAACAAAATACGATAAAGTGGAATTAAAAAATTCGCGTTAACTTGGATGGTATACAATTTTACTTTGAAGCAAATTTTTGCAAACATTTTTGAAAATAGGAAAAGCTTAAAAATGGAAGGAAACGAAAAAAAGGTAAGCAGCTTGCAAATATTTCGAAAATCCGCAAAAAATTGCATAATTTGCAAACTTTTCACTATTCTTACATTTTTAAGTCTTTTTAGAAGATTTTACGCCTTTTTCAAAACTTTGCAACTTTGCGCGGAATTTCGCGCTTTTTGCAATGTGGGTTGCTTTTTCTATTTTTTTTATTGTTTAAATGATATTCAACATTTTAATTTTCGCAGTGATTGGAAGTTATTGCGAATTTTCGTAATTGCTACAGTTTTTTTTGCGAATTTTTCACATTCCTTGTACTTGTAGCCCGTTTTAGAAGATTTTACGGCTTTTAAAAATTTCGGAAAATTTTGCGAACTTTCGCGATTATTGCGATATGATTTATTGCTTCATTGAATTTTTAAGATTTTAAATATGAACAGAGAATATTGATCCAATATGCATGAATTTCATTGACCTTATTTTTATACTAAAACTATTTTTACTTAAAAAGTTAATACCAAATAAAGAAGTGCAATTTTTGCCTAAAACAAATATAAGAAAATAAATTGTTTCCTTTTGTTATAGTTCTGCAAATAATTTTTTTTTCAAATGCTACAACATTCTTATAGTCATATTTATGAATACCCATCGATCCGTATCTATATTTATACGTACTACTAGCAATACAAAAAGCATTTTCTATTTATTTATGCTACACCTATCGATATGCGCACTTATTTATATTGTAAGCCGTTTGTAGTCATTGCTTTCTGTTAATGTATTTGTTTGTACCCCTGCATTTTAATTATACTATACTTTTGAATATCGTACATTTGTCGTTCACTGATACATATCGAGTCGAATGTTCCTAAAAAAAGATAAATAAGTTGGATCACTATCAAAAACTTTTGTTTGGTGGACTGTTTCTTGGGCTTATCCAAATATCAAAATTGAAAAATTGTATTTCAAAGCTAACGAATTCTTTCAGAGAAGTATAAACATAATCTTCCTCTTTTATCGCAGAATTTTCTAATTGTATATTAGACTTTTCTATTTGCATTCAGAAATATTAATGTATAAATACTTATAGGTTGTGTTTTCTTCGTGAGCGTGAGTATTCGTGATTGTGACTGACTTTTTTTCCACTCACGTGAGCGTGAGTGAACGTGAGTCAAAAATATGAGGTCGTGCGTGAGCGTGCATGAGTGCAATTTTGTTCAACGTGAACGTTAAAAAGCTGAAATGAAAAATTTCATGAGAGGCGTATGATTAATATTATTATTTTTTTTAATAGATTTCTGAATTAGTAATCAATTCGTTTGTATTTTTATATGTTTTCTGAGTATCCATATATTTGACTTTTGGTTTTGTTCGCGTAAGGAATTATTCGATTTTATAACTTCCAAATTACTCGATTAATCGAATAGGGGTTTAAATTTGTCGAATAACTCGAAGGATTCAAAAAAAATTTCAAATAATTGTATCCAATGGAAGAAATATACATGTGTGTTTAATTTGATACTTTTATTTTATTAATAAACAAACAAAAAAAACAAGAAAACAAAAACGTAGTTAAAAATAAACAATAAAAAACAACAATAAATTTGTACCTACAAATAAAGTTCTAAAACTTAAAAAAAAATGATGGTAAATCAAAAATTACATTTAATGAAAAATTGTATTGTTTGCTAGACTTGAATCACATCTATTGAAATAGTATTTTATAAATGGAATACATCTTATTTGTTTGCTTCTCAAACAGAATTTTTTTGTTGCTTTCTTGTAGTAAGACTCGACGTTGAAAACACCATTTCACTTAAAGTAGATGTTGGTAAAGTAATAGGAATGTATTAAATAGATTTTCTAGTTTTTCTGTTTTTTCTTTGTGATATCTTAAAAAATGAAATCATCTATTATACGAGTACTAGTTTGTGCTAGATTTTTTTTTAAGTTTTTAATACTTTGTATAGTTTTGTCAACTTTACACAAGCGATTGTTTTCATTTAGATCTACATTTTCTTCTTCCAAGATATCATCGCCTGATTCATTACGCTGAGATTAAATACAAAACAACCGATCATGCAATTCAATTGTAGCCTTTCGAGTTATATTTTGTAAGTATACTAAGCACTTGCCTCTCGTTTATTCTGGCCTTAATTTAAGAAATAAATCTTTTTTTAATTTGTCGAACGGTGCTGTGTTTCTTTAAAATTAGAGTAAGACTAGATCAATTGGAGGAGTGGCCTGCTTTTCATCTGCAGGTATTGATTAATTGATTAATTAATTCAATGCTACATTGATTAAATTCTATATTCTGCATCTTTAGAAGACTATGGTTATTTAAGAGCTGATGTTGTTGGGGAAAATTGTTCAAGTTATCCATTATATCGAGATCTACTCGCACATCTTCAGTGATCTGCAGCTTTCGAAAAATTTATTTCAATCTTTTTACGAACAGCAATGGAAGTACATACATGACGAACATATACTCTTTTCAATAGAGCTCAATAATTATAAAAAAACTATACTTTTACTCATGTTTTTTCACTAAACCGTTTAATTTTTTTGAAAACATGAGACAAATTTTAAATTTTAATAAAAAATGTGCAAACGAGCGTAGATATGCTTAATATTAATTGGCTCTCATTTTCCGTGTTTGTTATTAATTTATTTTTTATTTTGTAGCAAAGATTTTTAAAGCATTGAATTATTTATTTCATATTTATTATCTAACAACTCGATTCTATCGTTGCATCAATTAACTTTTTTTATTTAAATTTTTTGTGGCCTAATTTTTCCTCATTTTTCTGTTGTATTTATTTTTATTTTAATATTTAATCCTTACTTTATTATGAAAGTCCTTTTTCATGTGTAACACATCAGAGTTCCCTTTAATTATTTTTAAAAATTTAATGGATCTCCTTTTTATTTGTTGAATTGGTTGCACGTGATGTCATTTATTTAAACATAAATTACAAACAGAAACTTTTCAAAATCATTTTGTTTTTGTATTATTATTGTTGGCTTTTATTTATTTGACATGGGAAAGTTGTAAAAGTTTGTTTTGCAATGAGAAAAACATAATTTTTTTTATTACTTTTTATGAAAGTTAATTTCAGCAATAGACAAGTACATTTTTTAATATTAAATAATGGACTCGAAGAGCAGGATGCTTTAATGTTGGCCACTGAATCGTTGGTTGGTTGGCTGGTTGGTTGTATGGCCTTGTTTTGCCATAAAATAAATTTGAAATGAATTGAAATACAATAAAGATAAAAAAGTGTTTAAAAAAATACATCTAAAAGTATTAAAATTAAAAAAAATAAATTCCTAAATTTAATCCAATTTTAAATGAAAAAGTAAAAATAATTTTTTTTGTAAAGAAATCAAATCATTAACAAATATTTATGTATGTTTGCCAATATTTATCTTTGAGTTTGTTTAATTTTATTAGAGAAAAGTTGCTATTTGACATGAGGAAAATATCCATTATTTAATATCAGAATGTTTAATGTGTTGCTTCGTTTTCTTAAAAAATATAAACAAAAATATTTCTCTTTATTTTATTAAGTGTTTATTTAACTTTCCAATATTTGTTGTCTCAGTTTTGAATATTCTACGACAGCAAAAACAAATTTTTAGATACGTACACACGCACAAATGTGTAAATGTTTATTTAGTATAATCAAAAGTATTTATAGGCAATTTAACTATGTAAACAAAACAAACAAAAAATAAAAACTTTTTCATTCACTCATTAGAAAAAGCTGGGCAGGCAGGATGAAAAGTTTTTTATATGTAGATATAAAAAATTAACTAGAATATTAGTCCTGAGAGAGAAATTCTTAAATAGTGTGTTTTGTATTGAAGCATTTTGTCCTGTTAAAATTGCATTAGATAATAATCTTAGTTTGCTTTTATAAAGCAATAGTTCTAAGATAGTCTTAATACCATATAAGAAAGTTGTCTTAGCATAACATTATACTCTTAGTGTTTAAAAATAGTCTGACTATAGCACAGTAATATCTATATATCTATATTTTATATAAAAAGGCAAAGACAAATTTTTAGATCCATTTTTCTCCTTTGTTTGAAAACTGATTTTCTTCATTCTTTTACCAAATTGTAAACATTGTTGAGCTCTACTGACCCGACTATATATTATTTGAATCGGTTCCGTATTAAAGGAAAAAAAGGCTCCAAAAATTGACACCACTACAAATGCTAAAAATACACACGTACATTCAATTATCTAAGTATTAGTTCAAAAAAAAAAATATAAGCAAAGCAATGAGAGTGCTTATGAGTACCTAATTATGTATGCGAGTACTAAGATTTTTCTTTTCAAATGAGTGAAATTAAAAACGAAAAAGAGATCAGAATTGAAAGAGATGAGAACTAAATATGGATGTACATGTTCATTACGTATGGATGTGTTAGCTTCAAGCAAAAACTTAACAAAATAAATGTGCACGTTTCTATGCAGTTTTATTTTATTTATTGCTTGTTCCAAGAGAAAGGGAATAGGTAATTAGATAGTTTTTTCTCTTTAAATGAATGCAACTAAAATGCGTATACGTTTAAACTGACAAACTCTCCGTTTGCAGTCTTATTTATGCCGTCTTCTTTTCTAAAAACATGTAACATTTTAACTGTTTATCAAAATAAAAGCTATTCAAAGTTTTCTTAAGACAAAAATGTTATATCGTAAGTGATGATACAATGATTTCTAATAAACTCACTATTTCAATAAATCATCGTATTGCAAATTTTTAATAAAAAGGGTAAAAAATGTTGCACTTTTTTCTTGAAAAGAAAACGCCATGCAGTTGCAGCCGGTTGCAGTCTTATGCCGTTTCCTTTAAAAAAAAATAATATTTATTTAATTTTTTATGAAAATAATAGCTATTTAAAGTTTTCTTAAGACCAAAATGTTATATCGTAAGTGAGGATACAATGATTTCTTATAAACTCACTATTTCAGAAAATCTTCATATTGCAAATTATTAATAAAAAGGGTAAAAATCTAGCACTTAAAAAAAACGCCATTAATATCTTATTATAAGACTATAGACTTAGTATAAAACGATAGTCTTCATATAACACGGTAATCTTAGTATAATAATTTATTATAGGAAAAGGTGGTACACTCAAAATATTCTGTACGTTAAATTAACTGAAATTGTAATATCAAATAAATGAAAGTTCACTTAAAAACCGGTCTACTCATTTTTCATTTAAATTGAAACAAAAGTTCATTTAATTTTTAATGTTAAAAAATTAATTGACTTAAGCCCGTAAAAACAAAGGACTTTCCCTTTGTTTGTGTAGGAGAGGAAATCTCAAACAAATCAAATAAAGCGAGCAAAGAAAAAAACAGCACTTGAAAACAACGGACAATATTGAATGTAACCGAAAATCCGTATTAATATGTCCTTAGTTTTTTGAATGAATGTTAGAATCAGTTAAAAATAAAATTGCTTACAATTTTAAATGTTTATTATATATATATTATTTATTTAAATGTTTATTATTTATAAATGTTAAAAAAAAATGTTTAAAATTAATGTACAGTCCGTTACAGTAATAATATTGCGAGTGTAGTATAAGTATAAGACAGTATTATTAGTATAATACACCAGTATAAACATAAGACTGTAGTTTTATTATTGGACGTTAGTTTCGGTATAAAATGGTAGTTCTTGTATAAGACTGTAGCCCTTTTATATGATAAGTGTTTTTTTTTACTTAGACCAGCACATTCTGGAACTAGTTCCAGCACAATGCATTGCACATGTAGGGGTCATCCGCTGAGTCCTGTACACATGTTCTGTAACTCCCGCATCGAGAAACTGTTCGATTGAAATGTGTGAAATGAAACAAAAATGCCATAAAATAATACAAACAGCTGTTTTTCTAACTAAACCGTGTCTGTATTTTTTTGGCAAGTAATAGCTGTTACTCGCCAATTTACAGAAAAAGTGTGTCTGTAAAATGTTTGCGAGAAAAGCTGTTGCTCTCAACGCGGTGAGATAAAATTTAAAAAATACAAAACATATTCAAAATGGAAAATGTAATGAATAATAATAATAAGGAAAACGTAAGTATCTTGTTCTTAAATGAATTATTCATTGTTAAATTATTTTATAATTTCAGAAAATATGTGAATTTCTAAGCATATTTTGTAAACAACAAACATTAAAGTCGCACCATACATTATTTGTACAGCCGACGGTTGTATTTTCACCGCCTTCATTGAAATTTTTTTAATGTTAGTAGATTTTGGGCGCCGTCAACGATATTTGTGATTAGAGTTCTCAACGTATAAAATTTCACTTCAGCTTGGAGTTGTATAGAATGACATTTCTAACGTAACGACGTTAGATCTTTTGATAATTTTCAACATGAGTTACAGACGCACTTTTTTCTCACTTTTCGAGAAGCGATGGAATGTTTTGTTTCACATCTTTTCGAAGCGAAAAATTCTCGCCAAAGTTACAAAACATGGGCACTGGTCCTAATAAAAAAAATAAGTGTAAGATGGTAGCCGGTTATGATTACATGGTAGTCCTTTTATATAGATGGTATTCTTAGTATCTGATCGCAGTCTAATACTGCAGAGCTAATTCTTCCACTGAAGCTAATAAAAAAATTTTGTATTTTAGGTCATAATTTCTGTAATTTTCCATAAAAACTTTTCACACTGCACAACAATCAGATTAAAAATTTACTAAGTTAATATGGACGTAGTATGTAAAAGTTAAATATTTTCCATGAAGAAAAAGTTTTTTGATTTTATTACAAAAAAAGGAATAAAATATTTGCCTTTTCTTATTTTTTAATATTAACACATACTGATGCCAAAGATAAAACTAATTAAACAAAAATAGACAACAACTTTGTTAAGTGTTTATTAAAAGGGATCTATGAAACAAACACTATAATAAAATTTAGCTATTTTATTTTGATGAAGGATGAAAAGTGAGAAAAGGATGAAAAGTTTTTTGTGACTAGACGTATGATTTCTATTAACAGGAAGCATTTCAAGGGAAGCTAATAAAATAAATTTAGGTTTTATGCTAGAAGCTCTAGTTGACATATTTTTATGACTTCTATTTAGAATTCAGAAAATTTCATAAAATTCTTAGAATAAATGTTAAAATTAAATTTCTGAGAATTGTTTAGTATTTCATTATGGAATGCTACAGCTTAATGTGTTCTCAAAGCTCAAACCTTAATTTAATTAAAATTTCATTAAACAACTATTTATAGAACGGTCTGTTGTTTTAATTGTTTATTTGAACTTAAAAAACGCTCAATAGATTTCTAATAATTGATGTTTGAATGCGGTCGTAATATGCAAAGAAAAAAAACACACATTTTGAAACCTGTCAACTGGCAGAATTCTTGAACAGATGCTCTATAAACTGATAAACTTAAAAGCATAATATGATCAATAAACTATAAACCATTGAAACAAACACATTCTTAAATATTTACATACACTAACAAACACTTACACGTAATGAAAGTCATACAAGTGTGCAATATTCCTGCTGCCTTTATTTTTGGCATGAAATCATGGAACAAAAAAAATAACCTCGAACGCGGATGTGATGCTAGAAATTGAGACAAAGTGTGTCGAACATAAAGTTTTGTATATTCTAAAGCTGATATGCATGTATATGTATGAGTGCTCGCTTGATGGTAAATTAGTCAAAAATAAGGAAATGGCTGTTGTTTTTGTTGTTTGAATTTGTTGCAAGAACATCATTACGAAAGTGTATATGCATGCTTGTGCTTGTTAATGCATGTTCATGTGCAATACAGTAGAAGTTTTGCAACGTTATCATTTCCTTTTCAATGCTATTTTATGAGGGTCTTTTCTGGTGTTAGGCAACGAGGCGTAAAAACTGTGGCTTTATCAAAAATAGGAAAACAGACAAGAAAGAGTCAAAAAAGAAAAAAAAAAACAAGCACGAACGAAAAACAACGTCAAGCAGCAGGCAAAAACCAAACAGATGAAATACAAACTAACAAACTTACAGACATTTATAGCTTCAAGTTTACAAAGTTTTATAGATTTACACATCTATGCATAAAGTTCAGGAAACGTTTGACAACCATGACAGACAATAAAATATGTTCCTAAGTAAGCATATGAGTAAACAAACATACATACATATACGAACATTTTCAACAAAGTTTTGTAAATGTTCAAGTTTTAAATATAATTCAACGATTATTTTAAAGTTGGTGTAAGAAAATTATGGCAAATCTTTAAAATTGGCTAAAAACTTTTTAGTTGCAGAATGAAATTGTTTTGTTTGAGTAACAATTAATCAAAAATACAAACAAATAAGTGATTTAAAGTTGGCGAAAATTCAAATTTTAAAAGATTTCGCTTATGGCGTATGCTGAATATTAAATCAGTTTTTTTTTGTTTAAATAAATGATGTTGTAATATTCAGCAATAATCTCTTTTGTGATATGAAAATTTCTGGAAGTTGAAAGTAAAGAATTAAAGTATGCACAGGAAAATTTCAAGGAAAATGGAGTATTAAGTATGAAGGATGCTAAAAGGACCAGGAGGGCTACTTTATATTTCGATACGAGAGAAAAATGGTACGACATCGAACTATTGACACACTGAAATTGCTTTTGCATTGCAATAGAGAGTACCTTCCTAAGTTAACTTACAACTGATTGAGCATTTTTGGCGGCTGCATGGAAGTGTTTTGAAATTAATGAACAATTTAAGATAAAACTAATTTCAAGTTAGCAAAATAAGTTAGTTTTTAAGGACACAAATTTTAATTGAAAAATGTTGCCTGTAGCGTGTAATTAATATTATTTAAGAAATATATAATTTAAATGAAAAATTTCTACATAGTGAGAAAAATTTGCTTGGAATTGCAAGATTTTTAGAAAGCTCCAATGAAAAAACTAAACTAGACTTAAGAAAGCTTTCAGAATAATAGAGTCTATGACAGCTGGACTCTTTTAGTTCTAAATTGGCTAATTGCTTAAATAAAAATTGATTTAGAATTTTGGGTTGTCCACAAACGTGAAAGAAAATTGCCTTTCGCAGAAAAATATTTAAAACAAAAACTATCTCTTGCATATTATTTATGCTTGAAATTTTGATATTTAAAATCATCTGTAAAAAGCAACATTTAGCGTTAATACATTTCATAACACTGTACAACATTTTTCAGCTCATTGATTTGGGACTTAATTCTGAGAATTGCACGTGAATATGCCCCAAAAAGAAGAACTTTTGTATCATTCGCTTTGTCCAGTTGGCTGCATTAAGAATTAATAATTACATTCTAAAACCAGAAGAACATTAAATATTTCAATACGGAAAATAACAAGTATACGTAAGGTATACCGAGATATGACTGTGTTAAAATATAGAAAAAGTGATTAAAATCCACCTTGAACAAAAAAATTCGTATGAACATTAAATCATTAATGGAGTGCACTTGACAAAACGAATGATGCAGAAGTTCTCATATTTGGGGCTACTTTCACAAGCAATTCTCAGAACTGAGTCCCAAAATCATGTGTAGGAAAAAAATTCAAAATACAAATCAAAGCAAACTAAAATTAAATTTTTTTTACAAAATCAAAGCCTTAGTATCTATTTCTAATTTCGATTTTGTGGGACAGGTAGTATATCAAATTGTTAATTTTCAGCTACTAGTTTAAAAGTTTATTTTGGGCAAAGCTTTAAATAAAAAAAAGCTTTTGCCTGTTGCGTATGATTAATATTAATTAAAAATTGTTTGTTCAATTTTAAATTCCTTAATATCAAGAAACAAATTGGCTTAAGGCTTAAAATTTGTACAAATCTCCTCAATAAAGCTAAAGGAAGTTTAAGAAATATTCCAAAAAATTTACTTCCTCTATAGAATATAAAAATAGGGAGTGTCTCCCTGTCTGCTCATTCTTCCATAAAAAACAATAAAAAAGATCGTGAGTCCAAAAACTTATTTCATGTCTCAGCTTTAAGAGATCTCTTCAACAGATTGTTCTTTCGAAAATCCTTTTTAACGACGAAATTAATAATGAATGTATTTTTTAACTTTCCAGTGAACCTTATCCCACTTACATGGACGACTACGATTATTTGTCATCCCACTCTTCACCAGAGCCACGGCAACCACCACCTTACGCAAACCGCAAAGTTCCCCCACACATACCGCAATATCGTACACCCAGCCCAACTTTGCCTGCCAAAGAAAACCCAGAATCCGGCCAACAAATGGACCTTTTAACAATGCTCAAGTCGGTTAAAACCATGTGGGACTTATATCAGTCATTTACCTCTTCCTGGAATACTTTGGCAGAAAGACATAACCGTGAAGAGGAAATTACTAAACAAAAATACAAACAAGTGCAACAGATACGTATCAACTCGAAGAAACCCCCAAAATTTAAAACAAGAAATAATACTACAACTACTAATAAAAATCTAAGAAAACAAACAACGACAACCAGTAGTACGGAGGTGCCAACAGCTGCAGGCCCATTAAAGTTTACTTCAAACGAGGAAGAAGTAAAAGAGGAGCGTGAAGTTAAGAAGCAGCCTGTGTCAAAGGTTGAGCCACGTAAGAATACAAAGAGAATTAAAGCAAATAGTAATAATGAAATGGCCTTTAGAGATAAAAGGCAGGCAGGTAAAGGCATGAAGGCTTCGACAGATGTTGGTGAGGCTCGTTACATTAAAGGAGATCCTTTAAAGGGTTATTATGATTTTGTAATCACAGAGGGTTCTTACAAGTTTTGGGCGGCATTTCAGGTGAGTAAAGAAATATGATAATGAGATTAGGTTTTTTAAATTTATAATCGCACTTTTTTTTCCAAAATTAATATTTTACACCCTCAGGGTGTTTGTTAATAGATTTAGATTAAATGAAAGAGAATGAATCTTATATTGATAAATGTTTTATTTAATGTCGGCAATTATGTATGGAATACAATGTCAGATAAATGTCTGCCTCTGTTAGCCTCACAAATGCGAGCCCTTTTGAGCACATTTTTCATTACATTCTCACACGTTTCACGGGGTATTTCATTAACTTCGTTACGAATATTTTGTTTGAGTTGCTCAAGCGTTTCTGGTTTGTTTGCATAAATCTTGTTTTTCAGATATCCCCACAAAAGGAAGTCCGGAGCAGCCAAATCAGGTGACCGTGGAGGCTAATCAACATCACCATTTCTTGAAATAACTTGTTGGGGAAAGAGGTCTCGCAGTAATTTCATTTTAATCAAGTCCAAAGCATGCAGTTGTGGCGTTAAAAATTTTTCAATCCTATCACGATATCGCTCCCTTTTCATAGTTACCGTTACGCCGCACAGTGGCTGAAAATCGTTTTTCATTGGCCAAAATTCTGTAACTTTTGAACCGATCAAAATATTGAAGTAATTTTTATTGTAATGGATAGATATTTAGTTCAGCTTGACTCAGTTTTAATTACATTAAAATTTATTGAGGACTTTTTAAGGAATTCTAGGGCAAAGTTGAACTTTTGAATATTTTTAACTTTTAGAGTGAAATATGGGTTTATTATTTTTTTTATTTATTAAAAACTTGACTATTTGGCGGCGCGCCGTTTTAATTTTCAATGAAGTAAGATCCAATGATTCCTCCCGACCAAATTGCACACCAGGCTGTCACTTTTAATATATACAAATATGACTGATGCATAATTTGAGGGGTTTCCATTGCCCAGAACCAACTATTCTATTTATTCACATATCCATTCAAATGAAAATGTCCCTCGTCACTCATTACGATTTTTTCATGAAACAATTTTTCTATTCTTCATTTCAAGAAGGCTTCACTTCAGAAATTTGTTTTTCAAATCGTTAGCTGTAGATTTGATTATTTCTGAAGACTCTTTTGCATATTTAAAAAATATCGGACGGCAAAAATGAATTGATGATGGGGGAGGATTTTTTCAATGCCCAGAGATTTCTCTTCTCAGTCGTAAAGGAACTACAGAAGCCATAAACATATTTGCATCTGTAATAGTTGTGTCATTTGTCGATATTATTTGTTTGTAAGCACTTTGACCGGATGATCCATCACATCCCCACTTATTTATCAATGTAAGCGTATCTAGAAGTAATACTGCTTACTTTTCAGGCAAATTTTCAATAAGGCTTTTGGCTGTATGATCCATTAAGTCTTGCAGGTTAACCTCTACCGATACTTCAGTAACCTTTACATTAGATGGCAGTGCTTCTTTTTTTGACAGATGTAATCTTTTTATATTCAGCAAGAATATTCACATTGTGATTCTTTAAAGAGGTTCATAAAGTAGAATATTTTAACTTTGACAATCCCAAGTCCATAAATAACGCTAAGGCTTCTTCAATGCTATACTTTGTGGGTAAAGCATTTGGAGGAGTTGGAATACTGTCTTTAATTCTCTGCAGTCGATCTGGGCTTGCAAGCGCCACAGCTTTTGTAATGTTAGACCTTGATTTATCTTTATCTTTTACATACTTAAGATATAATGCTTCTGAAAGATGCGATTTAGATATATCTTTTGTGGCATTTTGAAGTTTTCGTTTTTTTGTGTAGTCCGAACACTCGTTTATAGTTTTTTCAGGTCTTCCTTTTCTGCTGTCAGAAGATGTATGCTGTTCTTCGATGTTTTCAAAAGTTGTTACTCCATTTAGCCAGTCTGAGTTATTTTCCATAAAGGTTTTTGTCGTACGGTTTGAGGCAAGCAATTTTTTTTATTAATTTTCAAGTAAACGAAGTGCATTTTAATTCTAACATCCTTTTCGTAGTTTTCCATAATAGTTATTTTAAATACATTTTCATTATGTGAGTTTCTCAATAACTCGAACAATTCCGAATTCCGAAATGACATTATCGCACTTTAAAGTAAAATTGTATAAGTACTGGTACCGACCACTGCTTTTACAAAGTAAAAACTTAACTGGCTGCATTACACAATTGCGGTTTAATTTATACCCAGAAATACAAAACGGTTCAAACTTCCTGATTTGTGAACCACAAACCAGGGCTCAATTAACTGGATTATACAACTGCAGTTTTTTTTTACTCATTATAAATAAAGTTTTAAAACTACCTGCATATAAAAGAGAATTCAAGAAAAATTTTAGGGAAAAAGTCATTCTGTAAATTCCGTAATAACGAGAACCAATAAATATATGTAACAAGTAAGTGCTGCTGTGAAAGCAATTTTGAAGATCTTTTTTATTATTTATTTCTTTTCACATTTTGAATACATCTTTGTTACATACTTTAAAAATGGGAAAAAAATTATTCTCGTTTTCGCCAACCTGTCATTTTTTGTGGCTAAAAGCAGTTAAATCAATTAAATTACTCCGTAGCAAATATGCTCAGAAAATATGGGCGTCTGAAAAACCGCAACTGCCGAAAAGTAGGGCATCTGATGAATGTTTTGTTACTTTTTTTTAATAAAAAATAAACATACCTTTAAAACAATACCAAAAAAGTGATGATCAAACGGAAATTTTTCTGACACTTCAGTTCTAGTTTTTTTTTAAATATCACCTTATTTTTGGCTTTCTAAAAAAATGTCGATTTTAAGGAGCTCCACCAGCTATAATTTTTATCCAATTACGAAAAACGTATTTGAATTGGGATCATTAAAAAGTTCTTCATACGATGTGTTCATTAATTGTACAAAATTTTGTCATCAAATTTTCTATTTTTGCCACGGATTTTGGTAAAAGGCGCCACAGTGCTCTGCGTGTGCATTCGTCGTTTTTTCGTCGACGACTAAATGAAGAGCATAAAAATCTGTATGAAGAATGTATGTGAAGTGATTTCCACAATTGTGGTATGGACTGCGCATCAATGTTCTAGACTCGAAGCAAAGAAACTTGGCATAAATAGATAATTTAAAATTAGCAAAACTCAACTTACGTGGTAATTCTCAAAAACCATAGAAAGATAAGCTGGATTAGGGAATGCCGTAAATTTGTGCAAACTGTCTGCAAACTATATTAACATTAAGTTAAATATTGCATTAGTGTGGCGGCACTATCAATTGCTTGCATAAAGAAACATTTAACAAGAAAATGTGCTGGCAAATGGTGCTTTTCGAACGCCAACCTTCCATTATTGCACAATTACTGCATTTACGAATTCATCCATACTCTTTGTATAAACTCTTCTGATCTGAAAATATTAATTGGTTTGTACATTTATATCACCCTTTCAGCAGAATCCCGTCATAGCACACCTTTTCAAATTGAACTTCACAGTAACAAAAACGAAAGCTGGAATTATTAAAAATGTCATTTATTGAATTAATACAAATTTCTATGGTCGGTGCATTCGGATTGGCTGCTGAGCAGAAGTGAGATCTACGTTAGGATCTTAATAGGTATTATCACGGCCCACTGTCTGAGTGGCAGGATGGTGGTGAGGATATGGTCAAACTTATCGGTTATTTGCTGGTTGTGTGAGAATGCTGAGGAGCTGGAGACAGTGGAACACTGTCGCAGGCTGCTGAACAGCAGGCTGAAGTGGCTGGGCAGTAGATTCTAGAGCAAATTAGGGGATGTCTCGGGATGTGGACTTGAGAATCTAATAGGATTCGTAATGGGAATGGCCTGGCTGCCTAGCAGTAGACTGAGTGCAAAAGGCATATAGGCGATTTGTTAGTATGGTTGTTTTTTCCCCATTTTCTATCCCATTTGTCATCTTTGTTTCTCGTATTCTTTTTCCTTTTCTATAAAAAGGCATCGCAGCGGATCTTATGGGTTTCAGGGTGAGGGTGTGGTGCTTACTTCACCCAACATAACAATCAGCTTAATATGTATAGAAAAGAAGTTCAATTATAATTTAATTGACACTTTATAAAAATGTTCATTAATTTTTGCGCTTTTTCTAGTTTTGATGATGCAAATTTTCTTTTTCAAACTAAAATTTCCTTATAACTAGAAATCAATTCTTCTTTTAATCATCATGATTTAAAGTTTTAATTGTTTTATGCTCATACATTTGCAACTTATAGCACAAAAAAAAAGAAAATACTGAAAACTGACAACATTTTGCTTATTTATGGTTCATTCATTATTTCCTTCCTTTCTCCATGCATTCATTCACATTAAATTTATTTGTCATATATCTCATGTACAATACGTTTCGACCAGAAGAAGGAAACATGTTTAACATTTACAGTATAACAAAATTATTTTCTTACAGACTTGATCTTGAATAAAATTGTGAATTGAAGGGAAACTTTTGTTAAAATTTCGTTGATATATGACATATTTTACTTCAAACAATCCTGGCTTTATGTCCATAGATTAAGAATGGTTACAATAAAAAATGGAAATTTGTAAAAAAAACTTAAATTTTGCTTATTTTTTTGCCAAAACTTTTTAAATAACTGCAAAACCATTGATTAATTTACAAAAATTATGCTAGTAAAAAATCCAAAGCTAAAACGACTAGTTTACTAAATTCTTAAATTTGTTCTATAATTGATATGATGAAGCCAAATTTATAACTTCGCTGTGATTGTATTTGAAAAACGGCCGCCATTCTGCCATAAATAATTAAATGTTGGTTGTAAAAGTTTGCAATAAAATAGAAAAATAGAAGAAAAAATTCCTATCATAAGATAAAAAATTACAACAAAAGCCCTGTTAAGTTTTCTTATCTTAATAATTCTTGATGTGCTCCATACTGCAAACTTCAAGTAATTGGCTTTGCGTTTTTTATTTTTGAGCAATTAATACCAATTCTTGTACAAAGTTATATTACGTGGATATATTTTTCTTTATGAACCGATTTGGGACTTTTTTCTTGCTTGCTTCTTGGTTAATTAATTATTTTTTATATTTTGGATTCGATATCTGTCATCTGTATTTTTGTTTTTTTTTTAATCAAAATCGATTTGATTTTTTTCTTAAAAGGACACATTTCCTTGCTCTAATTTGGCTTCGTTGTCCGATTGTATGGTTTTATAATTCGCTCTATGGTTTTATAATTGGATTAAAATAAATCTTTTTTCGCAGAGGACAATAATAAAAAAAATTAAATAATAATTAATACTCTTTGAACTCCAAAAATAAAAGCAAGTATTTTTGACTTGTCTTGTATTAGCAATAACACAAAATTTCATGAAACGAATTTCATAAACAAGTTAAACTGTTTTTGTTATTAACAATCACTCTGTTTGTATGTCTTCGCTGACAGTTGTTTGTCAAAATAGGTTTCCTTTTACCATAAATTAAGTGGAAACAACACAACTGCAACAAGAATATCAAAAAATACATACACCAGGAGAAGCATGCAAAACGTTTATAAGTGGCAACATAACTGACAACAGCCACGAAAATAATTATTACTTTAAATCAGAAAAAAAACACACATATAGAAAGTATTTGTGGACGTTACGTTAAAGTGGTATAAATGTACATATATGTTGTATATTTTCCAACGAATACATTTCTATTAGTCGCTGCAGCTTGCATACATGTTTTAGCACTTATATGTATATGCAAGTGTATCCACTTGTCTCTGCCATCAGGTGGTTGTTGGTTGAGTACAACTTTTGTACCATTTGCAATGTTGTTTCTTTTATTTGTTTGCCCGATTTTTTTTTTGGTGATTCTAGATTTGTAAATAACACACATGGTTGACACCTGACATTTTCTTTTCTCTTAGTCAGTTTTTATGTATTTTGAGTTTTTACGGTTATTTTTATCAGCTTGCTGCTGCTGTTGTTGTTATTATTGTACTATTTTTTCTTTGTTTTATTTAACAAAAGTCACAAATCACTGTTGACCATACTTCACACTTATTCAGTTACATTCATGTTTAACACACATGCACTCACACTACTGCACTCTCTCAATGTAAAAGATTTTGCAGTTATTTCTGTTAAAGAAACAAAACCAACAATTAAATGTGGGTTGTTAAAAAAAGAGCATTTCTTTTGTTTTGTTGCTCTCCATTATATTTCTTGTTGAATAAAAAGCAGAGAATAAGATTTATGAAATTTGTCTGTGTTTTAGTAAAGAAAATTTTTTGATTTATTAAATGAAGTGATACAGCAAAGGAAATGGAGTTAAACTAATAACTTTTTTTTAGCAGGCAACAGCTTACGTGAACGATATTAAAATGTAAATAAAGATTTTTCTCAAAGTTTTAAAATGTTTTTCAATTATATTGGGAGTGTGTGGCGAATAAAAAATTTATTTAGTCGTTTTTTTAAGTTTTTAATAATTATTTATTTTTAATTTATTGTAATTTTAATTACAATAAATTTGTAAATAAAATTTTAATTTTAAAATTTTTTAAGAGCATTTTTTACTAAGATTAAAATTTACATATTTAGTAAAACATTAACATTAGCAACAGTGAAATGTGCATACCCCTCAATAATTAATTTCAACTTATTTTTAACAAAATTATTAATGTTTTACTAAATACGTATTATTATTTACAAATTTACTATAATTAAGATTACAATAAATCAAAAGCTAAAAGCACCAGCAGCAATAGCTATAGGCTTGTTATTAATAATACAAATAATTATTTAATAAAATAAAAATTATTATTTTATTACCCTTTTCCGGAATTATAAAAATTTTGAAGAAGTTTAGAATTCTTAATACAGGTTGTTTCCTACTTAAAATAGTTGATATTTGTTAAGAAAAACTGTCCATTAAAAATAGCCTTATTTAGAATTCTTTTCTTAAGAGGTCTTTATATTGTTCTCAGAAGAAAATACCTTTCATTTTAATAACATTTTTAATGGCAAACAATTTCTATTATTTATGGCGGTGCGATCAAAAGATTAATCAGACATAGTACTTTATGAAAATGCTGATTAAATAATTAATCGATTAATCAAGAGTTTTAATTACTCAAAATCCGGATTAATAAAATATTTTCAATTTTGGTGTTATTCAAATTTGAATAATGTCATTCAAGAATAATTCACAAATATCTTTAAAAGAAAATGAAATTATTACATGCAAATGAAATAGACTGAAATAAAAAATTTAAAATAAAAACTAGTCAATTTATTTAATGATTCCTGTGAGGGCGAAACTCAGCAAAGCTTTCGAAAAAATGGAGAATCGATGGGAACCTCACACGTCAGGCTCCACTAGAATTAGCCAAATGGCGAAAAACAAATAAAAATCCTCTTTTTTTCAATATATTTAAAACACGACTAGTTATTTTTCTTTTAGAATGAAACAATTTAATTAAAATTCAATATGGCAAATAGATTGACTAATTGCCAAAACAACAACTTTTTGTCGTAACTCAGCAAAAGATACTGAACATTTACTGAAGATACTGAAATATGTACATATGTATACAATTACAATAACAATAAATCTTCAAAAATTAATTAAGTAATTGATGTAATGATAGCAGCGCCAAGGTAATGCCTAGGCATTACATATTGTAGTTCAGGAACAGACAGCCGCCTTGGTTCAGACATGAATAATTCCAAAAATAGATTATTCAAAATTATGAATAATAAATTATATTATAAATAATTTATAGGTAAAACTCGTATTAATTTCAATGTGTTTTTAGGAAAATAATTTATATTTTAACCTGCAGCCATTGGTTCAAGTTTTTCACCCGTACTGCTTAGCGGAATCCATGTAAATTGATAGCTGGGACGTAGACTGCACGTAATTTTAATGCACTTTTATTTTTCTAGATGTCATCGTCAAGAAAACAGCTTCAAATGGTTGCTCTATACATAGCACAGCATTATTACACTTATTACTTTTATTCATAAACATATTTCAATATTTTATGTTAATTAGTAGTTTTAAATTGCGGCAGAATATTTGTAAAAAAAACAAACCAAAAAATTTTTTCTTAACAATAAATTGAAACACTCAGTTGAAAGAGAATTTCAAAAGCAAGTTCTTATCAAGTTTTGAAAGTATGAGTGTGTTAGTAAAAGAGTGTGAATGTATTTAAACTTGATAGACAAAACTTGATCGTGTAACCTCTAAGCTACTCAATTTGTAAGATATTAATTTTGAAAAAAAGTACGATTATAAATTGAAAAAACGAAATTGAAATTGACTGATTGACCAAGAATTTGATTAATCAAATTATCGATTAATTAGATTTTCATCAACTATTAATAGATTTTTTTAACCTGAATTTAATTAATAATTATTTGTGCAGGCTATTTCAAATGAATAACATACTTTTAATAACCGTTTTCTAATGCCTTATTAAACATCTTCCAATTACATATTTTTTACAGGTCGGCACTGCCATATTAATTATTTACTCCACCTTTGCTGCCATTTACTATTCCAAAGTAAATCCTCTCGTAAGTGATTACGATTATACAGATTATCTGGGTGGTGCTCGTTCTTTAAGTGGAGGAGATCTTGATTTCGTGGACGATGATGAAAGTGCTGGTCAAAAACCGCAAACGAAAAACTGGCTGGAATGGTTGCCACGTACGGGTCATTCATTAAAATTCATTTTAGATGCCATTGACAAATTACCCATTGACCATGCAGCGAAAGAAGTTGATGAGGAAACATTTAAAGAAGATGGCAGTAAAGTAAGTGCTGATAAAAATGAGAACACAAATGAAATGGAGCCAGCGGAAAAAGCTGAAAATTCTGAAGAATTTGCTTATACAAGCGAAACTGAAAATTTAAATGAAAGTGCAAATATAAATGAAGCAACAGGTTATAATAATAATAAGGCCATGTAGATGTTAGTTATTGTAAAATTTAGATTTTAAATATGATTAAGAAAAAGAATAGTAAACAAAATTATTGAAAAAAAAGAAATTTAAATTTAAATGTGTCAAATGTAAGTATTTTTCCTTGTGCTGCTGAGAGTCCAGCAACTGTAACACTTTAGCTCTATTAATCCCTCCTACAATGAAAATTTAGATTCCAGTTTTTTCGAGACATAATTGATTTTGTTTTACAAATAGTTATTATTTTTATTTAGCGTAATATATACAAAAATCAATATATTTTTTTGTAATGAAAATATTATAAAATTTTCGATCTTTGTTTTGTATGACTTTTATGTCGGTTGTTCTGTTATTTCAGTTGTATTCGTTTCAGCCTGAAGGAATTCGTTATTTCACGGCTAGCACGGCCTAGAGTTTCGAAACGTATTTTCAACTCTTTGAGAGACGTCACTGCCTTTATCGATTGGTTTGGAGAAATTCATCCTTAAATTTTTTATATATTTGCTCTTCAAGGGTCTTCTATCTGTGCCACAAACAGATGTAAACCACACTTTGATCACAGTTACAGCCTCTGGCAATCGTACTCCATAAAACACTTATTGTAAATATTTCTTTATTTTATCAGTTATTGGACTTTTCATTAATTACTGCTTTTGTTCAATTAATCTGCAGTTAACCACTACCGTTTAACTTTGAAACATTTTTTCTGCTGATAAATTCTATATAAAATGTTCTTTTTTAAGTGTTCCTTAAGTTCGTTAATCTCCTTTTGTGAAGAGGAAATAAAAATAAAAACATTTATGGTAAATTTAACAACAGAAAAAAGTTTGTTAAGTTTTAATTAAAACAGCATTAAAAAGGTGTTTTTATGTTGCTGCTTCTTAACAACATGTTTAATAAAGTTATACAAAGGGTAAATCACTTGGCAGTATACGCTATATAATTTACAGCAAACTTTATAAGAGCTCTTAGAAACGCCAAAAAAACGTTAATGCACTTTGAAAGGTTTTCGCTTAAGTGAGATGATACAAAGGAATAATAAGCCCCACCAAAAAAATGCATTCACTACCCCTAGATATTCCTTTAAGCATTTTTATAAATTGTTTGTTAAAGACTGCAACACACACGAAATTGAAATTAAATAAATATCTGATTCTGCTACTTTTATTTTATAAAGAACATAACATAACGTTAGGTGAAATGATAAATCCCGTGACTTAATTTTTTTAAACTTTATAGGAGAAAGAAATAATGCAATAAAATTGTTCAAGTGAATGAAGTAAAGTTGCTTTCTTTTCGTCGAATTTTTTGTTTGTTACGTGGTTTTGCACTTCAGCTAACGATAACTTTTATAGAAAATGAAAAACACTCTAATTGAAATATTTTCAATAAAAAAAAAACTTTAAGTTAATTGCAGAAAAACAAGATGGAATACTTGTATTTCATGCATACCTACTCATATAAGAATATGTATGTGTGTGAAACTTGACGAGCAATGCATGCACATGCTTGTTTATTAGGAGTGTTGCAGTTTTCTCAATTTTCAAAAATTTATTAACATTAAAGCTGTTGTGTAAAATACGTATATTTGGTTTAGTTTTTTTGATATTCGCTAAAGAAAAATAATATAAAAGTGTTGGAGAGGCTTATAAAAATTGTTTTCTTTTCAGATTTGCTTTAAAATTTCTAACTCTTCAAATTTTATTGAAAAATAAAAAATTAAAACTATGTAATTTATAAATTTTCTAAAAATTAAGACTATGAGAACCTTCATACAAGACTTAGTAACGAAAAAGTTATGGTTTTTAAGCGACAGAGGAATAAAATAATAAAAAATCATGTAAAAATCCAATTAAAAAGTTTCAAGCTCCTGGTAAAAAGTGTGCAAAAAAACATTCTAATTCAAATTGATCTAAATTTTATTTAAGCAAAAACGCTGCTGATAAGACAATCTTTATTACGAAAGAGCATGTTTTCAGTTGAATTTGTATGTGTACGTTACGCCTTAGAATTCCTTTCTAAAAAAGTAATTCAATTGAAAAAGAATTAAAAATTTCATTGGATTAAAAATTTAAAACTATTTTGGGAAATAACTGTTTGCTTTAAAGATCCAAAAGGCCTTGCACTTGCAAACATGAAAGCAAAAGGAAATACATGTATGCCCACATAAATTTAGCGATATTAACTGCACTGAAATAGATTATTTTATAAAAAACAATATAAATTAAAACGAATGCATTTGAAAACCCGAAAAACTATTTGAAAACGCGAAAAAATGTATAAACTTCTCTGCTAAGAAAAATAAATTTGTCTTATCTCTTACTCTTATCCTCATCTCAGTTTGAAGAAGTCTTTGAATTAATAAAGTTTAACTGATTTTTTTACATCCGATTCATAAAATCGGCTTCTCTTTCTGATATTAATCAGTTCTTTTTCTATAAAAAATTTACTCACAATTGAATGAAAAATGAAAAAAATTACTATTCTTTTAAGAGGAAAGAATACAAGATAAACTTTTTACACAATATGGAAATCGATATGGTAATTAATTTGTTATTACTATTTTAAAAAATTAACTTTTTTGAGTTTTGATATTATTGCAGCATATGAGCGATATGGTATTGAAAACTCTTTTTGTAAATTTCAGTTACGTTGCTGTTAATTGCAACAACATTTTGCAGTAACATTATTGGACAGATTTATTTTGTTTACATTTTGAATAAAATCGTACTTTATTGAAAATATTTCATTTAATATGTAAAGATATTGTAAATTATCGGAAAAGTGGCTTTATAGTACTTTCAAATAAAGCAGTTCATATATGTTCTTGAAAATATACAATTGTTTTCATTTGAAGAGCCGCAGAATGATAAACCAAGAAAAACTCCTTTAAAGTATGCTAAGGTTTTTGCTTTATTTGTATTTACGTTAAGTATGATTATTGTGCTAACTGATATATTACTCATTCGCCCCGTACCACAAAATGTTTCTACTGCTTCCCAAAGATATGCAATAGTTTTTGCACAAATCTTTGCGTATAAGCGATATTTTAATACCGAATACTAAAAATTGCTTATACGACATTGTTATGAGAAATTTGTAGTGAATTGATTGAAGAACAGTACAACTTCCCTAATCCGGGCGGATATAGAGTAGCTACTGTCCGGATTAGTGAATCGACTGGAGTACAGTTAAAATAAAATTTTAAACGCGATACACATACATATTTAAATATACTGAGTAGCGCAAAATTCATCATCTATCGGAAGATGTTATAATATTTTCAAATGGCGTCGTACTTCAATCATATTTGATATTTGTGAGCTCGACCGCTGCAGCATACAAACAGACACGCAAGAGAATGAAATAATTGTGTCGAAAATTTTCCTGTTTGCATACATCCCGCTTTGAGGACTCGGCATGGTCGGCAAGAGCACCCTATTTAAACATCCTAGGAGACTTTCTTTAAGACTACTTGAAGTCGCGGTCTTATGCCAACAAGTTCCAAACAATCACAGACCTTAGGGATAATATTCGATAGAAATGCGAACAGCTATCATTGGAAATTTAGCAAAAATGGAAAATTCAATAAATGTGTATGAGCACTGACGGCAGCTCCGTGGCCGATTTCATCTTTTGCACGTAACAGAAAGTCCAAAAGGCATAAATCACAGCTTAAAGATAATATTCAACAGGAATGCGAACAGTTGTCATTGGAAATTTAGCAGAAAATGGAAAATGCGATAAAAGGGACACAAATGTGTATGAGCACTGACGGCAGCTACTTGGCGGATATCATATCTAATACTTAACAGGAATAATTGTGAAGGTCCAAATTCGGACTTCCATCACTCAAAATAGTTTTCTTAAAAAAGATATTAAAAAAAGATTTATTGATTTATAATTTACTAGTGTATTTAGCAGTCGGCTCACTCGACTGCATTCTAGAAATTAATATTAAACGTTTATGTACATAGGAACATACGATAGAAAACAAAAACAAAAAACATTCTACATAAACAACTTAAAACTCTGTCTCATTTCTATGAAAAAGCGAATTGGACAAACACACATGCTTACTTTGTTTATTTTTCAAGTTGAAGCTGATGTGTAATAAGTGTGTATGTGTTAGTAGCAACGTTAAACTATTATAGCTCTGTAAATATTGAACCGACTGAAAAAAATTAAGATTGTGGACATCTATGTAAAAACCCGTTTAAAAGCAGATAAATCCTTCTAAAATCAATTCGGTATTACGGCCGTTAAAGGGATCTAAGACAACGCATTTGCCTATTAATAATATAGTTTTTTATCACAGAAAAGAAAACTAAGTACACAAAAAATTCATTTGTAGGTAATTAATTTACAGAAAACATAAAGAAACATACTAAAAGTAACGAAAAATATTTATATTGAAAAATAAGAATTTATTTATTTATTTTTTACAATTTTATATTTATAAATTTTAATTCTGTGAAAACTAACACATAAATGAGCCAAGTCATCACCACTTCCACCAATTGAGGGTTTTGACCTTCCCTCAAGGGGTTTCGTTTAACTGTTTAGTGTTTTTGTTATAAATTGACTTTTCAATAAAAAAATTATAAAATTGGGTTGAAACTAACCTGATCGCTTTAGACTCAAGTTTTTTTTATTTTTTCTTTTCTTGTTTTATATCAATATAATATAACTCCAGGCACTTATTGTTTTGTAGACCAAATGTAGTAAATATACGTAATTAGTTTTTCCTTTGTTTTTTTTTTATAGGAGTTTATAGTGATGCAAACAATTCTTTCTCATATTAGTTTAAAACAATATTCGTACCAATTGAAGGGAATTGGTTTTGAGAACTGAGCACAAAATTATGCTTCAGTTTGTCTAAACAAAAAATTAAAAATGTTTTTTAAAATATGCTAAAGTGTTTTCGTTTTTAAATTTCGATTTCTTTATATTATGTTTTCAAACTAAAGTAAAAGAATTAGTGTGCGTGATTCTGATCTTTAGGCAAATTAATAGGAGAAAACATTTTTTTCATATGCAAAACTGGAAATGAACATTTCAAATTATTTTTTTTTTCTAATTCAGATTAAGTTTTTGTATATTATTTGAAAACCAAATCAGCTGAATTATATAAGCTTCAAATGGCACATTTATTAGCTTAAAAGTTTTATAATTTTAAGCATATGCATGTCGGATGCCAAAACCGGAAGTGATAATTTCAAATTCTATATTTTGTAACTGACCGCTAAACATTTAATTGTTTTAAAATTTAAAATAAGCCTAGTGTATGCTATTAATTAATACTGTATGATTTTTGTTTTGGCACATGCATTAGTTTTAACAATATGTAAATAAATGTCGCCCCGAGAAACCGGAAGTGAACATTTCAGTACAAATCGTTTGCAACTCAGCACTGCTTCTTTAATACATATATTTTTTTTATATATAAAACAGATTAAGGTTTGTTTATAATATTGTAAAAATTTTTTAAGTGGGATATAAAGATTATTGATTTATATGTAAATTATTGTTTTTGTGTTGCCACGCTACGAAACCGATAGTGCCGTTTATATAAAATAATTTTATTTATCCTAATTTTTTTAAGTTTTTTTTTTTTTTTTTAATTCGAAATGAGCCTAGATTATACTTATAAGGTTGTGATAGTTTTGAAGAGACATATACGTTTTTGTAAAAAATATATATAAGTTAAGATGCATGCAGTTTGAATTGAGTATGATGCTTCTTTCTGTTCAGGTCTCATGCGAAGTTGAAGTACAATCCATTTTCTTAAAGATTTTCGAATAATTTATTAAAATATTTCATAACTCAAACACTAGCTTCCTCTATTCTCTTACTTGTAGTAATTCTATTTATATTAAACTCAAATAAAAGAAATTCTTACTTTTTAATACAAATTATAATTTTTTCAATTCTTTATAAAAAAAATATTTTATTTATGTTTATTTACTTATTTGTTGTTATGATACTTCTTCGCGTTTTGTTTCTGAGACCTCCTTAAGTTAATTTGGTTTTTATATTCCTGTCTTTTCTTTAGCAGCTACATTTACTGTATTGTATGTATTCATATATGCGTGTGTGTTACTGTATTATTGTTGCATTCGAACTTTTGTTTCTGTGTAAAGTACATTTTGTAGAGTGTCGAATACAGCAATCATTGATTTTTTCAGCGCTCAATTTTTTTATATAAAAAAAATATCAATATTTTCGTTTAATTCTCGCTGTTAATTTTCTTCAAATGGAAACACTGACGCGCGAGTAGATTTTATTGTATGATTTTGTATATATATACATATATGTAGTTATATATACATATTATATTCAACATGCTCTGAAGAATCTCTTGATTTAATTTTCTTTTACATCAAATCTTGTGTGTGAGTTTGTGTATGTGTATTTCCTTAATTGCTCTGCATACTTCATATTTTTTAGCAAAAAGGAATTTTAATTAAAATGTTGTGTGTATTTTTAAAACACAAATTAATTACAAAAAAACTGTTGACCCCAAACAAAGAAAATTTCAAGCGAAGAAACGCAAAGTAATATAATTTGTTATACCATCATACCACATGTTGTACCATAAACTTTTATATTCTTAAGGCAACTTACCTTAATAATCACGAGAAAAAAATCTTATTTATTCGAAATAAATAGCTTCTGAAGTTGTATCGTGACAAAGACAGCAAATGGGCATTCTAGCATGCTGGCGACAACATCATGCATTGCTTCGATATTTTGTTAAAATTTATATATGTCTTGTGTCTTAAGTTGCCTTATTTTCATTTGCCAAGTTATTTAATTTAAGGACACACTAATTTACGGCAAAATTTTAAGATAAATAATTTCCTTTTGTTGAATTTTATTAAAGAAAAATAAAAAATCGTAGAAAAATAAACAAATATGATTATTTGTTTCCATCTCTGCTTCATTTGGGTATATTGTATTTTTTTCATACATTTATAAAATGCAGGTACTGACAGAATATTAAAATGTATGCATCTATATAAAAAAGTTATGTGGCTTCATTAATGCAGCAGAACATAAAAAGTAAGCAAAATAAATTCAAACATTAGGCTGGTGCTTGTATATTATTTTTATTTATTGATGCTGGATTAGCAATTGACAATTTTTAGTTTAAAAACTCTCGACTTAGGACTTATAGTTCACCAGTTATATTATTAAGGTCACTCAAAAGACTTCATACTTTTAATTAAATTAAAGCGCGGTCGGTTCTGCCATGTTGGTTGAATTTAATTAATGTTCATTTTTCCCTTGTTCTTTCCTTTGCAATATGGCTTCATATTTAATTCCCTCAGACTGAAAACGTTACGAGCTTTTTAACATACATATTGATAATAATCAATTTGAATTAAAAGGCATTTAAAGGCATTCTAGATTTTCTCTTCTAATTTTTAATATTTAGTTTTGATCATCGTGTTATAGAAAATTTCATCAAAGTGTTGCGACAAATGTAAATATTTTAATAGTTTTTAATCCAAAGAGATTATTATTTTGGCCAAAGTTCGTAACATAGTTGTAGAAAGAATTGTCTATGATTAAAAGGTACAAGGGATAAATTAACATCAATTAATTTCGACTTATACGGCAGATCAGAAACAACGTTGTTTTTCGAGAGCCGCTACAATCCCATCATCAGTGTTCATGAACTTTTGCCAATTTGGAATAAAATCTACTAACAATTAATTTAGTTTGAAAAATAATAAAATTAAATAAAGTATATATTTTAGGTCAACTTTTTTTACAACTAAAACTGTAATTACACCTTGTAACAACACACTTTCTATATGAAAAATTTCTTATACATAATATTAATAGGCAAATACTTTTTGTAATACTGAACCGATTTTAAAGATTTGTGTGTTTTTAAATGAGTTTTTATATAGATGACAATCTTAATTTTATTGAAATCGGTTCGATATTCAGTGAGTTATAAGCGCTTAAATTTGCTACTAACACATGCACACTTATTACACATGCATGAATGAATCAGCTTAAACTTGAAAGAAAACAAAGTGTGCGTGTGTGTTTGCCTAAATCTCTTTAGCATATAAAAGAGACATAGTTTTAAGTTGTTTTTGTATTTTATCATATGTATTTATTTATATGTTTAAAATTAATTTCTAGAATGCGGTTGATTGAGTTGACCTCTGGATACACTAGTACCAGTTCATCTACAAACCAAACACAGTTTAATTTTTTGGTATTTTTTATAAAACTTTACATTTTTAAGGACTCACGGCTTAAGACAATTTCTTGTAATAATAGTATGTAATATTTTTTTTGCAATATTATTGGTCAATAAAAGGTAAAAATCTCCAAAATTAAAAAAAACCTTATACTGAAAAAAAAAAACATTTTCTTGAAAATTTTGATTTAAATATTACATTAAAAATTTAAAGAAATTTCATAATTTTATCTCGCTTAATTTATATTCAATGCACGTTTTTTTTAAATCAGGAGTTTCACCTCTCTATCTATTTAAATAGTTGGTTAAATAAAAGTCTATTATAGGAACTTTTAAACGTTTCTGAAATCAGCAAAACGTTTTCATTTCAGTTTGTCTGTACACTATTTAAATAAAAACTTTCATGGATAAGAAATGATACATTTTACAAAGGATTTGAGGTAAATTTTTTATTTAGCGGAACTATATAACAATATTTTTTTTGATTTGTAGCGATCAATTTGATTTAGTTATCATTATTATAAAATATTAAATAGGTTTAAGTTGAAAGATGTTGTTTTGTTCAAGCTCAAATCTGGCTGTACTCTTTTCTTTTTTTTAATGTTAAGAAAGTTGTTGTATAAATGCAACACATTTTTATTAAGAAAGAAATTTTGGAATACTTTATTCATCAGAATAGCTAAACGGATCAGTGTTGATTTCGGGGTTGCTACATCAATTCATCAGTATACATTGTTTGATTTTTTTCCACTTTTGAAGGTGGATAATTGTGATTAGGAATATAATATATTTAACCGTATTATTTAACAAATTAGAATACGAAAATTACTGTAAAAATGAATAGAAGTTAAATCGATTTCGGTTGGTAGGAAACTCCCATCTCTGATAATTAATTATTTCATATATTATTACGTTCTTGCTGCTTTTTTCAGTAACATTTTCATACTAAAATAAGGTATTAATGTTTTGTATCCCGAAATTCAATAAAAAGGACAAAGGATGAGGAAATTAAGAGCACATCAAGATTTTTGCGCCTCCTTAAGAGTTTGTCTTCATTGATTCATCATCATGCAGATAAAAGTAAAAACATACATTAGGGGTGGTCCAAATACAAGTATCTTCTTAAATCATATGTGGTTTTGACACATCTAGATTTTTCCTGTCCCAAGTATTGATTAATTTTCAGGTTGAAACCTGTGTTGCCCGTCCACCGTGTGTGTTTTATGCAGGTTTGTGTGACTTGCTAGTGGGAAACAGTCGTCTTCGTCATGGCATCGTTGGACCCTTTTTTTCCAAAATGCTACCGAAGGCGCACTTTTAGTCAACAGCTGGCGCCATTATTACGGACTTTTTAGAGTCTGATGATTCATGCATGATTCTTGGTTTTAGCAGAATGACGCACCATGTCACACACGCTATCAAAGAATCTTGTGCCCATTAAATTCCGAAATCATGAATCGCCACCTTGCCGATGTCAATTGGATGCCTCGATGCTGCGAATAATGCCTTTATACTTTTTTCTATTGGGGTGCCGTTAAACACCGATTGTATGCGAATAATCAAGAAACGATCCAAATGCTTAAGGTAAATTTCGTCGAGATATTGTGAGAACCAGAAACCAAATAAGCAAGCCATGGAAAATTGTATTGGCGGGATAAGCTACAGCGAAGAAAGCTTCGGCAGTCAGATGAATGAAATCATGTTTTATAAATAAAGGAAATACTTCTGAATTTTAAAAAAGCCATTATATACCAAAATATATTAAGTTTGGTTAATTTTTAAAATGATACTAGTATTTGGACCACCCATTACTTACCAAAGAATCAATACATGCAAGCAATATGTAAAAAATATGTAAACAATATAAACACATACTCTCGTAAAAAAAAAATGTAAATAAAAATCTATTGAAAAGTGTTCTTATAAAAATGTTGCAAGATTACACTAGGGTGTGTGTGTCTGTGTGTGTGTGACTGTGTGTGTGCTATAATTGCTTAATACATCATGCTGTTGGATTGATAACGAATATAAGAAAATATAATATTAAAAATATTATCTCTATCTTTTTCAACTATGTACATTAATATTTTTAATGTCAACACCGTGATCCTTTTTCATCAACTTTGTTTTATTCGGTTGGGCGGAGTCTTATGCACTTTATCTGAATTTTAAGAAAAAAAAATGTGTTTAAAACAAATGTCCATACCTTTATAGAAACGGGACACTATGGTTAATAGACCAGAGGCGTTGTAGATTATTGGGTATTGTATTGGACTGCCAGCCCGGAAGTCGCAGTTCTGCAAACAAGCCAAAAAAGTGTTCGCTGTTTGTGGTTGAATTAAAAAATCTACTTTGTTGATAGGATTATAATCTATATGGTAAGTACACGCGCTATTACTGCGCCATTTAGAGAATATGTTTCTGGTTTATTAAGGAGTAAGCAGTTATATAGCTACTGTGAAGTAATGTATGCACAGTGTGTACTTAATGACAAGTCATTACCAAATATTTTGCTAGGATATTATGTTATATTATTATAACTGCCCTGCAGTCAGCCTGATACCAAGTGTCTCTTTGTCCACAGTCTTTTCTGTAGCGACAAATGCACCAGTGAAACTATCGACAAATATCCATGTACGTACGAGTAGAAATTTGCTGCATAAAACTGATCTATTATATTTCAAGTGAAACTGCCAACGAATGTGTCAATAGCCTGTTTTTTTGTTGTTATGAGCTCTAAGATATTAAAAACAGACTGATTTAAATTAGGTTCTACTTTAAACTCTGTAATTTAAGCTTTTCCTTAATAAAAAATATCTTTTATGCAAAAAATATAGGGGCTTAAGTATGATGCCCCAACCCGTATAATAAAAACAAACTCAAGAATCGACTGAGAAGCACCAGTTGTATACACTAGAGTCACTAAAAGATACTAGTAAATATTTGGTTCAAATATCTCCATGTGATCCTAAAAGTACTACCTCGTCAGTAGTGATAAGGTCTAATGGTGGATTTCCAAATAGGCTTGTCAATAGTAGAAAACATTGGCTGCGTTATACCTTGTCAGTAGTACTGGTGACAACTTTATATTGTTACTATGTACATTTCCTACAGGGTGGATTCACTTCTACATATACTCGTGTAAAAAAATATTCGGATGAGTGTGTAAATTAGAAAATCCACTTATTTGACTTTTGGTTTTTTGCGAACAAGGAATTAATCGATTTTGGGATTTTAAAATTGCTCGATTAATCGACTAAAGGTTTTAAATTTTTCGAGTAATAATTCAAATAATTAAAAAAAAGCTTAAATAATTGTATCCAATGGAAGAAATTGATATGTATGTTTGATTTGATAATTTTAAAAAATAAACAATAAAATAACAATTCATGTGTACTATGATAATATTAGTATATTAAAAATGATGTTCAATAACAAATTGAATTGTTTGCTAGACTTGAATCAAATCCTTTGAAATAGTCTTTTAAAAATAGTTTAATAGTTTCATTCTTAAACAGTTTTTTTGTTTTGTTTTAATAAAACTTGACGTTTTTTAAAAAAACAGTTTCACTTAAAGTAAATGTTGACGATAAGATTGCATTAAAAAGATTTTCGAGTTTTTCTGATCTTTTCTTTGTCTTATCTAAATACATTAAATCATATATTATACTAATACAGTTTTTACTATTTTTTTTTTAATTTGTAATACTTTGTATGTTTCTGTTAAGTTCATACAACAGATTGTTCTTATTAGAATCCACATATTCCTTTTCCAGTACATCATCGTCTGATACATTTTAATCAGATTCAATGTAAAACAAGTGATTATAGAATGTAATTGCAAACTTTTTTGTTTCAACTTTCGAGCTGTATTTGAAAAAATGTATCACTATTGGGGAAACTTGCGGACTTAAGATAAAGAATAATTACTTTAATTCGCCTCTCGACTATTTTGGCCTTAAGGCAAGGAATATTATTCGCCTTTTCTAAATTGTTGCTTAAGAAGTTTATTATTCCTTCCGATACAATTAATGCTGCTGAATATTTTCTAATCTCTATTTAATGACCACGTCTAGCGGTCGCAAAGTATTACGCATTGCTTAAGGTATCAATATTTCCTTGTCTGTAAAAACATATAACCCGTAATCTGGTACCAGGCATGGCTTAAACATTTTAAAATGCGAATGAAATTTTAAATAATATTAGCTAACGATGACCAACAATGTTGAATGTGTTATGAAAAGTGAAATACAGAAGATACTCGTTATAACATGTAACTTAGTGTTAACCCTTTGGCGGTAATGGAATCATATGTCCCAGCAAAGTTCGCTACTCTATAACTTTTGTTTTACATTTTATATTTTAATATCTAATGTGTCCCAATAAAGTTTGAATTGTTATCTGTGGTGTAATTAAAAAAAACTATGTTAAATTATAGCTTTGGAAAAAAGGAATTTTTCCTAAAAAAACCGATATGAGAGACCACTTCCCGTTCATCAATATTTAAGTGTTATACGCCAAAACTCTTGGTTTTCAGAGTAGATTAAGAAAATTAATGTTTATGAAGGAATTTTAAAAAATGGAAAGCGAGACGGTCTACTGTTCATAGAATCTAAGCAATGGAATTGAGTGAACAATTTGTGTGAAAACTTCTCAGTTATTCGAGTTAGTTCCATACCTATTTTCTACTCAAGTCGATTGCTTGAATCCTACAAACAGCACATTAGTTACTGAGAGTTAAAATAATATTGGAAATATTTTCGCAATTATTATAGAATTTCAACGTTTTGGGAAATTTGAAAATCTTGTAGAATTTTTATTTCTTAGTGAATTTGAAAATTCCTAATGCCTTAAGCATTAATATGAGCAGAGAATAATAGATTTCTGACATTTTTCCTGCCCTCAAAAACACTTTGGAAAATTTGCAACATTAGTTATTAACATAAAAAAGTTATTATGAACTCGTAATTATACAGGCACCAAATTTTATATGCACAAGTCATAATGTGTGTACCATATGTATATTTATAAAAGCAATTTGCTTTTAACATGAAATTTAAAATTTAAAATAAAACAAACAGCGAAGGGATATAAACAAAAAATTTCTTGAATAAATGAATGAAAAGTTGGAGCAGATGAAAATGACAATATAGAGCTGATGATTCTAACGTTGATGATGTTGTTGATAAAATTATGTATAAGAAAAAGTAAGAGAAAAGTGCTCACAAAAAATAATGCATCGCAGCTCATAAGAAGAAAACACTTTTAACGACATGTTCTTAAACATATGTAGTCCTCTTAAAATGCCAGAAACATTGAATCATACAAAAAAAAAAAGACTGCTACAAACCGTTGCTCCTCTTGCTGTTGCATACATTAAAAGGAAAGGATAAAAAAAGACACAAAAGTAAGGATAATCAAAAAACATGTGAAAGTGTATACGAGTATATGTGTGTATATATGTGTATGTATGCTTGTGTATGAGTATGAGGAAGAAAAAAGCATATTAAGCATTTAAAAGTTACCTTTAGTTGGGTTCTTACTGGCACATTTTCATTTTTACACAGAAATAGTTACAGGAATTTGAGGAGCACTCAGTGTGACCAACTAGGAATTTTTTGTACAAAGTCTAGTTAATTTTTTTTCTAAGACATTGTAGTTCTTATTTCTTGCGAAGTCTCTTTCTGATTGGAGAGCCCTGCGTCTCTTCGTCGCCTAACTATTGTTTATTTAGCAGATAGAAATCCACAGAAGCAATTTGAAATAATTATAATGGATCTTGGTCAGTAGTTCAGATAGGTTCGTGAGTGAATTTTCTCATTACCAGTCATGCCCAAACTTTTATTTTTGGCTCATGTTCATGCACGCTCACGTGATTGCAAAGAAAGCTAGTTACAACCAAGAAAACTCACGGTCACGAAATACTTACGAAAAAAAACTATAAAAAATTAAAAAAAATAAAAATTAAATAAAATAAATTATAAAAAAGCAAGAAAAAAAGCACGAAACAATCCCCCCAAAAATATAATCATGTACGGTCAATCCCTGATTTTATACTCACATTTATGCACGCTCTTGTGATTGAAAAAAAATTAGTCATGATCATCCGTGATCACAAAAACTATACTAAGATGAAAATAGTTTTTAATTAATTTCTTATGAAATTGTTATTTTAGTTTCTTAAGAACGAATATAGATTCACTAAATGGGATGTGTAAAGCTGGCAAGATGCGTTTTATGAGATCATTAACATGAACATTCATATCATGAGATTCTTATGAAAGATAACATTCTTTTAATAAGTAAGTCTTTTATGAATATCGTATTATCACCTTCAAGTCGACACATTTAACTAGGGTTAAGGTATTATATTTAGTTAGATTAACCTTTAACCTGTGTCCAAACTAGTTAAGAAAAAATAAGTATTTTTTTTAATTTTCTTTAATAAATATATTATAATTTTTATTTCCCTTTTTTATATAACTTGGAATTATGAGTTACATACTTTTTGCGATTAAATTGAATTATAAAATTAATCTAAGTTGTCAACACTAATAAGCTGCGCTACAAAAAGATATTTTTGTAAAAATATCATACTTGCTTGTGGCAATCTTTTTAAATTCTTATTTACTTGCAATTATTTTCTTGAGCTTGCACATAATCAACCATTGAAGAAAGAAACAAAAACTACAGTATATTTAATATTGTCATTATTAATGTAAAAGTGTCAAAGGTGAGACCAAATAAAAGTTAATAATTTGTGTCATTTATTTTCCTGCATCTCCGATAATTACGAGGTCGGATTGATATTGAAGTTACCTAAGTAGGAAAAAAACATTTTTTTTCCAAAACCATTTATTTTTCAACATAGTCTCCCTTTAACTCAATACACTTGGTCCGACGTTTCTCCAGTTTTTGTATCCCTTCCAAAAATGTAGGATTTTTCAATGTCCTTAAAATAGGCATTTGTTTGGTCAATAATTTCATCGTTGGAGCTAAATCTCTTTCCACCGAGCCATTTCTTTAGGTTTAGAAATAGGAAGTAGTCACTAGGGGCTTAATCCGGAGAATATGGCGGATGAGGTACCAATTCGTAGCCCAATTCAATGAGTTTTGCCATTGAGAGCACACACGTCACACGTTTACGTTTATGGTCAATTGAGAGCAAACGCGGCACCCATCTTGCCGATAGCTTTTTCATATGCAAATTCTCATGCAAAATGTTGAACACACGTTCACATGATATGTTTACCATTTCAACAATCTCAAGTAACTTAACTCGGCAATCAATCATAACGATATCGAGGATTTTCTTGATGTTCCTCAGTAACCACCTCTTTTGGCCTTTTCGTTGATGGTATTGTTGCAGTGCTTGTTCGGCCGCGTTTAAATTCAGCAATCCAATATTTTACCATGCAGACTCACCGTAATGTTTATCGAGCTTTTCTTTTGTCTCTTTCGCCGTTTTCCCTTTCAAATAATAGTGTTTAATCACTGCACGAAATTGAATTTTTTCCATTTTTTAAGAAACACAAAAGTTGCTTACTTCAAACGATTACAACAAATAAACTAATCGATGAATTTGGTTGACATTCTAACAGCTTGACAGATCGCAATTTCTAAAAAAAAGTTTTTGTAATTATGCTGCTATCTAGCGTTAGGTAGCTTCAATATCAATCCGCCCTCGTATAATCACCTACAATTAATTATAATTAATATATCCTTTTTTAGCATGCCTAAAGAAAAAACACCTCAAGTTTTCTTTCACCCATCAATAAGGATATTTATTAATATTATTCCCAATATTATGCAACCTGGAATAGAAATATTGCAGTCGAAAGCGAAATACGACACTTGTAATAGACTGATTATAGTAGAAGAATAATTGCAAAAATATGGCGTTCTATTCCTAGACTGACTCATACTCTCATTTACAGAAATAGCCACACAATTTAAATGAAGTTTTTATTTCTTATCGCATTAAACTTAACTGGCAGTTTTGCAAGTCATTCCATTATTAAATTGTGTTTTAAATTAAATGAAGCAGACAAAAGAGTTGGTATCATGAAGTTTTTGAAGTGACAGAAAAAAATCATGGTAAGACATGTATGTAAATTTGTTATTTTAACGTGATCACTTTACGTTTTTAAAAGCGGCTTAACTGGTTGAAAGGCAAACAAAAAAAAAAATAAATAAAAAAATATGTATGAAAATATATGAAACTGGTAAAACTATAAGAATGTTTAAATTGAGAGCAACTATAAATAGGTTTATGCAACAGACGCTCGCCAATACAGTGAAACACACACAAATATACACACAAAGAGATATCCACACTGCTAAAGACTCTCATCCAGCAAAACTACCTCGCAATTGCAAACTTTTTATGTTTGCTTGTTGCCACATTCATTCAGTATTTTACATGTTGATGTGGTATAGATTGTGGCAATATTGTCATTGTGACATACAAATATACACACAAATGTTTATTCTTTTTATATATTCTTCATTCTAGATGTTGTAAGTTGTATGTGTTTTTTTTGTATATTTTTCTGTGTCTCATTCTTCGTCTATAGAAATATTTATTATGAATGTCGCATCCTTGTTGTAGCGTTATTTTTAACTTTTTAAGCAGGAGTGAAAGGCAGGAATAAACTATTTTAACAATTCCATTGTGGTCTCATTGCAAGCAAAATGATGACAATAAAATTATATAAACATATTTTTAATGCAGGCTTAAATATGCAAAAATATGCGAATTTTATTGTAGTCATGTAGTATATACAAACGTTTATAATTATTCATGTGCAATTGTTTTAATACGAATAACCCAACACCAATTGCAGGTAAATTTTAACATTACATTTTTAGGATAAAGTTTTGGAACTACTCGTAGAAATGTTCGAAAGGTTACCCTAAAGCAAATCGTATATATTTGTTTGCAAATATTTTTAAACATTTCATTGGTTGGTTCATGAACGTCATGGGACGTCAATAAAGAACTCAAGAAAAGGAGGGAAAAATCATTTACTAAAATTTTCTTTACCAAAAAGTGGTAACTTTAGCTTTATTGAACAACAAAAGTAAACATTTCAAATAGCACTTAAAACTAATTCTTAGATCCATGGAACTTGGCAAAATGTGAGCTAGAAAAAATTTGTAGCAATAAAAAAACCGACACTTTTACTATTAGAGTAAAGCACGTAATAATCCACTGTTGTTGCGATTGGTTGCATTCATATTTATTGTAATTTTTTATGAAAAATTTCAAAGCTTAAATTCTTTATTTTCGTAACTGAAATCCTGAAATTATCGGAATTAAAACAAAATAAATTTATATTTAAAATTTCCCTAAAATTACAAAAGTTCATTGGTTTGTTTGTAATTTACATGTCTGAGTATATTTCTTTGAATATATGTATGTCGGATGCATAATACTAAAACACAGAAACACATAATACACCTTTAATAGTATACGCTTCAACAAACATACTTTTACATTCATGCAACGCTCTCATGCAACCAAATTCATTTGCAAACAGCATCAAATTATATATAATGGTATGATTATGGCAGTAAAAATTTCTTTTCTTTAAAACTTTTTTTCCCTCATTTTCCACATTTTTGTCATTTATTGTTAATTTTTGTTGTTGTCGTTGTTTTTGCATATTATGTAGTTGTTGTGCTTATTAATACTTATTGTTAAGGGAAAATATTTTCATTTGCTGTTGCTGTTGATGCTGGTGGTTTGTTGGTTGGCTCGGTGTTGGGGGCGCGGTTGTTGATGTGGTTTAATGTTTCTTAAATGCGATTAAAAATAATATTTTTGATATTGTGTACTTTTTTTTGGGAGAATAAATACTTATATTATGTTTCTGTACATTCGACAGCAGCTGTTAAATGAAAGTTTTTGGGAATTTTTCAGGAAACTTTAACTTAAAGGTTTTAAAATTGTATGCAGGGTTGTGGTGTGATTATAGTTTTACAACGATTTTTTTTTTTGTTAATAATTAATAAATTTCTCAATAATAAAATAATTTTCCAAAAAACTGCTAAGTGAAACCCTTAGAAAAATTCCTTGCTTTATTTTGATTTATAATGAGCAAGAGAACCTTTTTTGTATGGAATGTGGCATTTTTAAAATTATTTCGTAAATAGGCCTTTTTAAATTTGTAGTTTTTAGAGTCTAACATTTTGTAGTGTTATTTTGGGACCCCCACAATATAGTAAAGTAAATTCCAAAGCATTTTAATTGCACATTAAGACCTTAATTAAATAGCAGTAATTTTTGTTTGTTTACCAAATTTGCTAACTAAACGTGTACAATTTTATAAAAAATTCATTATAAAATTGCAAACCAAAGACAAATCAAACAATTTAAAAGTTGTTGACAAAGACAAAGACAAATACAAATTTAAAAGTTGTTGATCTTTGAAAAACTTATTACTGATTATTTGTGTCATCAAGTATCGTCGTTATTAGCGCTTAATGAACATGGTTTTCATAAAGGCTGTTCAACAGTAATCAACCTCTTATAATTTACAACTTTGGTCAATCGCAGTTTTGTCAATAAACAGCAAACTCATGTTGTTTATATAAATTACAGCAAGGCATCTGACAAGGTCAACCATAAACTTACTTTTCGCATTGATTTTTCGCAAAATTGTTTAAATTGGATCAAATCATAACTAACTAAAATTAAACAAAATATCGGATTTAAAAATATTATATCGAAGTCTATTCCCATTACATGTGGTGTTTCACAAGAGAGTCATCTTGGTCCACTCCTTTTTTCTTTATTTATCAATGATTTAAACATTGAAATCAGGAACTCGTCCTTATTAATCTACCGCTGATGATGTCAAAATACTTCTTAGCTACAATGACTTCAAAAATCATATTGTTACGTTTCGACTTTTTCGATAACGTTTCCTTGCTCGAGCTGTTTTATTTTGCCAAAAATAAAATAAAAACACAACTAGATATAGATTTTTACTGACTACGACTTTATTTACTTTATAATACTTTTGAATAGAATACACAAAGTAATTTATCTTTGGATATATTTACACTGCAATAGCTTTTACAAAATTGATCTTCATGGTTATTTAGCAATATTTTATATAGTAGATGAGGCAGTTTCTACATGGTTCGAGGAGGAACTAGATACTGTTTGGCAGTGGTGACATTTTGGTGCTTATCGGGTATTTTTTTTTGGTACCTTTTGCCTCTTCATTCGGGCGAAATTTTGTTAAATACCCGTTTTTAAAAAGCGGGTACTTACAGTGCTTTTCGCAATTTCCCAGAGTGCCGTTTGTGCTTTTTTGTACAACTAAGAAATGTTTGTAGTTAAAAAAATTGGTTACTTTTTTTAAGCGCAAATAGTACTTTCTAAGCAACCATGAATTTTTTCTGCTGAGGTTGAAAGAACATTCAGTTTGCTGAATTTGTTTAAAACAAAAATTAAAAACCGTGTATCTTTAAATTCAGTAAATGCGTTACTGCATATTAAATGCAGTTTAAAATTTGAAAATGCATGTTGTAGCAATTTTTAACTGCGAAGACGAAATGTATATTTTTGATAGCAAAATATCATGAATTTCATTCGACTTTGAATTCCCTTTTTTAATATATTTTTTATTAATTAGAACTTACAGAAATTTGAATACTACACATCGCGCCTTTAATGCAACATGATCATCATATCTTAAGAAAACCGTAACTTTTTAGTTACTTAGAAAAATTATGCATTTCCTTATAAGTAAAAAGTTTTTCAGTAAGCTTAATCCAAACCAAATGTACATCCACTAAAAAACTAGTACAGGCTGTATACATACCTGCTAACATTTTTCATTTTTCACTTTTGCAATAAAGGAGCGATATGTATCTACATACATATAAAGGGTGTCCCAACAAGAGCGCAATTTTTAAATTTTAAATAAAACACAGATATTTAAAAAAATCGTGAAACTTTATTATATCGTAAAGTAAAGATTTAAAAATTGCATTCTTGTTGGGACACCCTTTACTTTTAAGTTTTGTTTAAACAAGCTACTTTATTTTTATATATGTACCAGAGATCTCCATGATTGCGAATCAAATGGCATAATTTTGGATTTTCTAAAATTAATATTGAGCTAACACTTAACATTAAGAAATTAAAGATGCTAATGGAAATTAATTTAGAAATCGCTGTCCAGGTCTTTTTACTTTATTTATGTATTTTTATTTTATTTAACTTATTTCTTCCCCAAATAATTGTTCAATTCACAAGCTCAGTCGTATGGCTTATCGTTTAAAAAAAGAATATATTTGTTTATGTGCTTGTGAACAGACAAATTTGTTGTATCGTCGTTTTTTTTTTGTATTTTATATGTCAATTCAATGTAGTCTGTGAAATTAGTGAGCTTGACACCAATTTTTAATTATTATTCGAGTTATGTACTTATACGTATAATTTTTGCAGTAAAATTTATTAATATAGATAAAATATAAAAATAAACATAAATGAAAAATATCACTAGCTATTGCAAAACTTACCACGTACAAAATCGAGATAAATTAATATATAAACACATTCGCGACAGCAGGCTACACGGGTACATGGCTACAAATTTCTCTGGATTTTTCAACAATTTGCAACTTTTTGCGAAATTTCGTGTTTTTTGCAATGTGGGTGACTTTAAAAAAATTTTTCAGCATAAATATGCTGATTCAACATATCGTCTAAACTTAGCTTCACAAATAGAATTTTTCCATACCTGTCCTCAATACTACCACTTATAAAACATAAAATTCAAACGTATAATTATAACACACTTTTGTATGAAAATTACCGACAACAAGAATACAATACTGCATAATTAGACGATTACACGACACTTACGACGATAACACGAGCTTGTGAATTGAACCAAAAAAGTTTTCCAAAATTGGTTTTAAAACGTTTTATTTTATTTGTTTAAATTTTTACTTTTAATTTTCTACTAAGTAGAAGTCTCTTTCGTTAATTTGCATGATTCATGTCAACGAGACTGTTGTTAATAATTGCATGGCGCTGTTTGCAATTTCTGTTTATTCATATGATTCACAAAAGCAGTATGATTGTTTTGAAAACTCCTTAAAAACCTTCTGTCAAATATAGTTTTATGGAATATTTTATAATATATTTCAATAAGAGAAAAATTATTAATTAGCACAAAATGAGGAGATAGAGTTTTCAGTTTCATTATTATTATTATTATTACTTATATGTACACTCACAATATTATAACAGTAACGGACTGTACGTTATTCAAGAAGTTACCCGTTCAGTCATTTTTATTTATTTATTTATTTATTTATTTATTTATTTATTTATTTATTTATTTATTTATTTATTTATTTATTTATTTATTTATTTATTTATTTATTTATTTATTTATTTATTTATTTATTTATTTATTTATTTATTTATTTATTTATTTATTTATTTATTTATTTATTTATTTATTTATTTATTTATTTATTTATTTATTTATTTATTTATTCATTTTCATCTACAGAACTTCAGTCTTACAGATTACTACAAGGTTTTGCCTAATTATAATATTTAAATAACATTAACTTAAAAATATCATAATTTACATTAAAATTTAAAGGGGGAGTAAAGCTGTTACATAAATGCAAGCATCCTGCAATTGGCTCATTTTGCGCATAGCTAGTTCTGTGAACATGTTCTACAAACATTCTATTGTTTCTTAAATCTCTGGGAGGACAATAAAGGGTAAAGAAATTTGCAATTTCTGCACATTTTATTCTTCCAGATAAAACGTTGTAAGCAAACATAATGGAAAAGTACGTTCTTCTATCGGTTAAAGCTTGCAAACCTAAGAATTTCCTCCTGCCCTCATAGGATAGTAATTCAAAGGTCCAATTTAATCTCAAAGCAGTTTTTGTAAAAAATTTTTGAACACTTTCAATACGATTTGAATGATGCAAATAATATGGATTCCATACTATTGAACAATATTCTAAAATACTACGCACTAGTGAAACATATAAAGATTTAAGAGTATACGCATATCTAAAATCTTTAGAATTCCTTTTTATAAAACCAAGCATACTATAAGCCTTAGAAGTGACACGATCGATGTGTGTAGAAAAGCGCAGTTTTACATCAAAAGTGACACCTAAATCCTTAACTTCCACTATGCGCTGGAGTGGCATATCAGAAATGTCGTAATTAAAAATAATCTCTTTTAAACTGTGTGTATACGAAACTATACAGCATTTTGATACGTTAATCGTTATGCCATTTTCTGAACTCCAAACGGACAATTTAGTTAAATCAACTTGTAACTTTTCGCAATGATCTACACGAGAGATTCTAGCGAATAACTTTAGGTCATCTGCAAACAAAAGGCATTTAGAAAATTCAAAGGTAAGTGGTAAATCGTTAATAAAAATTATAAAAAGTAAAGGCCCGATATGAGTTCCCTGAGGAATGACAGAGTATGCATTAATTAAGTGTGAAGAGCAAGCGTTACCAATTCGAACGCTTTATTTTCTACCAATCAAAAAGTTCTTAAAAAATAATAAGAGTTTTTTAGACAAGCCGATTCGGCATAATTTGTTTAACAATAAATTGTGGTTAACAGTGTTAAATGCCTTCGCAAAGTCTGTATAAATAATATCACACTGTGATCTAAGCTCCATGGCATTTATAATTTCATGACTTACTAATACTAAGTTCGTGGCAGTAGATTTGCCAGGCATGAACCCGTATTGGCAAGGGCTAATAAAGCTTTCCACGCGTTCGAAAAGTTTATCTTTAATAATCTTGTCGAAAATTTTAGCAAAAATACTCTGTTTAAATATTGGTCGGTAATTAGTTACTTGGCCACGGTCACCAGATTTAAAAACAGGCATAATAGAAGAGAGTTTCCAGCAATCTAAAAATTTACCAAATTCTAGGCATGCATTAAATAGTATAGAAATGCCTAATACATGAAAAGAATAAATATTTAAAATTGTAAGCAATTTTATTTTTAACTGATTTTAACATTCATTCAAAAAACTAAGGACATATTAATACGGATTTTCGGTTACATTCAATATTGTCCGTTGTTTTCAAGTGCTGTTTTTTTTGCTTGGTTTATTTGATTTGTTTGAGATTACCTCTCCTACACAAACAAAGGAAAAGTCCTTTGTTTTTAATTAATTTTTTAACATTAAAAATTAAATGAACTTTTGGTTAAATTTAAATGAAAAATGAGTAGACCGGTTTTTAAGTGAACTTTCATTTATTTTAAATTACAATTTCAGTTAATTTTAGGTACAGAATATTTTGAATGTATGTAAGTATTTTGGAAGAAAATAATAGTTTTATTATCTTAAGACTTGATTTAGTCAGCGTGCTTTTGTGAGTTATTTGATTACTAAGCAAAACAGTCAAACAGCAATAAGAATTTTTTAATATATAACTAGTTCATATTGATGTTAAAAATCAAAACAAAAGCAGTGTAAATGTGAGTGGAGAGCGAAAGTGAATCAACTCATTCAGTACCATGTAAATAGTACATGGCATAGTTGAAAGCTAGTTGCATGGCCAATTATAAAAAGAGGACAAAAATATTACTGTTTAGGCAATGATATAGATATTTAGTTCGATGTTATGCACATAATAATGCGTGAGAACTTAATGCAGACCGAATTTATGTAGCATGTGATTTGAGCGAAGAAGGCTTCCTATTTACCAGATGTCACCATTTTATTCATACTTATGTTTAAATTACTATGAGGGATTTCATTACTGTACACAAATCGTAACATATTTTACTCCTGTTTTAGGTTTGTTACGTTTTTTACTTTTGTTAAATGAATTGTGATTTTGTGTTAATTAATATGGTAATAAATTCTGCTATTTGATCTCAACTTCTTTATTTATCTTGAAGCAAAAACTTTAAATTATATTTTCACTTTTTTAAAAATTGCTTAATATTTTTTGACATAACAAATTGTTTTTTAGATATTTACCATTTCTTTGTAATTTTCTGCGCTTTTTACCCTTTTTGGAACAGCTTACGGGTGCGTTCGTTCTTTCTAGAGATACCAACACTGCTGTTCGGCATATATTTTAATTGGCGTTACCAGTCATGTTGCAACAGGTGTAATTGCGTATTTAATTTTAGTGGCAGCTTTATAAATTACACTATAATGTGGATGGAGAATCAACTAAACAATTCAAATTCATGTCAACTTAAACCGCCAAACTGCACTACCGCTTACAGTTGCGACCAATACTTGCTGCAGAGATTTCTCCAACAATCTTGTAGATTCTCGTTGCTGTTCTTAAATGTTCTTTTTGTGTTATTTTTAATTTGAGTGCTCCCAAACTTGCAGGTATTGTTTATGGAACTGTGCTTAAGCATCTACATTTAAATTTTGTAACAATGGACCGTAGAGTGTTTGTCTTAGGAACGCAGGGAATTCAATAAACTTTATATTTATGTGGATTTAGCTTTGAAGGATAATTTAATAATTATGACATTTTAATATAAATGTAATGGTGGACCTAGCAAACTATAAAGGCGGAGAGGATTTGTGGGCTAAACATTTTATGTTGGGCTGAATTGAAGATGTATCTTCTTCTACATGGTGGTAAAGTATTTGCGTATACTGATTACTCTATGCCCTTCAGCTACCACTGAACGCTGATTCAGTACTCAAAGTTTTATCCACTCAATAAAACAGATTACCTGTAAATAATGCCGCAAAAGTATGTTTTATAACACATAATTTGAATCCCTCAAATTAAGACAAAAGGATACTTCCCACGCAATTTCTACACCTAAATTTTCTTTTAATTATTTTCGATTAATGTAATGTAATATTGCAAAAATAAATATTTATATATTATATAATTAGTATCTTAAGTTGTTATTTTTCAACTGCTCTGTAAGCATTTTCATTTTTATTTATCAAATTTAATATAAAATGCAGTAAATTTTATTCCACAATGTGTTTGTTTACCAAATTTTCCACAAAATGATTTATAAATACCTTTTAGTTAAATACTTGGTTAATGGCTCATTTTTAACCAATTTACCCTTTTTATCGGGTATTTACCAATTGATTATTTAACCTTTTCCCATCTTTAAAGATGCCTACAAAAAAAATTCATCGTAAATTGCATTAATTTGCTCAATCGAAATACGGAGCTAGAAGCATTGGCTAAAGAAAAATATAAATGCGTACATTGAAACTTTATATCCATAAGAATTAAATCTAAACGAACTTCCTCCATTCAAGTTCACAGCATTAGAAGATCATTTATCTTTGAAAATATCAAAAAGTATTTTATTTGTTGTGGGTTCAACGTTTACTGATGATTTAGCATAAGTACCAACGAAATGTATCTACAATATAGAATGGATCAACCCACAACAAATAAAAAGCTTTTTGAAATAAGATATCGATGCATTGTATATCGAGTAATAAATTTACTAAATATTTGTCAATATGAAAAATCTTGATTGTAGTATTTATTATATTATTATTATTTTCTTTGTAATGTCAAAAAAACTTAACATAACTTATCTTGAAATTTTATAAAATAAACTTGTGCTATTAATTATGATCTCTTTTCAAATAATATTTTGTCTTTTTTGTGTCATTTGATCCCTTTTTGGTTGTATTTTGCATATTTTTAAAAAAAGTGTTCGTCCCTTTTAAAACTTAAACTGTTGAGGACTAATTGAAACAAGGTACTTCTTTCTTTGAGAAAATTCTTTATATTTCTATCTTTTATTTAAATTTTTGTAAGCAAATATATATGTACAATATTGGCATAATTTTTGCCATATGCGAAGCTGAAACCTTAATCAGTAAGTGTTTGTCAAATGATACCAAAGTGCCAGTGTAACTCGCCTTTCGTTAAAAATAACATAATTGTACATTGTGCAAATGGCCGCAAAAAAAGAATTAGTTTTATTATGCTGCAGAACATTAGTATGCAATTATAGCATACTTTGAGGCTATATTATGTTTTCACTCAACAGTGACCAACAAATTATTACTCTTTGGTGTTTCTTTAGTTTCAGATACTTTTCCATTTGAAAATTTTTATTTAACAGAATTTTAAAATCTAATGGATTTAAATGCAGATTTTTATTTATTTTTTGTTATTAATAAAATTTTCTATAACGATTTATAATAATTGGTTTAATATTCTTTTCTGCGGGAAAAATTTTGATAAAATATAGATTACAGGTGCACAAATAGAAATAAAAAAACATATCTTCTTCATTAACTGATTACAATGAATGCAATAATTAATTGATTGTCATTTCTGCACATATAATGGTGGCTATTTTAAACTTTTTTCTTTAAAATATTTTAAAATGATTAACAATTTCTTCAGTATGTTTTCATAAGTTATGTAAAAAGCAAAATAAAGCTGCCATATTGCCGATTTTTATTTGAGAGCCATTTTATAACAACGAATAAGTAAGTAAGATTCTGTATCACTTACATTCTAGCATGCATTAGCAATCTAATGTTTTCTAATAGTTGTTCTGTAATTTAGTAACTTTAACTTTAAAATGTAACTTTAACTTTCTAATTCGAATCGATTTTTTCTTAATTTCTTCTGGACACCATCGACCAGTTTAGCCTTTTCGTAGCTAGACTTAGTTTTTTTTCTTCTCTTTTAGTCTCGAAGTTAATGTTTTAGCTTTGTGGCTTTTCAGCTTTTTTTATTTTTAATTTAGCCCTAAAAGGGTTACATTTTTATTTTCTACTGAACTTATAAAATCATCTTAATCATTAAAATATTAATCCAATGTATAAACGTATGTGCAACGGAAATAAGATTACATTGATTGAAATCCAATGGCGAAAGTTTTCAAATTGGAAATGGAAAAATTTTGGGTCAACATTTGAGTTCTGGTTGGAGGTATGACAATTTAAGAATGCGCTGCAAGAAAGTACATATCTTGATTTGATAAATCTAATGTTTAGCTATCTATAAGGTCTTCCAAGTAGAAGTTGCATTTTGATATATAAAAAAAATATTTAATTCTAAAGAAGAGGATATCCCATTCATAATGAAAAACAATACTGCCATTGGTACGCTTGCAGGAGAAATTTCTTTTCTTTAAATTTTTCATTACCAATTACCACATTTGCTAACGAATCCATCTTTGAGGTCTTGAATCGATTGTGGGACATTGGCATGTAGCGTATCTGTTAAGTAGCCTCAAATAAGAAAAAAGTCCTAGGATCTTAGTGGAATGTTGCGATCGGATCTTCGAGAAATCACACGCCCAGGAAACTTTTCATGTAAAAGAGCGATGGTATCGTCACTAGTGTTGCACTTAGCGGCGGCTTTTTGAAAATAAACGTCGTCCATATCAAAATTTTTATTCAAAATACGGTTTAGTGTCGTTTATGGATCGACGAGAAATGAACAAATTGGAAATTTTCCCAACACTATGGGCTATTAAAGTAACATTCCCAGTTGAACGACATACACGAGATCACTGACTTGTCCCAACTGCTCAAGTTTTTCCACCAGTCTACTGGCGATAAGGAAATTATGACGCCTGTTTGCTATTGCATAAATAATAAATGCACAAAAAGTATATAATAATATTAAATATAGATATGTATATAAAAATAAAAATATTCTTTTATATTTGTTATCCAATAATAAATTTAGCTCATAAGAAATACCTGATATTTATATTATATATTGACTTATATGAATTTAAAAATATATAGGCTTATTCGTTTTTAGTTTGTTTATGTACTTGAAGTGCATTTCTTTGAATAACTTTTAACATGTTTTATCCATTTTTTATTATTAATAAATAAAACGTTGAGTTATGAATAACAATTATTTAGACTTTTTTAGCCCTTATTTTTGCGAGATTTCGCTTTTTCTGGCTTTTTTTTTAAAGCCGATTTAGCCTCTTTTTTCTCCAGCTGCTGGCAACACTCCTGTCGACACTGTAGATTTATTTTTGCTACCTTGTTCAGCCTTTTAGGATTTTTGTACTAAATTGATCAAATAAACAAACAAACAAACGAAACACACTGACTTTTTACAGAGAAAAACATTTTTAAGATATGAACACCAAATTAGTCTTTCTACATGGAAATGTTGCATTTTTTGTAGAAAAAGAAACAGGTATAGTCTTATTCAAGCTAAAGCCAGTCCTTAGAAGCCAGGAACCAGCCCCATAGTTACACATTTGTATTAATTTAAATTTATCATTTACGAATATGACTATTGCTGTAAGCGAGTTGTTACTATCACGGCTAATTATTCCGGAGGCCACCGATTCGTTCGCCTCCAAATACTCTGCTTAAAAATAAAGTATAAGCTTCATTTGAAACAACAACAAAATTTTAACATTTTTATATATAATTTATATTATTCAACACCCATTATGTTTAATTTAGATAGTTCAACACGTCACAAAGTGCAAAAAAGCACCAAGTGACGCATTCCTAAGCTATTACTATGTCGAATTGACGTGTCCCTTTCATATAAAGTGTTTGAGGTCGATTGAACCGGTTCTTGCCGCCAAAAAACCATTAACGTCGCCTTGCTCTTCCAATTAGAATTATAAAAGAAAGTTCTCTATTTTTTTATATTAAAAATAATAAATTTTGCTTAAATTTTTGTTTAAACAAATTTTCTCTCTTAGAAGTTATTTACAATTTTGTTGCCTTTCGTTTTGCATACTAAGAAAAATTATTTTAAATTCATAATTAACATAATTTTATACTTTTTTTTTTTGAATGAAAATTTCTAGACCAGAACAGTGACAACAAAACATTAAAGATAAATATCAAAAAAGAACTTAAGAAATAAATAAATGAGTGGTGGTGGAAAAGTTCTTATAAGATTTTACAAATGACATAATAATAACTTTTTATTAATTTTGTCCCAAATACATTAAAATTTACAACAATTGTAATAAAAATAAAACAAGCTCATAATACGGTGATATAACATAATTTATTTAATATTTTATTTGTTTATTGTTGTTCTTTGTTATATTTTTCTGAACAAGAAGAAAGAAAATTGTGTGGTGAAAAAATAAATGGATCACTGGCACAACATTAAGCAAAAATATAAATAATAAAAAGAAATACTAGAATCAGATAAAAAAAGCATAACATAGAAAATACGCATGCGTAAAATAAAATCATGGTAAAATGATTTTCAAAAATTAATCTATTTAATGTTTGTTCGCTATTTGTTCTAAATAGAGTTTAAAACGCAGTTTAATTTAAATTCAAATTGCTGCAATAAAAGAAAAATATAATAATAATATTATAAAGTAATGCATAGCATTACGTAATTATTATGTTTTATATAGAACACAAAGCAACTTCAAAAAAATACATAAAATAATTACTAAATAAATCCAAAATAAAAAATCTTTAAATCAGAAAAAAGCCCGGGAAATGCTTCAATTATCATTCTGTGTGTTTTCATGAATAACAAACGGACTTTGACGTGAAACTAAAGAAATTTGTAGTTTTTAAATTTTTTTTTGTGGAATTGATTTGATGGTCTTTGAATTATGTTCTTTAAAAGGCCTCTAAATACATCGGTCGGCAAAAAATAATTAATTTTTTTCACTAGACATGAATAATTTGATGTAGGTATTAATCTACATACTAGACATGAACGCAAAGAAGGTATATGATTAGTCATGATTGCCCCAACGATATTATGGGTATGGCAAACAGAATATGGTTTTGCCAAAAAGCTATGATTGCTTTTTTACATGTTAAACATCATTGGTCTACAAATAAAATTTTTTATTAAGATAGAAAAATAATTTGTTTGTAATCAATATATGACTAAAAATCTTGCAAATCAGGATATATTCACATATATATCTTGTTTGGTTAATATTGAAAATAATATAATTAGTTCAAGTTTAACGTAAGTCAAACATCGACTTTTGGAACTTTTGCACTGTTAGAAGACTAAAATTTGCTACACAGTCTCTACAAAAACTTTAATTGAATTTTGAATAATTTTGAAACATATTGCACATAGTAGCCATATTATGCTTACACACCGTCATATTATCTTAACTAGAGTTTGCCTTGTAGTCGAAATTAGACCGCCACTTTAAACGTATACGTTTTTTAGTTGCATTCATTTAAAGCGAAAAAATTATTTAATTTCCCATTCCCTTCCCCATGAAAAAACAATAAAGAAAATAAAATACTGATATAAATAGCTGATATCAACACGAATTTAATTCAAATCATGTTGAAATAAACAGGTGACATTACTACGCCATATGATAATTTTTTGCTCTAGCATTGTTTTTCCAATCTTATGCTCACGTGTTTAGCGTGAGTCGTCGTAATTAATTTTTTGTTTCAATTACGTGAGCGTGCATAGGTAGATTTTTGACGTGATTGCTTCGTGTTTTTATTGCTATATTGTTATTTTTTCGTATACGTTTTTAATTAATATTTCCTCGTAATTACTTAAATTGTTTTAAGTTTATGTTGAAAGGAATTGTTTGGCTCAAGTTCAAATCTTACTTTACTAATTTCTTTATTAATTTCAGAAATTTTTTTGATAAACTAAAATTATTTTTATTAAGAAAGTATTATTTGTACAGTCTATACATGAGACTAGCAGAATGGATCAGTGATAATAATAATATTTTTTTAATTATTTGAAAAATTGTTTTCGTGATTATTTCGTGTGTGAGTTTTCGGATTGTGCATAACTTTTTTGCCTACTCACGTGAGCTTGCATGAAGGGGAGCTAAAAATATAAGGGCCTGCATGAGTAAAACTTTTTATCGTGAGCGTGAGTGAGAAATCACTAACGAACCCATCTCTAGTTTATATTTACAAAATATCCAAGCTTTTGATTGTTCAATTTGTGTTTATTTTTTAATAAAAATTTTCAATAATTTTTTATAGGTACTTATACATTTGCGCTTGTTTTGAGCGTGGCACTACCTTCTATATGGACCGCAAATACTTTCAAAGTAATCCACTCTTCCTTGTCTTGCTCATTTGTAAGCTCATTTTGACAAGGGCTTAGACTTTACACAAACAAAAAATCCTTTTTTTGTTGTATTGTTGTAGTTGTAGCCCTAATAATGCCGCCTGTTTATTACATCATGATAAAAACCTTATTTTAATTTTTGTTAAATTATTTTTATTGAAAACTTTTGAGAAATAAGTTTATTTGTGTTTCCTAGTTTGTTTGTCGATTATTTTAAGCATTCTGATCAAGATTTGTCACTACATATTTTTTCAAACACTTTGCTCTTGTAGTACTTTTAAAGTCATTTAAGAAGAGTTCAGTCTTTATATTAAAAATGTCCTCTTCTTGTGGCATGTTGCCTGCCATCACTATTGTAAGGTAACAAGGTAGATTTAGTAAATATTTCTCATTTGCAACTTCAGTTCGTCACTGCTACTCGCTTCTTATTTATAATAAAAATTTTATTATTTTATTATTTTGTTCTTTTTTATGTTTTATTTAGCACATATTGAATTCAATATATTTTTGACATGACGTGTCTCTATTTCAATATTTTTTAGTACGAGTATGACTACGTTTTATTTATTCATATTTTATTTTTTGGCGATATGAAAATATATTTGTGCATGTCAAAATATTAAAAATATTTATATTACTAGTTGTATTTATATTTCTTTTAAAAGTGATGATGTCAAGCATTTGGTGATACCCCTACAGCAAGGTAGAAATACCACAAGTTGTGGTTATGATTCAGTTTCTATCTGGGCAGCTATTTTCCATGAAACTCAAGATCGTGTACATTGCAAAATACAAGAATGTATTACTAGAAGGATATAAAATAAATGTATTTAAAACATGAATTCTTCTCTCATTAAATGTAATCGTTAGGTTTTTAATTAAATCGTTGGCAATAGTGTAACAATAGTGCAAAAGTACGTGTGAAAAAAAGCTGTTGACAGCCTGGCTAGGTTAATTTAATGGGGCAGCCACCATTTAAATGGTGGCTCACTTGGGTCCATCAGTTCGGACCAGTTGTGATACCCTAGAGGGGGTGAGACAAAAAATTTCTTTTACCCCGCCGCCCTTTCAAGCTATCCATATTCCCTTACAAAGGTAGATAGTTTGATTAACCTAATACTTGCCAGATTATCAAGATCTGATAAGGTATCAGATCTGAGTATCTAACTCCTTAATCTAACTAGCGCAGGGAATTGACGTAGAAGATAAAACACAGTTTCTTCGTTACAACTCCTGCAATAGTCGTTGTAAGTAAGACCCAAGTATCCCTACATTCCATTGCCCAGTTAGCACTGATACTTATATTCGCATCCGACCTTTCCTGAACCTGAGTAGATTACGTATCCTGCTTACGCTGTAGTGGGGCTACGTTGACCTAGCCACTTGGCTGGTACCTTCGTTTCCCCACCTGTATTGAGCAACTCGATACGATTTGCGCTAAATCAATAACTTACATTATGATTGAGGAATGCGAGTGAAAGGACATATCATTGACTTGTCCAATGACATCACTATACAGTTACCAGGACAGTCAGTATGTCCTGGAGTCCAGATTAGTGTTACTCTTGAATGACTCGCTATCGCATCAAGAGATACCCGGCATTCGATAGCCACGAGGGATGCAGAGTAGACACCGTTTATAGCGGCGATGGCCGCTTACTATCAGTAAATATGTAGATATCCTCAGAGATCCTATAATACCTACGCGATCTTGACGCCCGCGTGATAGCATTGATTTCAGCTTGCAGGACAGTACTGCAATCCTGAAGTCTAAATGGAACTTTTACGTTAAAGTTTCCCACATAGAAACCCCGCCGACCCTGTCGCCCTTCTTAGAGACGTCAGTAAAAACCTTGACCAATCCGTCGAGGGGGTAAAGCGTTACCCAAGCGGTACCAAGTGTGTGAAACAGCGCACCAAAATAAGGTCTTGGTGTGCAGCAATCAATGTAACCGTGGATACTTCGATGTTTTCTAAGAACCCTGGCGTGTCCATAGTCAGTTCTCGTACACTGGCAGATAGCGTTCAATCTGATTGCCGAGTAGAGAGAAAGTTGTCCGTCCAATATGTCTACCGGAAGCAAGTTCATCATAGTGAAGAGTGCTTTCGTTGGAGTGGATCTGTGTGCACTATGATAAGGATCACTGCTATCCTAAATATTTTTTCAAGTGTTCTGCGATGAGAGTTTTTCTCTAGAGCATCCCACCAAACTAATACATCATGAAATAGAATAGGCTTCACTACCGCATCAAAGATCCAGTTGATACCCCTGGAGCTTGTACCCCAATTGTGACCAACGTGTATATAGTTACGAGTGCTTTTTTCGCTCTGGATAGTGAGAAGTACCAATTCAGTTTTCGCTGGATTAACACCAAGTCCGCAGCTGACAATCCATTTGCTGAGGAGGGCCAGTGCGGATTCAATACCTTGGGATATTGTGCTCAAGTGCTAGCCAGAGACCGAAACTGCCACGTCGTCAGTTTAAGCTACAGTCATAACCATGTTACGCTCAAGACTCAGAAGTAGGGAGTTAATAGTCGGGTTCCACAGAAGCGCTGACAGAACCCCTCCCCGAGGGTTAACACATATGATCCTTTTCGTTAGTAGATTTTTAACTAACCGACAGAAGTTACCGCTCTATAATGGTGCTGGGCTTGACGTAATTGAAAGCACCCTCAATGTCCAGAAAGGCCAGCACAGTGAATTCCTTGTGTGCCAAGGATTTTTCTATGTGACCCACCAGAGAGTGAAGATCCCCGTTGTACAGACTTGCACTTGTTATAGGCATGTTGCGATAAAGAGACAAGATTCATGCGAATGGTCATTCCCAGGTGAACATCAATAGCTCTTTCAAGTGTTTTGAACAAGAAGGATGCTAGACTGATTGGCCTAAAATCCTTGGGTTTAGTGTGAGATGCCTTTCCACCCTTAGGGATAAAAACGAATCTACACATGGTTCAGCATATTGGTACATATGTCATATATAAACACTCCCTGTATATAACAGAGAGCCATGATACAACCAAATCCGCATTTATCTGGAGATCTATCGTCGTGCAAAGGGACAGTGACTGTACTGGGTGGTGGAGCACTGGAGCACTTCAGTAGTGAGTCTACTGTTTCCCGACTGCTCATGGCCAACTACCACAGGTTATCTGTATGTAGCTAGGTACAACTGGTGAAGTTTCCAGGATTTTGCGTAGTCGATTGGTTTCGGGGGAACTTCCACATCGCATCAGAAGCTCCTCCAAGACTTTCATTTTGCGCCTCTTATTAGATTTTTAAAGAGGTTAGAGATCTTATATCTCGAAAAGTCGCCTGATCGTTTGGCCTCATTGAACAGCCTACAACATTCGCTACGCGAATATAAAAATTACAGAACACCTTCTTTGTTTGTATGAAAAAGCACAAATCTTGTGTATATTAGACGAAACAAATAATTAAAAATACAAAAAAAAATATGTTATAATACTACAAAAAATTAAAATTGTTCTTACAACGGTTAATCGCGTAAAATTAACCGGTTTAATCGTTAATCGAAAAAAAATATTTTAAATTAACCGATCAGTTAATCGGGTAATAATTATGTATGTACAAACATTTCCTTTTTATATTATTACTAGAGATATACATCCACTTTAATGTGGTTTATTTAAATAATTTACTGAATAAATAGTTTTGGAAAAAGGCACGTTATCAATTAAATTAATTGCTATTAAAAAATGTATAATAAAAATTCTTAAAAAAAAAATAAATACACTGATTTCATAAAATATATTATTTTTGCATTTGTTTATATGACCCTCTGAACTGTATTCCTTTAGTCGGCTTAAGCTTGAAAAATAATTTCTTTTTATTTCCATATTTTTGCTTGAGTTGTTGCTGTTGTTTGTTTTTGTTTATACTTGAAATCCTTCATACAAATAAGACCTCTACTTCTTAAGGATATTTACAGCTCTGCCATTTTTTCTCTTGCTCTCCCTTCCTTCCAAGCACTCACCACTAACTGGGGTTTTTTCTTAAGAACATGTAGCATCACTCAAGATTTGGCTTATCAGACTTATTATGTTGTTGTTATTCTTGTGTTGATATTATAGATGTTGCCGCCGTTTTTTTTCTGTTGTCATTCAAAACGGCAGATAAGGATTCCTCGTATTAAGACGTACATACGTATCTGTGTACATATTCACTGCATGCATGTGCGTGTGTGTTTATTTTTATATGATTAGTGTATGTATATTGGTTTTATTTTGTTTATTATGACATTGTTGTGCGAAAGATATGATTGACTAGGTTGCTTTTTTGCTTTGAATTTTTTCAAATGATGTTCCCTTCAGTACACGGAAATGTTTAAGGCTCTCCTTCGAATACTTTGTAAACGCAAGTTGCTGATATAGAATTGTTGAAATTCATTATTATTACTTTTTTTTGTAAATAAGTATATACATATGTACGTAAAAGTCAATACAATAAAGGGAGAACATGTCAAATATAATTAAAAGGATTTTGAAATTGAAGCAAAATTTGTTTGCTGATATCAAAAGAAACGAGTGAAGACTGTTATTAAGTTATGGAAAATAAAGATAAGATAATTTTTTGTTATAACAATAATCAATTATAAGAAAATTACTTGATATTAATTTTCATATCGCATGAAAGTATGTTTTTTTTATATGGCTGTGTTCAATCTTATATATTCCTTTAACTAAAATAACGACATTAGAAAGTTGATTTTCTTAAACGAAATTTTTAATGATATTTTTAAAAAGGGTTATCATTGTTATTTGTCATTGAATGGTACCGATATGATCGATGGCAAACAAATGCTCGCCGAAGAATTTTCATGGTCACACGGCGACATAAAAATATTTTACTTTTTTCAATAAATGTTTTGCACATGTTTCTAAATAATTTTTCTCATTATCTTGAACGAAGTTCCAGTTGGACTTGCCAAATTATATTGTTCCGAAAACGAATATTCCTAAAAACACTTTCATTTCTTGTGAGGCTACAATAACGCCCACTGTACTGTTTTGCTGTACTTGTCAGTTTACTGCCATTCAAAATGCATAATTATGTATCAAATGTTACTTGTCTTGTTAGGAAAAGAAAAATTTAATTAAAAAGTGTATCTTTTTGAAAATTTCTAAACCTTTATTTTTCTCATAAATATTTTTTTAATTATTATTTAACATTAAGTACAGGTTTTCTAAAAATTATACACATATTAGAAACGAAAAAAAAATATATTAACATTTAACACACACGCAGGCGCACACCCCTCCTACCAGCCACTCACACCATTTTCCAGCCGAAGAATTTTAATGAATTTTTATGGTAACTAATTTACTTGTAGGTTTGTTTGGTGGGCATAAAATACTAAATACCTGAAACCTGAAGATGATCATTATGCTGGCTACACATATTGCAACGTGTTTAGGCAACCAGGTTGGTTGTAGGTTTCATATTTCGTGTTGCATTCGAGGTTTCATAAACATCAAAATATCTTGATATTTTCTGGCTGCATTGATGTTGATTGCATACACACTTGTAGTAGTGTTTTATTCTTTTTACTATTTTAGTTCATTGAAAACCAGCAAGGTGTGCATATGTTTGTTTGTTTTTGTCAACCATGGAAAAAATAAATGAGCTTAGTAATTTTGTGTTTTATCATGTCTAATAATTTAAGAAAAGTTTTTTCGTCTATTCGCACATAATTTCTGTAATCTTTTGGCTCATTTTCTTTTAACTCTTTCAACAGTCTTTCATTGGAAAACTCTTATTTTTTCAAATACCAATTTTTTGGCCATATCCTTTTTTTCTTTTGTTGTACCTCATTTTCATCCTCTGCATAAAACAATTCATTAATAATAATAATTGCTGCTGTTTCACTTAGCTCACGGCTCATTTTTTCACTATATTTCTTTCTTGCGCGATGTTCAATACGAATACAAAATACAGAAATGATGTTGCGTTCATGGTTTCATTCTTGGTTGCAGTGTGTGTATCAAAATATGAAACATGAACGACAAACATGTTGCATAAACACGTTGCAATGTGTGTAGCCAGCATTAAAATTACCAGAAATGTGTTTCAAAAGCTCTCTTAAGCAATAAATTACTCTCAAGAAGGAGACATTTTGCTTTTCATGGGAAATGATAATGTGAATAACTTTTGACACACGAGATCAGGTAAGTTGACAAGCAAAACAAAAACTTAGTCTGCGTTTACACACGTCGTATTTTATTGACATGATTGCTACTTTATAGGCGAGAGAGACGAGGGGAAAAGAAAGAGTACTCAGATGCATGTACTATTTTTACGTTTTGTTTTCTTATTCGTAATTTTAAGCCTGAAGGTATTTGCACGTAAATACCGTCAACATGACATGACTTGTGTGAACGACAATGAAAGTTCAAAGAAGAAAATGTAAGAATCATGTCAATAAGACAAGAGGCGTCTAAACGCAGACTCACGGTGATGAAGATATGCATATTCAAAGTGTCTAATCACTGGTGGCTTACACCAATATCGCCAGCGAAGCCTACCGCTAATTTGAGTACTTGATCATAGAGCATGAAAACAGAAAAAGATGGTGAGAGAGTGAGTGAGCGGAAAGGTGAGATATAAAGAGGTACAGAGAAAAGTCAGATATTGAAAACGCAGAACTGCAGTCTAATTCGGTTCAACAAATTACACAGATTTTTTCTGTTATGTGATATTTGCAATAAAAATTACTTTGAATATTCATTTATTTGCAATATTTAAAGACAGTAAATTATGCAGTTAAATTTTAATTAAAGTTACTAACGACTAAGGTTTTAGAAGACCTTTCCAATTACTAAAAAAAATACTGAAAGAGATAAGAGTTTCCTCAGCAAAATCAATAGAAGTAGTTTTTTCTCTTTATATAAATTTGATCTGTTTAGTTATTGAAGAGCATGACAAAATGTAAATTTCTCTTTTCTCTTTTAAAGTATTTAACATTAACATTTGTGGTAATTTTATACTCGCTGATTTTTGGTCTGTAGTTGGTAGAAACCTTCAACTTGAACTTGTTTTCTTGTGGCCGACCATTTAAGCCAAAGAAACGAAGAAGCTGGTTTTTAAAACTGCACGCATGCGTTTAGTACTCTTTCGAATACGAACGCGTTAACAACGTTAAACGTTTAAAAGCGGAATGGCATTAAAAAAAGTGGTGGATATTATAAATTAAATAAAGAAGTGTATAGAATAATGAATATTCTTCTATCAATTGAAACATATTTTGTTTAAAAGAATTGCTTTAACAAGAGTTATTTGATTACATTTTATTATTAAAACAAGTGAATGTGTATTTTTGATGGATTATTTTGTAGGATTTCTTGCAAGTTGTGGAATATTTTTTTTCTGACTTTAATTGGAAATAGTTAAAGGAAGGTAAGTTAAATGTTTTTCTGTTTAATGGAGATGGGAGATGAGAAAAAAAATATTGATATTTTTTTACAAAAGGTTTTAGTTATTTTCTTATACGGGTATTCTTCCAGCTTGGAGTATAACTTCAGACACGTATTGCTTGTGGCTTTCATTTGCATAGATTAGTTAAACATAATTCCGTATGGCCCTTCATCGTACAGGTGCTATGAAATATTTATGTTACTTTTTCACGTTTTTCTAATAAGAATGCCACCTACATCAACATAAACATTTAAATGTCTTATAAGTTTATGAATGACTTTAAATAGTTTACAAATAACATTTTAAACGTTGTCATAATTTCACGTTTGCGAAATAGAATTTCATAATTTCCCTTAAATTTATTTAAAGTTTGCCAACAAGTTGAATTACAACTTCAAGTAATTTAGATTATGTGAGTTTTACAAAGTACTTAGATGTAAAGTATGAACCCAACTTCAATCATTCTTGTGTACGAGTATTAGTATATATGAATAAGAAAAAACTCGCCAGACTTTTGCGCAGAAAATCTCGTTATCATTGGAAGCACCATAAAGGGAAGAAAAGACAAGAAAAAAAATTAAGTAAAAAAGAACACCAAGTAGTTGAGTAGATGTAAACACACAAAAAAGAGTTACAAAATATAACAAACTTCTTAAAAAAAAATTCAAATTTTAAAACAGGAAATACTTGGATAACAAATATCATCAAGTCTCATAAATATTAAGGATAATAACATATTTGAGATTACAAATAGCAACAAGCGTTGAGGAAAAACACACATATTTTAACAAAACATTTGTGTTGCTTGTGTTTTCATTAGAACCTGCGAACTGCCTGAATTTACACTTTTTACTAAAATAAAAACAAAAGAAAACTTGTGAAATATCTTAAAAAAAATATTCAGTGTATTAAAGCGGAAAATGCGTAAGTGTTGTTGGTGTTATAAAGGAAACAACATATTTTACTTCTTTCCCCTCTCCAAAAAATGTTGGAAAAGAAACTTTACAACCTTCTTTACAGAAAGAAAAAAAAAATCGACTCAAGAAACTTTGTTTTCTTTAAAAGAAAAAAGAAAATAAACAAAAGTTTTCAGTTTTCCTTTACAATTTTCACACATACAAGCCATTCATTGAAGGTGAAAAATAAAAAACTTGAATTTTTTTATAATGAAACAAGAACAACATGAGAATTTAGAGCAAAAAATAAGAAGTAAATATTTTTTCTTAAAGCCCTCGTAAGTGTTTTAAGCGCAACAAAAATTGAAAAAATGAAATAAAATAGAAAATGCTAAAGTGTAAGTGATACCGAAGCTTATACAGGAAAACTAGACAAAAAAAAATAACACAAACAAAAAAGAATCAAGTTAAAACCACCATGCGAGTGGTAAAGAAGTAGAGTAACAAGGAGTATTACTTTCCTAAGTTGCGTGGTTATTCAAACTCTACACACAGATGTGGTGTTATGAAGAGCTTAAGGTTCAGTGGAGCAAAGGTAACTAAGTAATGCAGATATTTTCTATGTTTTATGTGGGAAAAATCATCGAAGTTAAAGATATTTATAAGTATGTAAGTACAATGTTGGCGCATTAGGATTCCGTATTGAAGGTTGGAGCACATTGTTGTTAGTAACATAATGAAACTGATTTTTATTAAACTAAAAGAAAAATTGAAATATTTGCTATATAATTATGGGTACGTAAGCAGCATGTGGCTGGCAATATTTACAAATGACTGGATAACAATTTTGATTATAAAACTATAGTTCACTTTAGGAAAATCCCTACGGGAAATGTTGTACCAATTGTCCTGAATGTACCCGTCCTATTACTGGTGAAAATTGGAATGGTACAAAAGTTTACTGCATCGTGACTGGTGAATAGTCAGTACGACTTCGGTTTAGATTAAGACAAGTTTGTGAAATTTTTTTTTTGGTCTAAATCACCAAATGCATTATTGTTTTAATCAGATAATATCTTAATTAATATAATCTATGACAATAAATAAAGAAAAAAAAATTACTTAATAGTTTTTGCTCCCGAAAAATCTTAAAAAATAATATGTAAATATTCCGATGTTGCGCAAAGTGAGAGAATTTGAAAGCACTTTTGTTCTAATGTTATATATTACATAAAGCAAGATATTATCTGATTAAAGCATTTGGTGATTTAGAACAAAAAAATTTTCACAAACTTATCTTAATCTAAACCGAAGTTTTACTGACTAAAAAGACAATACCAGGCATATAGTGTACATTCTTAAATGCAGTAATTTTGCAATATCGAAGCTTAGCGTTCGGCAACCATCACCTCGCAATAATTTGTTTGTGAAAAGTCTTCCAACGCAAATTATTGACCGTGCTTCTTCACATCGGTGCAACTGCTGCAGCATTTTATTTACTGCTGCAATATTTTGCAAACTGGTTGCACAAATCTACGATTGTACCCCATAAAATAATATAAAAAAATAATAATACTTTAATTTTTTAAATACGATTTTTGCATATAGATTTATTGTTGTGAAACTTTTAGATTCGTTCGTGAAAGGTCATCGAAGGACTAGATTTTATACCAGGCATTAAGGAACTATTTTGTGATATTTTCATTGAGGATAAGACTTGAACAGAATACTCTACGATACTTCTATTACAAGTTTTAAAGAAACGCTTAGTGGGACTAGAACAAGTACTTAAAGGCTAGGTCTACAATCTGTTACCGAGTATATTAATTATGTTAATTGATCCCCTTCAATGACAACGTCATGTAAAAGTTACCGGTATCTCTCATACAAAGTTACGGAAATCGAACTGGTTGGTAGTCCCTGGGAAGTAGTCACGTTACGTGCCCTGTGAGAGGTTCCTTTCCCTCTAGGGATACCACTAGCAAACAGTTTTCGTTGCTTAATAAGATGATTATTATAGCCAACCCGGCCATAATAAAAAAAGCTTGGTCGTGGTACATACTGTTCGAATGCAATCCTTTTACTATATCTTATGCACTACAATGCAATGAACTTACAACGTTTGTTAGTAATTATAAAACTAATTAAGTGGGAGTCGAACATAATTTAACAGCCATACGTTTATATGAACTATCATCAGTATTACCAACAGTCTGAATTTTATCCCACCAAATCGACCATCTAATACCATTAAAACTTCCTCAGAGGTTTACAACGAAAAATTCAGTTCAAAACCCACCGTTTTTTATGCTAGGTTTTCTTCTCTACCCCGCTTAACTACAATAAAAAAACATCATGAATTTTATTCCTCCTTTAAATTGGGCCTAAATGACAGCTACGCTTTGATTGATTTCAATAATTTTAATATAATAACATATTTAAATTTTAATGCCGTATGCTTCTTGTGCGAGTAAGAAGAATTTGTTATAACGAATATTTTTGATTCAAATAAATTTATTGTATAAATTTTCATACGCATAATTTTCTTATAATAATTTTTACTCCAATATATGGGAACTGCTGCACGTTAAATATATATTGTGATATTTTTATCGCAATTCATTTTCCCGATTTCAACATATTAAGTGATCAATCAGTACTTGCGTCAAAGTTTCATAAATATCTCGATACTGGATCGCCGTCAATGGTGAACGTATAGCAGTGCCTTAGGAGCATGGTGACCATAATTTCCATTTTATTTTATTTATTTTTCAATATTTTTATTTTTCAACAAACATTTTGCAAAACTTGTCTGAAAATGTGAAAGAAATTAACTTACATGGAACATATTCAGCATGTTTTAGCAACGAAATAGTAAAATCTCTAAAAATATTTATAAATGAAAAAATAAATTGGATTAAATATCTCGAATATATAAAATTGATTGAATAGCATCAACTAAAACTTTACTGAAATAATAGGTATGTTGCCAACTTTTTAAAATTTTTGCATTAAAAATATTTTAGTTATGAATAGCAGGATTATTGTTAATGGTAGTGCAACCTTTAAGCGTTAATTTCATAAATAAATTATTGGCTTAGTTATGCTCTTGTTTTTTTCTAGTATTGTTCTTTTTCTTTTAAGCCTCCAATATATACCGTGATATTTTCTTTTTCTTGTCTTGTTGCAGGCCTCTTTGGCTTTAAGCATTTCTATATTCTTTCTAGTTGTTATTATTTCTGTTGGTTTTTTCTCTTCCTTTTAGGTTGTTTGTCAGTGGAATTTATGTACTTAAAAGTTTCTCGCTTTATGTCCAAAGCAACAACGCCAAGATCTCTCTACGGTTGTGCCAACTTCCCTTTTCTTTCCTTCCTTTTATTTCTTAAGAATTGGTGTAAAGACAGAGAGAATGATAAAAAAAAACAAATAAATACAAAAATCTCTAGGAATTCTTTCTAACTTTAGTTTTACAAGTCTTTGTTGTTGTTTGTTGTTGAATGACGTCGTGCACTTGAAATAAATGCAGCATTATTTGAGAAATGAACAAAAGTTATTTTCTTTTTCAAAAGTATTTGTTGTGTTGTTTTATATTTTCTAATAAAATCACGAACATGTTAAGGAAAACTATTTATCAAATGAATAGAAATTTTAGAGAAGTACGAAAACAAAAATTGCACTTAATATTATCGTATCTGCTTTGTTAGGAAATGTCCGTAAAGAAACTAAAAATGTAGCAACATGCAGCTGTTTGTTTTTTGTTTTGTTGCAGCAAATTGAAAAAAGTCGTCACACTCCAACCAGATTATATGCACACATACATACATACATTTGTATGTCTGAAACGGTGAACTAAGTAGAACTAAGCGTAGCTTACAAAACATATTTATTTCATATCCCGATTTTCTTTTTAGAAAACTTCAAGGTTTCTAAAGACTTTATTTTTAAATATTTTATTTATATTATTCTTCCAATTGAGTTTAAAAAAACATCCAAATTTATTCTTTCTCAATATTTCGTTACCCTTTCGGTAGCTTCTTCAGGAGGAAAATAATCGTTAAATAATTTAAATAACAAAAAATTAACATATTACAAATCAACAATTTTTCCGTTTTGGTTTAAAGCTGGTTGTCAATTGAAATTTTTTTTAAAAAAATGAGGAAATGAACTAATATGGTAGACAGACGACAGCGTTAATTTGCATTAGTAGCATTAATTCAAATTAACTTGTGCATTAGCTCCTTCCAAATGAGTATTTATTTAACGTAAATGCACGAAATCAAATTGAATTTATACTGAATTTAGCTTATTTCAATTTGGCAATACCATCGACAATCAGTCAGTTGGAAAAATTTTTAAATTCAAAAAAATTTTAAATTTATTTTGAAATTAAAATCAAACGAATGAATAGTGATTTTGTACCAAAAGCATATCTGCTAATCGTACTTTGTATCCATATGAATGCTATGTAAATTCCAAAAAAATATATTTTTTTAATTACTAAATTTAAATTTAAAAATTTAAATTCACATTAATAAGTTTTTAATGCAAATTAACGCTGTCGTCTGTCTACCCTATAATTCTGAACATTTGAAAACATTAATATTGTTTTATTTTATTTTATTCTATGTTTATTCCTTTAGCCTTGAATATTAAATGCCTATAATTCTGTGCTACACTATCAGTATCAGCTCTAAAATTAATTTTTAAATCTGACGGTACAATAATTATCTGTAACATCTCGAACATAAAACGACGTTTAAACTTATTTTCTAAGTTCAAAATGGATACATTATTAAAGTTCGGATAGTGATCTGAATTACGGCAATGCAATGATAATGCTGGTTTTTGTGATGATGTATAGTTTCTGTATTTTAAATTAGACTTACGTCCTGCTAATCTAGTTTTAAGTTTACTTTTTGTTAGACCAACATAAAATTTATCTCAATTTTCATTATCATTACCCTTACATGGTGTTTTGTAAACAACATTAGATTTATCTTAGCTATGTACTTTATCTTTTGTCTTACTAAATAATGTACCTAATAGTATTATATGTCCTATGAGCCCTCTTATATTTATTAGTATAAAAAATATCTGACTTTGTTTATCTTTCTGTAATAAATGGCATACATGTTAGAGATTTGTAAGTTTTTGGTTTAAGACTGTCATTTTCTAAATTATTTCTATTCTGTCTCCTATACTGCCCTATCAAATCATACACTAGTCCAATTGGAAAATCATTATTAACCAAAATATCCTGGATAATCTCTCTATTCCTTCTGTGGAGTCTTACAGCACTAACAGCCAGTACCCTATCTATAAGAGTCTTTGGATGTTTCGAATAATAATTAATAATCCTCCCTGATGCTGTCGGCTTCTGATACCAATCAATTAATAAACTATTACTTACCATTGTGTCTAAAAAGGAAAGTCTATTATCCTTTTCTCTTTCAATAGTAAATTTTATGTCGAAATGGAATGAGTCTAAAAATGTTAACATATTTTCTATGTCACAATCATAAATAATACAAATTATATCATCAACATATTTAGTTATAATTTAATAAAAATGTAATTTGAAGCAATACTTACATAAGTGAATGCGTGTGCATGTGTATTTTTAGCATTTGTAGTGGTGTCAACCTTATGAGCCTTTTATTCCTTTAATACTAAACCGATTCAAATAATATATAGTCGGGTCATTAAGGCACAAGAATATTTACCATTCGGTAAAAGAATAAAGTAAATCGGTTGGCAAACGAAGGAGAAAAAGGGTTCTTAAAATTTGTCTTTGCCTAGTGCTCCCACATAATTTTAATTCTTAAACAAATTTTACTAAGCTTTGAGCTTTTTATTTCACTAATAAAGCATGTGCTATCCAATACTATTTTGTCATTTAAATAAATTAATAAACAAAGTTTAACATAATTAAATTATCTTAATACACGCAGATGTTGAAAAACCCAATATAAAAATTTTTTTTAAGTAGATTCAAGGATTAGTTTTTGAATATGGATTAGCAGCTTCCTTGCTGGCTTAGACGGATTTAAAAGTTTTCCCATAAAATAGTCGCGAAAGTCAGAAGCTAATTAACCTGGCTGCTCTGTTGGTTTTTATTGATTTCAGTATGCTAAGTTGCTGCTCACGAATGGATTAATTTGCAGCTTTTGTACATCCGTTCATTATATTTTATTCTAATGTCTACTTTGTATTATGCTAAAATTTGCAAGAAAATTTCTTATTCATTTTCTAATTAGATTTTTAGTCGTCTGTCTTGTTTACTTTTTTATTTTATTAATCACTCGCTTTGGCCACTTACGATTCTTGAATTGTTGGATTTGTGTTTCTCTGGTAATTTTATACATGTAGACATGTTAAGACTTGCAGCACCCAGTTTACTAAATTTAGTTTAAATAAAAATAAAAAAATTAAAATTTCAAAACGACGCTCTTGAATTGTTTTTCTTTTATCGGCAATCGCATGTAAGCCATAAATTATAATCTACAGAAATCAAACAATTGTTTGTTTGGTTATTACAAAGACACACTTTCACACTCTACTCTTTGAACGAGTGATAGAAATATGTCAGTTTATCTGTCAACCGCTACTTGGCTGTTCTGTTTTTGTTTTTCCTTGCTGCTGTTGCTTTTAGAACTCACATTCAGTCTTTTAATGTTGGAAAATTTTGGATGGCTTGCGCTTGCTGAATTTTTTAAAATTATTGTACAGTAAACTCTCCATAATTTAACAATCGATAATAATAATAATCAATAATAATCAATTCATATAAAATGTTGAAAATTGAACAAATATTTTTACTTTGTTCTAATAAAAAAATATGAAAAAAATTTATAACTTACCAGCACACAAGTATTTAATATCATCACTGTCTCAATTCTATGTCCACCTTTGGTGGTATTTTTAATGTAATTTCGTTTCTTTTTTCTGTTCAAAATTCAATATGCACATATGTCTAGGATTTTGTATTTTGTATGATGATTATGACTGGCTGGCACTTTATTATAATTTATTTTAAGGTCTGCCTGGGGCAATTTGAGTCACCATTGATTTCAGTTCATTCTTTCATTCTTTCATTCAGTTACTTGTATCGACGTTTTTATTGTTCAACCGTGTGTTGAGGCTTGTCTTAATTTATTTTTATTTTTGTTGTTGTTATAAATGGAATTCCGAACAATGTGAAGATCATGAGATGTTTGTTGTCGTTGTTGGTTGGTATTGTTGCTAATAGTTGTAATACCACTTTCACATAAAAATGTTACAAAAAACAATGCGACTTGTTTTGAGTTTCATGTCTTGGCCATTAAGAAGCAGAAGATGTACGTACACACACTTCTTTTTTTTTGTTTGTTTGTTTGTTTTTAATTGAATATGTTAAAATTTTATAAATTTTTTTGTGTCAACTTAAAAGACGAGTCTATTGCATTAGTCATCACTTTCTTCCACTAATCATAATAAGTGTTAATATTTGCGTGAAAAAATTGTTAAGTTATATGTTAGTTTTAAAAAATGCATTAAAAAATATTTGTGTAAACTTTATAATATAATAATTTAAAATATAAATAATCCGGCATGTGACAGCATCTAATGGGAATTCGTTTAATTCCATACATAAAATTTCGCTTTAAAATTAATAGCTTAATGCGCCACTTCAAATTGTTTTTAATATGCAAATATACTTTTTAATAACTTATTTGCCAATCCTAAAAATATGCTTATCTCTTAATTTTTATTATAAGAGAAGTAACATAATATAACGTTATTAATTCTATATTGTAAATTAAAATTGGTTTGAATTTTCGTTTTTCATTTTTTCTGACATCGCTGAATTATAATCAATAGCAAATTCTGTTTTTGTTTTTCAATTCTCTATTAAATGTTTTGAAAGAAAGCTAACTCAGACCAATTGGAAGATGCGCTATTGCAAATGTCATATATTTATCGTTCGAATTAGAATAAGAAAGTTGAAATAATTTTTAATTAAATTTCTCTTCTTTAATTTGTTTAAATTAAATGTTATTTACAGCTTTTTTCTCTAAATGCAAAAGAAAATTTAAAATAGAAACCAATTTGATTTTGTTTAGAGCAACAGGTCCTTAATTAGTTTCTTAACTTCTCTAGCTCTCTCTCTCTCTCTCTCTTTTGTAATTCATTAGCCGATGTTTTACTGCCAGTCCCAGCACGTCACACAAATTTGTTCTTTCGTACAGTGACATTTAAAACAAAAACAAAATTTTAGAATCTATTTTAGTTTTAAATGTAGCTGTACGAAAGAGCGAATACTTGTGACATCGTGGAACTGGCAGTTAGAGTCTGTTTACTTACTACGAAACGCATCCAGGGCTGGATGAGACTTAAAATTTACTACGGAGCTTAAAATTTATAATGAAAAATTTAAAAAAATGCTGCGAAGGAGGGAAAAGAATCACTTAGGATTTAATAGAGAAGGCAAAATTTACATAAAAAAGCACAAGCTACTCGTTTATGCCGACGATATTGATATCATAGAGTGGACTGTGCGAGAGGGAACTGCCATATTCTCTAGTATCGAAAAGGAATCGGAGAAAGTAAATGATGATAAAACCAAGTGAATGGTATCAACTAACAAAGAATCAACAAGACTGGGTCAACAAGTGAACGTTGGTGATTATAACTTCGAGGTAGTGACCAACTTTAGCAAAACGAACATCAGTTTAGAAATAAAAAGTAAAACTATTCTTGCTAACAGATACTATTTGGAACTAACCAAGCATTTTAGAAAAAAACCTTCTCTCGACAAACAAAAATTACACTCTATAAAACACGTATACAAACCGTGCTCCTATATGGGCAAATCCTGCGTGACGAACTTTATATTCGTACGCTTTTTCATTTTTTGGTCTTTCAAAAGACGTACCCTCAACTTATGCATGGTGTTTAGTGGGATATAAGTGTACTTTCGCATGGAATAAAAAATAATTTTTTTAGGAGGTATTTGTTGCGAAATATTTGATCACAAATGGATGTAGCTTTGAAAGTTGAACTGTTTTTTCGTAATTTCTAGCGAGTTTTGCATAAGAAAATCTATTTATTAAGAGAAAGATGAAGAGAATTCTAAAAAGCTTATTTGCAGGCAAAAAATTGTGTCGCTTTTTCTCAAAAGACGTGAATATTTTGTGATGTACGTTACGTGATGTACGTTACATTTTTTCTATTTTCTTACCTAATTTCAATGTTTCCAACATAGTAAGCGCAAAATTTGTTTTAAATAAAATTTAAGTGATTTAAATTTTTAAAAATATGGCTTTCGATCGGTCGGTCCATCTTCATTAACACTAAAGTAATGATATGAATACCTAAAAATTGCTAATTTCTGGTATGAAATTAGAAGATCTGAAGTAGGGAAGGATTTCGTAATAATTTGTGCATTATTGATCATCGAAATATATTTATTTTATTTATAAAATTTCATATCTAGTATAATATTCCTTAAAAGAAGATAAGAAAGAAGTTGGATAAATTAAAAAAAAAACAAATTTGGTTGGTGGACTGTTTCTGGGACTTTCCCATATGACATTGAAGCGTGGTTTCTTGAGCAAGCAAAGGCAGCTGTTCTTGGGGCGTTTAAGAGAAAAATACTACTGAACGGCCGCTCAATTTTACTTTTCACTTGTCATCAGCAAATGGGAGCAAGTTAATTCGAATAGTATTTTGTGTTTTTTTGTTTCTGCAGAATTTTTAATATAGTCTTTTTATTATAGTGGGGCTGCTAAATTTAGTTTAATTAAGTTGTTTAATTTCGAAGGCCGCCCGCCTAGTGATAAAATGAGAAAGCCACTCAAAGGATCCATTGAGGCAATCTCTATAAAACCATTTTTGAAAATTATATTTCTTTCCACACCACAACTTTAATGACTTTAATTCCGTTCTTATTTCGAATATAATAAGCAATTTGTATTTTTATACCTCTCGCTACAAAATTCGGTGAGATAATTCAGGGTTTTCGTTTGCGATTGGGATCTTTATTTGTTTCTAAATAAAAGCGCTAACTGTTTGAAGCATTGAAATGAGCTTAAAGCATGTCTCTCTGTCATATTGGGTCAAGCAATTGGGTCATCGTTAAACCTCGATGTTGCTTATATGAAATCTTAACATAAATAAAAAATACAAAACGTGTGAACTTCTTTGAATCTCTCTCTCTCATTCAATATACTATTTTGATTTATAATCATAGTTACACTTTTAATTTTAAACTTTTTAAAGTGCAACTATAATTTATCTATCAACTTATTCATAGTCATTTTCTTTGAGATAAGAGAAAAACAGCTTTGTTAGTTATGAAAAAAAAGTAAAATGAGTGTAAAATTATCGACACCGTTTTTGACATGATGGATAAAAAATACAGATTTCTATTGTAAAATAAAATTTTATTTTCATTTTATATCTTTTTGATGTTTTAAATGTATTAAGCAATAGACAATTTTTCTGCGTTTTTTGTTTGTTAATATTTTCTGAAGGATTAGAATGACTGGCAATATTGTATTTGAAAAAAATCGAATCCTGCAGTTTGTTTTTTTTACATATTTGAAAAACGGTAATATTGTGTCAATAGTGAATCTTATTAGTCAGTATTTTTATCAAGTCCTTATCGTGCATAAATTTTAAGGTCAGCTATAACAATTATCTTTGAACTTGATTATCTACGACATTTTTGTTAAATAAATATTTTCATAATTTTTTTCTTTGTCGTTTCATATGTATTTTCTTTTATTATTATCTTTTAAGTGGCGCAAATTACAAATTAACTTCTGTTTCAGTTGAAACAAAATTTTTAGGTGTTTTTAAACAAAAAAGTCGAACCTACACAGACTATGAATAATGTTAATAGCAGCTTTAAATGGATCAAACTTAATTAAGTTGGCATGAAAAACGTCTATAAGAATGTGAATTATTTACGCATCCTGGAAGACACTTCAATACAGTTTATTTTGGAAGTGGGTATATTTTTTACTGTTTCGAGAAGCCCAATATCTTTTTTTAAATTTAAATAATTAAATAAAGATTTTTTTACTGGGTCGTTGTTTCGTTTCAAAAAACGACCAAATTAAATTTTTAAGTAGATTTGTAGATTTTAAAATTAGCTGCGCATTACACAAATGTTTTTCTGAATATAAAGATTACTTTTGTAACTCAAAACAAAAAAAAAATAACATGGAAAGGGATATCATAGTTATCCAGAGAGTAGTGGTTCTTTGCGTTTCCTGAAAAATTTTTTCAGCCGTTCGAGGCGGCTTTTGTAAATTAAAGACTCAATTATTATATGAATATTTTATGCTAAAGAAAAAAAAAAGAAATTTACCAGCATAATTATTATATTATTTTCGGTGCGGAAACTTTTTAAAATTTATCCAAGTAGACCAGTGGGCTGTACATTTTCAAAGTTTTCTAAAATAGAAATTAAAAAAATAAAAAAATTAACAGCAACAAACTTGCTTATTTTATGCAGTAAACATTAAAAAACACATAAAAAAGTTGATAGTTTTAAACGGCAAGTGCGTTTATAGACATTTGATATGAAATGATTGTAAGTCTACACAGGTCACTGTGCGTATCCATAGTCTAGTAGTCTAGAGACATACAGTCCATACATGTATGTCTCACATTTGCTAAAGATATCAAAAAGAAAATTATTACAACAGCATAGCAAAACAAATAAGGTGAAAATTTTGTAACGAAAAGAGTAATTGTAGATGACACTTATACAAATGAAATTATTAGTTACAAACATTAGCCTGGGAAAGTTTTTAAAATACTTATTTAAAGGGCAGTTGTTTCACCTAAAAAAACATAATGAAATAAATAAAAAACACATCAGCAAACATATAAGCACACACAAAAGTTTAAGCTGCTGCAATTAAAAATCCTCTTTAAGTTGAATTCTACAAAAACTCCAAAGTCACTTGAGAACAAAGCTATTAAGCCAATATTTTTTTTGTTCACATTTATTTATTTAATACTATAAACACCAATATGTCAATTATTTTCCCTAGAAAAGACAAAGAAAAAACAGCTAAAAGAATTAATGTTTAAGGAACACAAAAACCTTAAAAACACCGCTAAAAGCATTTAGAAAGAAAAAGAACGGCATCGATGTGTTTTTTAGTCATCATCAACAGCTACCGCACATACTAGACAGACGGACAGACATTTTCCATAATGTTCAATATGTTTTTTTTTTCTATCTTTATTGCTCACCTGAAATGCGGCCAATTGACAGTTTGGCGTGCTACAAAAATAAAAATCACGAATCATTTGGTGTACATCGAGTGTGTGATACCTGTGTGGTTGATTTGATGGATTAATTGTATGGTGAGCCGGCCGGGCGTATGTTGGCTTGTTCGATTACTTAGTTGGCTTTGATAATGAACACAATAATAGTTTAGTAATAATTATTATGTTAACACTAATCATTAAATAATATTCCATTAAGCAACCAGCCATCCATCCATCCATCCATCCATCCATTTTCATTCATTTAGTCATCTATAAATTTTCAAATACGAGTAAAAGCGTGTTCGCTAAAGAATGCTGAAGTTTAATTAAAGCATGTGTTTTTTGTTGAATAAAAATTCGTTTTATTTTTTAGTCTATCACACTGGACAGGAAACACATATTTTTTAGAATTTTTTAATGCTTGATATTATTGAAGATATTTCCAAAGCACAAATTAAGTTCAAGGGCACAAAAAAAATTTCCGAATTTAAACACAAATATGTTTTACACATTATGCATTCGTAAATGCACTAAATGCAAACTATTGGTCACAGTCAATAAATTGTAGGAGTGATTGCAGCACCATCAATTGCTTGCATGAATAAACTTTTGTCCAAGAAATGTGCTGCTTTAAAGTGGTGTTTTTTTAAAGCTAAACTTTTGTTAATGCTGAATTGCTGAATTTGGAAATGTGGGTAATATTAGGAATCTTCTTATTAACTTTAAACAAATTTGAATAGTTGTGGGGCAATTATTTAAAAATTCCCTTTTTAGTTGGGGAATAATTATTGCAGGATGCAAAGGGCCAATCTTGAAGGGAATTACAATTTCAATCACTCGATGAATGAATGGAATTGTTAGTGGTTAAGGGATAAAGACGAACGAAATAATTAATATTTCGTGCTTTATTTAACTGGTAATTGGGTACTTACCAGTTATAGGGGGGTTTATTTCCTTTAGGAATGAATCAAGTAAAGGTTTCCTTTCTTTTTATTAATTTACAATGAGTAATTTTTATTTATGTATTTAGGTTAAGGAAATGGTAAGTTTTAAATTTAAGATATGCGATTCCGACGTGACGCAGTTGCGAGTTCAATGGTAAGTAAAGTAAAATTGCTCTCCCGTGATTCAGATCTTGACCGTAATAAATCGGTAACAAACCCCAAGTCAAACGGTTTGACCGATTGACATCTGCATTACGGTGAGGGCAATTTTACACTACATTCTAATAGTTACAGTGAATTCACGGAATATACAATTCAAGTTAGGTTAAGTAGGTATAATTCACAATAGGTATAAGTACCTAAGTAAGTAGGTAAATTCAATATAAATAGTTATATAAAAAATGAAATGAAATATTATATATAAAAAAAGAATACTTATTCTGTCCAAATTAGTTTGGAAAAAATTTTAAATCATAGATGGCACTCAACGATTTTTAATGAATGAAATATTTTGTGAAAGATTACACTACTGTTTACAAGACGAAAGACCTGTTTTAGTTAATCTCTTGTTGATGACACGAGAGGATGTTAATCTCAACCAATTAAAAGAACTTTGCCAAAAATTGGTCTTAAGGGTTTCAGAAACCTACATATGTAATTGTCTAAACTTCATTTTGAAGAACTGAGTTGGAACAACATAGACAATGTTATGGTACAAGAATTAAAGAGCATGAATGTGATATTAATAAAAGAAATGAAACGACGGGGATATCATTACATGCTAAAGAATGCAATCACAAGATTAATTTTAAGGAAGAGAAAATATCAAACAAAGAAAAATTAGAAAACATATGATTCACTACGAATTCAAGAGAAAATGCATAAGACAGTGAACACAAAAGAGGACAAGGACATTACAAAGCTCCAGTATTCAGTTGCAATAACATAAATAGTGCGAAATCTGTGATACTACTTGTAATATTAAGTTGATTATTGATTTTGTGTTGTGATGTACCGATTTTTATTTAATTTATTTATTTATTATTCATATCTGTGGTGTAGTCTAGGAGGCAAATTACAGCGTTCTATATCAATTGAAATATTCATACCAATACAAAAAATTTTTAGTAGGATTTCGTTCGATATCGAATGTCGTAGTTGCCCCCAGTTTTTGTGATATTAAATTTTAAATAACAAATTGACAATACTATAAATATTAAGTACAAAAATATGATAAAATATTATAAATTTCTAATTGTATAACATGATTGAATTTGTGCTAGATCTTAATAAAAACAATACAACTAAAGAAGTTTGTAAAAAAACAAACGAAACATTTGGTAAAGCTGGAATAAAAATCGTGTAATTTTTATTTTACATTTGGAAAGAAATTATTGACCACTAATAGCTCGTAAATAAAATCGTCCTATTACAATAATAAAATTTAGTGAGAGTTCTGTTTTATAGTTACATAGCTTCAGCAAAATAGTTTTAACGTGGGTTCATTCATTTGTTTCGTACAAATTTTCAAAGAAATTTCCATGAAATCAAAGCTGTTCTATGAAATATGAATGCAAATAATAAATAAAGATCTGTGAAAAATTGTGTTAAAAAAGGATAACAGCTAACAGTATTTCTCTTAGCAGCTTATGAAGCAAACAAAGCAATATAAGAAGAATTGCTGTAGATCCGCTGTTGATGTGGCAACTAAGCTCTATTTAGTCCGAAAAAAATTAAAATTAAATGAAATTTAAGATGAGAGAGCTGAGAGTTGTTCGAACTTAATCCTTTTTCACGGCAACTAAGCGATATATCAAAATACATAGAAAAAACATTTGGAAAACGATGGATCTTGCCACACCTGGAACTTCCCGTTTATTTTAATTTGAAATATTTCGAAAACTATATCTCTCGAAGAAGGTTAAGTTAGGTAAGGTAAGAGTGGCAGCCAAAATCCAGGACTCATTGAGACCGTTTTGGTCCACTGTGATACCATGGAGACTCTACTTGTGCAGAGTCCCCACCGTCGAACCAACCAGATCTCAATATAAAGCAGTTCAACACTGGCGACGTCAGAAAGTTTCCTGAACTCAGGAGCGCCCATTGTGACCATTCTCTTTCTTGCACGTCCGCGACAGTGACACAAAAAATGTTCTATACTCTCCTCCTAATGGATATCTTGGCATCTGCGGCAAAAACCATTGTGTTCGACCTTTAACCTTTGTGCATGCCTGCCTATGGGACAGTATTCGATTAGCACGGGCACTTGAATCGAGATTTGTATTTTCCCTGCTTAGATGAGTCCATAATCATGTAATCATTTCTTGTGACCCATCTTCTATATGTTTCATTTTCTGTCTTGCGCCTAAGTCTTATTTTGCAAGAGAGTAGGGGTAAACGCACACATTCCAGTTCCGGTGGAACCTGTAAGATTGTCCCAGTTCGAGCAAGCTCATCAGCTCTAGAGTTCCTCTGAAAGCATCTATGTCCGACATCCAGATGATCCTCGAACTAATAAAGCACTTAAAAGATGTAGATTCTTTAGCACAGCTGGCCATTTATTCGGCGTTTCCTGACTGTCGAGCGGTATATAAAACAAAATTAACAAAATTTTCAATGTGTGGAGTTTGTTTTTTTGTTCTGAGTGGCATGTAAGTCTATTGTTTAATATTACCTTATCTAATCTGCCTTGAACTGGACGTAGTTTTCAAAATCCCAAAAAAAAAACTATTTGAAAAAAAATTTTTTTTAATTAGTTTTTAATAATTCTTAAAATTTACCAAACCGACTTCGTTCGTTGTTTGACGAAGTCAATGCCTTTAGAATCCCACAAGATTGTTTTCAGTCAAGCCCTTTCTGAGTTTTGAAAAACTGACACACATACACAAACATACAAAAAGAATTACGCACGTGTATCCATACGGACATCATAAGCAAAGTAGGCAGAACAAATTCCCATGACTTCAAAATGTCGAGGTCTAATGGAAACTCGTTTTTCGAAAATCGACAAAAAAATCAGTGAATTCCTATTTTTGATAGCGGAAAGTTAAAATATTGTCCGGTGAAAAAATTTGGCCCGAAACAAATGAGCGAATTCATATTTAGTATATATTTTTATTAATTATTTTTTATTGCTTAAAAATAAATATTTTATCAAAAATTCTGAATCGATAAGATTTTTTAGAAGCTACAAAAATAAATATAAAATTTATATGAACTGAAAAAATGTTGTTAAACTTAAGAAACTTTATAATATTTTATAGAAAAAAATATTACCACAAGTAGCGACTTTTTCATAATTTTCATTTATATTATAAGTTTTAAGTGCATTGGTTTATAAAACATTTGACATTATTATTAAAATACAATATTGTCTCCCGTATTTTCAATGGCTTCAAGCTTGTGGAATCTCTAAATATCTTCAACAGGACATTTAAAAAAGAATCTTTATTATCGATAAGATATTGTTAAGCAGTTGAAAAGGGTTGCGCTTGATTACATATTATTATTAATCGACAACATTTAAGAGTAAAATGGGATACATGGAAAGAATCCGGACGCTTGCAAAGTTTGTGAAGAAATTTTTCACAACGCTGAGCAGCATGATATTAGAAACATTTGACTGCATTTTCATAAAAATTGAAGAAAAGAGGTAATTTTCAAACCTAAAGATATATTTGGAGTTAGTCATGTTCAAGCAGCTTAACAACATACATAATTTTAAAAGTATACTACAGTTTTTACCCTGCAGCTAACCTGAGAACAAGTGTCTCTAAGTCACTAGTTTTATCTACTATTTTTAGAATTTTTGAATTTGTTTTTGTTTCAAATTTAATTGTAAGATAGAACGAATACGTGTGACATCGTGGACCTGACAGTTAGTTTTCATAGACGACTATAAAAGTAATTTTTTTTTAAATCTTTAGTTCTAAAAGTTTTTTCTTAAAAAAATTCATAGAAACAGTTATTTATTAGTTATTTTAAGCACCTCGTAACATCTCGACTGTTATTCCAAAGTTGTAGAAGCTGTTCAATCATTTGCATATGGGCAGTTATAATTGAAGGCAATAAATATTTAAAACAAATAAAAATTATATTTTTAAGAAAAAATTTAACCAATTTCCATATTTAGAAAAAAACACAAACTCAATTATCTTTGGTCTCGCTTATCTGTATCACTTTAACAGTTACACATTAGATATTTTTTGGTTAAACCATGAAAGCGGTTAAAACAAAACCAAACCACGTTGAGCGACGTGTGCTAAAGAAATCTACAAATAAATCTGTATCTATCTGGGCTTAAGAAAAAAGTACAACTTCAATACACTTAATATTCAGACGTTTTTCTATCTCCATTTCCAAGTGAAAGTGTAAAAAACAAAGCCAAATACCAAACCAAATGAAAGTTATTGTTCTAAAGTGGCTAAAATTATTGTATTGAATCGTATGAGTTGTGAATAAAAATTATAATTTTTTAAGCGAAGAAAAAATAAACAATGCTTATTATAATTAAAGAAAATTTTCCATAAATTAAATTAATTTATGGAATAATTTATAATAAATAAAGAATCATGAGTGTTCCGGTCTAAAATTTATAACAAAAAAAATTTAAATGGGTGTAAAGTTTTGGCTAGAAAAAGAAAATTTTTATTATGTATATTTGTTTTTTTTTTGGAATTAAAATTAAAAGTTCTGGTTGTGATTTTTTTGCAAAATGTTTGCTAAATAAAGTTTAAAGATATAAGATTTTCCTCTTCGTCTTATTTCATGCCAATTTAGTATTGAAAATTCAATTTATTTCATAAAAATTCACTCTCAAGAAGTCTTGAGGTCCTTAAATAATAGGCCGGATAACGAAATGAAAAATTTAAAAGGCAATTCAAGGGCAGAAGGTAGATAGTTTTGGTTTTATATCATCCGGCCCATGTGTGTGTGTGTCTTATGTTTCTGTACAATATTTAAAATCTATGCAAATTCCACTGGTGTCCTTTATTATACTGGGAAGTTAGTTTTTTCCACTTCAAATTCCTTTTTATACACAGATTTACCACATCTTTAATTTTTTACTTCCATAAAGTATACAATTAAGAGAAACAAAATTTGCTAGTACATTTCAAAACAACATTATTTGTTAAATAGAAACATTATTTTAATAATAATGTAAAAATGTACACTGAAATTGTTATAATAAATCTGTGAATAATTTTAACAGGTTTTCACCTGAAGAAATCTTGAAAAAAACCTGACAATGACAGACGACATTTGGTCTAAAAGATAAAAAATACTTATAATGTAAAACTATATTAAAGCTGATTCTCTTTATTTTTATTTTTATTTTATTTATTTTTTGTTAATCTAAAACTCTTAATCTTAACGAGCGAAAGTGTTTAATTACCCAGACTACTCTACTGGAATAGTAGTCGTATAGCCGCATTTCTGTGCATATCTTCAATCTTAATACAAGAAGTCAACTAACTAAGTACTTGGACATGTACATACATACATACAGATATACATACATACATATATTTACAGCAAATATTAGCCACAATACTGGCAACGGGCAAATATTGTGGTAAACATTAAAATATTAACATGAAGCTTAAATTGTCATTTCAATGAAATGTAAGCAAGTTGAAAAGAAATGTAAGTAAGACAAACTGTCAAGTTTATTTGTCTTTTCTACATTTTTATTTATTTATTTCTTTATTGTACAAATGACGAGTGAGTAAAAAAAAATTATAATTTAATGCGTTGCCACTCACGCACTAATAAAATTTATAACACACTCGCACTTGTTCAACAATAGTGTATTAACTGAAAATTTTGAGTTTTCCACTTTTTGCATAAAATATGTAGGCAGATACTGCCAGTCTCCGGATATCACACATATTCGTTCTTTCGTACACTTACATTTGAAACAAAAACAAAGTTTTAGAATTTGTTTTTGTTTTAAATTCTAAAATTTTGTTTTTCTTTTAAATGTAGTTGTACGAAAAGAACGGATACTTGTGACATCGTGGGACTGCCAGATAATGTTTGTATTTACGCGCTGTAAAAAATTATCATTACTTTTCCTACTTTTTGGTTTGAATATATTTAATGTTTTGAAAACTATATATTTTTCGGATGTCTTCAATGTTAATTCAAAAAGAAATTTTCATTTACTGAAAACTGTGAAATTTCGAGTTAATACAGTATTGTTAAACAAGTGCGATATTTATGTATGTATGTGTGTGAGTATGTTTGTATGTAAAAAAATTTTACTTATGGTGAGTGACATTCTAAATTTATCCTCTTCATATTTTAGTTTACCCCGCCTGTCACTTTGAAGGTTTGAATAATCTTTTTGTTTGAGCAGGGAAAGTTTGCATACATCGTAACATAAAAGATTAACTGTGTTTTGACTTCAAGTGCGAACAACTTTGCAAAATTTGAATCTAATAGATAGATACATTTTTCGAATGTTGGAAAATTTCTTACATCAGAAAAAAATTCTTAAAGTCAAATTTGAACTTGAGCAAAATACTACCATTCAACTTAAGCCTAAAACAGTTCATTTAATTACGTGTAATGGATAATTTTTGTTTTACTAAAAATTTATAAAATCGAAATTATGGTATATTCACCTTTTCACTCCCGAAAAATACAATAGTTGCAAATTTTGTTGTTTAAAAGCTTCTAAAGATAATATTTTACGAATTTAAATTTAAAATCCTGTCAAATTTTTCTACGATTTCTTTGTACACCAATGTGTCAGCAACAATTTTACCTGTAAATGTAATTACATCTTTACGTTTTTAAATCACTCCATAATAATATTGGTTACCTTACAGTAGCATTTCAAAGAAATCAAACTACTTTAAATACAAGAAATATTATAAATCTTAGAACAGTGAGATGCCGTTTAATGAATTTTGAATTTCCTCTGGGTATCAAAACCATTGGATGAATTTTAGTTTTTAAAAACTTAATTTAAGAGAATATTTGCTACAAAATTTTGAAATGCTTCTGTTGTAATTTTACTTGACTAATGCCTTTTTCTTTCGTAACAAAAATATAATATTTCTTTTATTTTTTATGAAAAAAAAATTGCAACTGAAAGTTTTCTGGAGACAAAAGTTTTGCCTTGTAAGTGATAATATACCAAATTTCTAATAAACTTACTATTTCAAAACATCGTTATATTGCAAATTTTCAATAAAAAAGGGCAACAAATTTTGCACTTTTTTCTAGAAAAGAAAACGCCATAATTGTTTTTTTACACTAACATGTCTGCATTAAGCTGGGTTTTTATTTCATCTGCCTTGTGCTTTAATCGGCTGATCGCTAAATTAATTAATTAAGGTTTACGTTTAATCGGTTAGCAATCGATTAATTTTATTATTGATCGGTTAACAGATTAATAAATGCATAAATTATTTATTATTTGGAGTTTATTATTAAAAAAACAATAACATAACAAACATAACAATTCTTGAACTAAAACGAAAAAAATAGACTGTTTCGATCGCTTTATTCATTTATTTTAATAGTTTTAAGGAAAACTTATAAAATAATCATTTAAGAAAAATAACTTGGTTTGTTTAGGATTTTAGCGATTCTTTTCTTTAGTTTTGATAAAACTTGACTTAGAAAAAACTCTTTCACTTGACATAGATGTTGGAGAAATCTAAAGCAACCTATAATACAGAATATCTAAATTCGTAGTCCTTTTCCGGTATTTCTCTAAACATATAAAATCGTTCATTATGCTATTACAGTCATGTTTTAATTTTTAAAAATTTTCAACACTTCTAACTTTAAGTTATTCTGTTAAAAGATTATTATACGTTTCTCCTGTTGTCAGATCATCATCTGACTCATCCTGGCAAAGCCCAGCTCCGAACATTCTGTAAAAGAGATTTTTTTAAAAATTCCTTAGTTTCTGTTATTGTACTTTATTTTAAAAATTTATTACTGAAAATAAAATATGCCTGAGTGGAAGTAAAACATATGTGCATTTTAAACTTGAATTCGTCTGTCATCAATTATAATCCTTAATCAAGATCAATTAGAGTAGCACGGTCTTTACTAAGCTCTTTTCTAGCCACGTCCAATGGCTTCAAAGTTTTATTCAAGTTTTCTAAAACTTATATAGCCGAATCACTGAAATCGTCTAAATCAAAATCAGCCAGAATATGATTCACACATTTATACTTACGGGGAAAATTGTCGACCACTTTGAAATACTGTGTCTCATTTGACTTATTAAAAAGTTCGCAGCATTTGCGAATACGGTTAATATTTTATAAATTTCTGATTTAATATCAAACTCCGTTTTTATTTCAAAGTCTCCATAATTGCCATTATCATCATTTTCGATTTCAAAAAATTTGTTATAATACTACAAAAAATGAAAAATTTTATTACATCGGCTAATCAGTTAATCGAGTGATATTAATCGGTTTACTCATTAGTCCAAAGTTGAATTTTTAAATTAACCGATCAGTTGATATGGTAGCAATTAATCGGTTAAACGAATGAATACCCAAGTATTCATTCCTTGTTAAATATAACTTTATTTTAATAGAATTCTATTTATATGTTATTTTCTCTCTTTTTTAATTCACATCTTAAATTATTGTATCAATTAATGTACAAACTACTTTTGACAACTTGCCTCAAAAATTTCAAATTTTTTGCAGATATATGTATATTTTTTTATCATGTAATAAATTAAATGTAATAATTAAAATGTTGGGAATCTCCAACGAAACGTCGGAAAAAACTATGGAATAATCTTTTTATTTACATACATAAATACATGACCTTGATAAGCCCGTTTTAGAAATTTCTAAAAATCGTAACACTAAAAAAAGTAAAGTCTGTTTGTTAATTAAATTTTTCAATTATTACTTAAAAAAATATTCTCTAATTTGCAATTTATTGTAACAAAATAAAATATGAATTATTATTTATATTAAGAATAAAATTTACTAATAGATTAGGCAGGATCGAGTCACAATCGAGTTACAATCGAGTCAAAAACCGTCCGAATTTAAAGGAGACTGCAAAGACCTCACAGTTGATTTTTAATAAATTCAGAAACATTAAATGACGCTTCAAAATTCTCCTCAGCAAGTCATTCCGATTATTGTACATATTCAATTCATCCACTTACTATTTTATTTACAATAAATATATTTCTGTAACTATTTGTCCCGGAACCATTTACTGTGTGCAATTTTTAATAAAAATCAATTGAAATTTTTTTAATAACTTTTCAAACAAAATTTATGTGTTCTTTCTTTTTGCTTCGCTTTTTCAACGTTCAGTTTTTGTTTGCAAATTCAATCTTTTTAATAAAACTTTTTTCCCCACACTGTGTGTGAATAATTGAATAATAATAAACATTAAGGTTGTTTTGAAAATATACATTCACTCGTATGTATGCATGTGTAATTAAAAGTTTTTAATAGTTTTGTTTAATTTTTTTGTTGCTTTTATCATTTTAATTATGCTAAAATTACAATAAAACTGCATCAACAGCAGCAGCGACACTTTCGCTTCTAACTGTATGGGGGTTTCCATTAAGGATGTGGCTGGAGGTAAAAATATTATCAGGATTTTTTATTTATTTATTATTTTTTTTTAATATTAACAATTATTTTCACACTTTTAAATATTTTCTTTTTCCAAAGATTTTCAAAAAATTTTCGTTTGTTGAGGGGTTTTTAGCTAGTCTATATATGTATGTGAAATGCATGTATGTATATAGACTAGCTAAAAAACCCCCAACAAACAAAAGTTTTTTTAAAATCTTTGAAAAAAGATATCGAGACAATCTCGATTAATAAATTTAAAAAATACAAAGTATTTTCTTATTCTTTTAAACTTTTATTTTCGATTCTGTTATTCTCAAAACTCTTTTCAAGTTAACAGTTTCTTTTTTCACAACAGTTTTTCCTTGTTCACGTTTTTACTTTATTTTAAAACCCAAAAGAAAGAAAATATTAATTGTGTTTTTTCTTGCTGACAACATATTAGGTCTGCTTAATGCATGACAGTTCAAAGTTTCGAGTGTGAGTTTTTTACCGTTTCTTTTTTGTCTTTTACCATGTTTATAGCCGTATTCGCTCTGGGTTTTTGGCTAAACTGTTGGCAAGAGAAAAATGTTTGGTGGAGACGTGTAAGAACTTTAGAACATGATAATATTTGGTTGACTATTTATTTTGTGGTGTGTTTGACTGTTTGTGTTTTTTTTGCAGTTCTTGGGTGCTGCTGCTTTTGGTAATGGAAGAAAAAAACACAAACACACACACACACACACACACTTAAATTAACCGCTAGGTTGAGGTAACAAATACCGCTATGAATAACAAATAAAAAAATTTATGTTAAAAAAGAATAAAAAAAAGAAATAGTACGCCTCGCCTCAATCTGTTAACAGTAATTTAACCAGCAAATTTACTACGAATTTATAATTATTGTTTATGTTTTCTATCATAAAAAAGAAAAAGAACAGCATAGCCCCAATATAATTAACCGCATAAAAATTAAATTTTAAAATTCCTTTTTTGTAAACAATAAGCGACGCTAAGTAACGTGACAAGGTGCTACAAACATGACAAATTGTTGGGAATTTTAATGAACATTATTTATTTGAAATTGTTGGAAGGCGGTGATTTTAGGTTGGTGAGTGTTTTTTTTCAAGAAAAAGGTTTAACGCATCAGATAATTTCTTGAGATGAGCCCAACATTGAGCAGCGATCAGACGGTTAGACAGAAACCAAAATAGCAAAACAGCGTTTCTCGTTTAAGGAGATTTTATCCTCAAATCGGAAATTTTTTTCTAGTTTAGCGACAAACATTTCTTGTTCGATATCTGGAAATTTTATTATATGTGTATACTGTAGTTTTGATTTAACTGCCTTTTGTTTAAGAGCACTTTTGACTTAACTGCACAAAACTATAAATTCAGTCACTATTCTTCAAAATCCCATACAAATTCCTTTTATACGTTCCTTTTTGTACTTGCACATTTAAGCCCAAAATTTTTGGAATTTTCAAATTATTTTCATACAAAAAATCAACGTTAGCTGCTGCATTTCTACTTAACTGCCCAAAAATAAATTGCTTTAATTTCTGCAATTATTCTTCCTAAACCTTGTTTAAGTGCGTTTTGTATACCTGCATACTATTTCCCATATCTTTTGGTAGTTTTAAAATATTTTCATATAAAAAATCAAACTGGCTGCACACATTCAAAAAATATGGTGGCCACTTTTTCGTATAAACATCCAAGTTATAATATATGGGATAATTAAAAATATCGCATACAAGTCACACTTACACATAGCAAGTTGTCATCATTAAAAGTCATCCATTTTGTTTGTATGTACATATAAGCATACATTTAAGATAACTGCATTTTTGACTTATCTGCACTAAAAAGTGTGCAAAGTTGATTGTGCAGCTAAATCAAAATTACTGTAGATACATCATGTGTACTGAACAAATTTGCTAAAGTTTAATAAATTTGACTGTTGTATGCTGCCAAGGTGAAACGAGTAGGATTTCTGTTAATAACAAGTCAAATATGAATATTAATTTTCTTTACCTTGTTTTGTTTTTATAAAGATATTTTTTTATATATCAGTGTTGAAAACAAAAATAAATCGAATTGCGGCCAAAGTTTCGTAAATGTAAATTAAAACATCAGAAATATTGGAATTAAATTGTAATATTGCCTACAGCAATACAATTTTTATCTATTCTGATGTATGCCGATGATGTAAAATTTTTTCTAAGTTATAATAAATTGTTGGATCATAAACTTCTTCAAATGGACGTGGTCACACTTTATGAGTGGCGCAACGAAAACTTAATGGAGCTTAGTTTGAATAAATGTTAATTAATGCGATTTGTGAGATCTAATCAAATTACTGCAAACTATTTTCTTGGTGATCATCAATTGGATTTTGTCGAAAGTTTTCTAGACTTATGTATTTTACTTAAACCTAAGGTGAATTTGACGAGTATCTCACATATAACATTTGCAGTAAACAAGGCCAGGGGTACACTGGGCTACATCAAACGCTGGTCGAAAGAGTTTAATGACACGTACATTGGGAAAGCATAATACATGTCACTGGTACGTTCGAATCTAGAATATGGATCAATAATATGGGATCCTATTTATCAAATTCACTCTGATACAATTGAATCGGTGCAAAAGCAATTCCTGTTATTTTGTCTTCGAGTATTACGTATTAGCCCTGTTAACTTGCTTTCTTAATCTGCTCGACTTGCCCTTATTAAGCTGCCTACTTTAAAAAGCCGTGGAGAACTATGCTGAATGTAACTTTTGTTTTCAATATTATTAATGGTGATATCTGTTCTAGATTTTTGATCAATGAAATTTAGTTTAATGTTCCTCAACGTACATCCCGTAAATTCATTCTTCTATCAGTAATAGGTTTTAGAGCTAATTATGCTGATGCCGATCCTCTAAGAAGAATGTAAAACACATTTAACCAGTTATAATATAGATTTATAGACTGTTCATTAAATGTTAATGTAGTAAAAAATTATATAATAAATTTTCTAAATTCATAAAAAATTTTTGTTGTATGTTATTTTATTTTATAAAATATTTTATTTTATTTAATGTTGTGTAATGTAAATATACTCGTATATCAGTAATTGTCTGGCAGGAATTGAGTTCCATAGACAAATAATAATTCATAAATAAATGCTAAACTAAAGGTATGAAAACTATTTTTGTTTTAACTGGAGATTATAAAGAAAATCACTATGCAGGGGATTTTCAGGAATGAAAGATGGAAAAAGATGTGAAGAAGTTTAAATAAAACTGGGGAGCTTAATCCAAAATGAAAACATACAAGCTTCAAGTAGCTTCAAAAAAATAAATAAAAGAATGGACAGACATAGAGTTGAACATTCAGCAACTACTTTCGAATAGTAAGAACTTCCAAATGTGATTTATAATTGGATAAGTTCTAGCAACTCTAATGAAGCTGGAGTTGGTACTTCTTATCAAAATATTCAAGTTTCAAGAATTTAGACCAGTACGCTTAGATGGTTTTACTCTGGAATATACTACATATCTTGAAATAATATTGACCTTCAAGGTTAGTGCTGAGAATATCATAGACAAGGCGGGCGTTAAGAGCCTTCTTTACATGTAAGACGTCCGTTAGAAAGAGATTGGTGTTCTAGCGAAAACTGCTTTAAATCCTGGGACACCCCTTAACCAAAAACTTATAAAATATCTCACATATAAATTATTAATCGCACTATTATTATTTTACATATTCAATAAAATTGTGTTACGAGTATTAAAAACAAATTGAAATTGATTTTGCGTTGATATAATAAAATTTTATATTTCTCGTTGCTCCCAAGTATACCAATAAACCTTGCATTCAAAATGAAGCGACGTAGAAAAATACACAAAAATACCAAGAGTACAAATATGACAAATATTTTTATGAACAGCGCAAAGGTCTACCGATGGGTTTTCCTGCATCACCCGTGATTGCAGAGATAATAATGGAGAAATTATTAGATCAGACTGTGGAATCAATGACAGACAAATCAGCAATTTTGACGAAATATGTAAATGAAATTTTTGCAATAATAAAAAAGGACGCAGTAGAAGATACATTAAAGTCACATAATTCCTAAAATAGTCATATAAAATTAACAAAAGATTTCTTTAATTGGATTGCGTGGTATTTCGAGAGTAAAATAAACTAAAACTTAATTGGTATAAAAAACCAATAGCATCGGGACAACTGATTAACTTCTATTCTAAAGAACCCAGAAGAGTAATTATTAATACGGCTACAAACTTTATCAAAAGAAAATATTAAAACAATTACAGACATTTTGAAGAAGAATGAGTTTCCGACCAGAATGATAAAGGAGCTTACTATGTAAAATATAAAAAACGAGATGAACTAATTGAAGACATTCCAGAATAAAGTTACAAATCGACAATATATGTACCAGGTCTATTGGAGAGACTTAAAAATTCAAATATATACAACCAACACAAATATAAACTAGCATTTAGAACAAGCTAGAACAAGCTAGAACAAGCTATATAGTGAAGAAACTATTCAGTAAAACAATCAAAACTGGACAAGGAACAAAAATCTAACTTAATTTACGATATTAAATGCAACGGAGATGGATTTAATAATTGTAACAAAACTTACATTGGAACAACTAAAACTGAACAAAAGGCTAGAAATAAGCCTATAGAGCAAAAAACAGCACTAGCAGCCCACTGTATAAGAACGGGACATACACCTTCATTTGACAAAACAAAAATATTACAAGAAGAGAGGAATTATAAAAGAAGATATTTTTTCTAGATGCTCCATATAATTAACGTACTGTCAAATAAACGGCTAAATTACAAAACCGACACAGAGAAATGTGCTCAATTATACTATAGACACACAGTAGACAAATACAGTAAACAAAAGAGACAAATAATTAGCTGAGGACAAACCGACGAGCAGTTTTGCTAAAAATTAATTGTTATATGACAATAAAATAATTTATAAAATCTAATGTAATTACATTAAATTATATATTAAATTATTATGTTGCTAATAGGTGTTTATTTGAATTTAATTAATTTACAGAAAATTGATACAATATATACATGTGTTTTAATTAATTTTACATGACCTTAAGCCGAAACAAAGTTACCCTACAAGTACATTTTATATTTCATTCACAATTTCCCATCACCAAAAACAACAAGCTGGAGACGCGTCTGACTATTGCAGATTTTACACTGACCAATAGAAAATATTACACTTGAAGCTGATGCTATAAAACTGCAACCACTAACTATAAATATTAATATTTCATTTATTCATTTCTCTATTTAAAAAAAAAGAGGAACATTTTTGTGGCTTAAGAAAAAAATGTAAAATTTTCGATATTAAATTGCCAGTACTGACGTCACCTGAAATATGACAATCACAACTATTTTATGCAATTATTTTTATATCCTGTAAGCAAAAAAAGCAAGCAAATAATTATATTTCAAAAACTTGTCCTTTAATAAAAATTAAGGATTTGCAAACAACAAAGGATATTTAAAAAGAAATTATATGCATACTATTTTGCTTAGAGTTATATAAAAAAATTACATGAAATAGTACTGAATGTCCTCCTTCATGTGACTCCAACATTGAACATTGAGGATAGAAAAGGGGATATATGTATGTATATATTATTTATTTAAATGTAGTGCTTAGAAACCTTGAAGGCCTCTAAAAAGATTTTATTTAAATCTATTTAGCTTAAAACGTTTTAGACGTTTGCCATACAGCTTAAGTGTAACAATTCTTTTTGCAGTTTTCCAGTCTGTTTTATATGCGGAATGTTTAATTCTTCTGGCTGTGATGAATGTAGAAAACAACTCCTGATAAAGTTATTTATTAACCAGAAAATGATTTCTAGATAAAATTCTCAACATATAAAAGACTATAAAGGGGAATTTTGGGGTTTCAAATAATTTCTTCCCAAACTAGTGTAAATTTTAATTACATTTTAGTCAAAATGAATTTTTCCTTTAATCTCTTACATATATTTGAATTCATTAAAAACTTTATTTTCCACAAACTAAAATATCAAATCTCTCAAATTAAATCAAACATACACGTTTTTTTTTGCTTCTACTCCATAAAAATATATAAATCATTATATTTGAAATTCACAAAAAACTTTGTTAATGACATTAACTTTAAATGCAATTCATTTCGTTATATTTTTCTCGTTATTTTTATTTTTTCTTTAGAAAAAAAAATTGAAAATAAATATTTTATAACAAATTTTATCTGCTTAAAATGAACGAAAGAACATACAAAAATGGCTGAATAAATGCATAAAGCGACATGTAAAAGCAGCAGCAACTTTTGCCTGTTTGTGCATAAGCTTGCAACATGCATGATTATTTGCAGAAAATACAATTTTCCACATTTGTTATAATTTTCTATTTTTTTCTTATCTATCTGTAGTTTTTATTTCCCTCTGATGTTTCTTGGTGTTTCCCTCGTGGTTTTATGGTTTACTTAGGTTTTTTTTTTGTTATAAATATGTATTTTTAACCATTTTAAACAATTTTGTTCTGTTCTATTAAACCAACGACTGACAATGTTGCTGTTGAAATTGGTTTTGAAGACTCGATGACGATGGAATCATTTATTTCATGTTTTTTTTTGGTATTCTCTAGTAGATAAATATTTTTGTTTTGCTTTTTTTTTGAATTCATCGCAGCAGCATTTTGTTTACTGTAGCAGATATTTTTGTAGAAAAGCATATTGATTGAGTGAGGGAATATAACAACATTTATGAGACACAATTTTTATTTATTTTCAGCATTTTGCAAAACAACTTGGAGGATAATGGCAAAGCAAAAAATAAAAAACTAAAAAAAATGTAAAATATTAAGTTTATTATTTAAATAGAAAAAAAAGAGAAAATTATAGTGCAAAACAAGGAAGGGAATTTATATATATGTTCAATTCTTAATCTTTGGTTGGTTGGTTGGTTTACGTGGCTGCACTCATTAAGCAGGCATACAATTGGAATCTAGAATCCTTTTAGAAAAAACCACTCAATGCGTCGGTGTCAACCCATGCAGAACCATATCTAAGTATTCGGATACGTTGACTGGTACTAGATCCAAACTGTCGCACTGAGATATCTAATAAGGTCACTCAATCCAATCTCTGATATATCTGAAAGGTCTTCTAGTACATGAGTACTAATAACTTGTGTGTCAAGAGATGCAAAGCTGGACACGCACAAAGAAAGTGGAAGATTGTCTCTTCTTTGCTTTCTTCTCGACAACTTCGGCAGAAGTCATTGTCGAACAGGTACATATATCCTATTAACATGTCTGTCAATCGGCCAGTGCCACGTTGTGACAGCAATGAGCCTCGAGGTGTCATTGCGGTTTCTACTTCTTAATTGCATTGGGCGCCTATCATTGTAGCAAGCCCGCATTTTTTTAGCAACCTTGCACGTGTCTATATTGTGCCATCTGCTTTCGAATTGATAGAGATAATGGTCATAGCAGAGCCAGCTCAAGCCAGCTCGTCCGCCCGTTCATTAACTAAAAAATCGCTATATGCTGGAACCCAGATGAGAGTGAGGTCTGCCTGAACTCCCAGTCTATATAGTACACTCTTACACTGCCAAACTAGAATAGAAGAAGAGGAATATGATCTTATGGAGAGAAGCGCTGCTTGGCTGTCGACAAATATACCGACATCATCCTGTACCTTTCTATCGATTAGCATTCTGGCCGCTTCTCTTGCAGCCAAAATTTTGGACTGAAATACAATAGCTTCGTTGAGGAGACGGAAGGCGCATTCTATACCAAGATCGTCTGAAGAGACTCCAGAGGTGACACCGCGGACCATTCCTGATCCACCAGTGTATACTGTGACATCATATTTTCTTACTTTTGTGCCTCCCCTCCTCTCCCGCCTGGATGGAATTAGAACATTAAACACTTTATCAAAGTCCAGATGAGACACCATGTAATCAGTAAATTTCCCCAGCGAAGGCTTTAGTTGATCCAGGATTCTGGCATGACCATAAGACCTTGATTTCCAAATCACAATTTAATCTATGAGTTGTGTGTTATATACGTACATGTTGTTAGATAATTTTATTTAAACATTTTTTAAGAAACATGCCTACGTGGACATTAACAACAAGAGCTATGCAACTAATAAACTAGAAAATTTTGTTGCAACCGAAACGGGTACCAGTGCGAATTTGGAGCTCCTCAAAATTGTGCCACTGAAAAAGAGGCGTCACGTTGAAATTCAAATGAAAGAAATGATGAAGCGGTTTGATTTTTTACAGGCGTTATTTTAGGTTTTATATAAGTTAACACATAAATATTAGCACTTCATCAGAAACAGTTTATTTTAAATAAACCAATTTTTTAATTTTGGAAAACAATTATATTGCTGACGATGCCATGCGTCTGCAGTATTCTAAAAAAAGTTCAGTCACCAGCAAAATCATGCGGCTTGTTCCATTAATTACCACGAAATCAATCACGCCACCAGGCTTTAGTGCATCAGCGAGTGCGGCATTTCAAATATTGATTTTCATTAGTTTAAGTCTCAGTTCTAGTTTTACTTTCGATGTAACAAGAGAATAAAAATAAATAATAAGTAAAATTTTTTAAAATTAATTTTTAATAAATAAATATTTAACTTATATTATCTTTTATATTTATATAATCTTTTATAAATGTAGAAGAAAATCCCTCTCTTGACGGTGTCCTTTTTCAACCATATTTCTTTCAAAATCTGAGCACGCTTAGTAAATCTTTTAAATTAAGTATTTATAATGTCGCAATCAATTTTTTTTTGCTCTACTTCCGAGTGAATAAAGTACTGAGTCTCCGTCAACGCAAAGTTCTAAAATTTGGCAACTTTTAACGTACGTTGAGTACTTTGACAAATGAAATTTTTTGCTTTGTTTTTATTAAGGTTTTTGTGATGTGTGGTGACAAAATTAAATTAAATAATAGTTAAAATTAAATATTTCTATTGAAAATGTGGACTTTAATCAAATGAAGCTGATTTAATGTCCGTCAACAAAGTACTCATTGTTTCAACCTCCTCCGCCGATACTTTAATGTCAGTTGAAAACAGCAGCGTATAACGTACGACGGATTCTATGCGCCCCGGCCTTAACAAACATATGAAGTACTTCAACTTTGACGTTTTAATTGATTACTTTGACATGCCGATGTAATTGCATATAAGTACCCACCTCCTCAAATTACAAATAATGACATAAAAATGGCAATACTTTGAAGTCATTGAATATACAAAACGCAATAAAAATTAAATGTCTGCTGTGAGTAGTGAATTAGTATTTTTAAAGGGAATTTTATGTTGGATGTCAAGTGTTTTACTTACTGGTCCGTGACACAACCAACTATTACTCGAATTCACACACATTTAAAAACATACACATGCCGTTGGCAAGACTACAACACCAGATCACCTTTATATTAAGCAGACGTTCAATCACTGCTCCATTTACAAAATAATTTACTTGTTTATTTACTCGTAAGTAGTTATATAACTACTGTAAATTATTGCAGACGGTATGCAGCTTGTGTTGAAACGTATGTTGTTCTTTATAGCAGTCATTATCAAGTGGTTGCTCTGTTGTTCTACTTGTACAAATTGTCTTCTGTGTAGCATTCGCGTAATTTCATTAAAATATAAATCAAAATAAAGTTGCGTTCATTTTGTGCATTTAATTGTTTGACTAATTATCTTAATTAGAGATTGTGCATTTCATCATGCTAGCAGTAAAAGTTTTATAGTTTTGTAATAATATGTAGTTAAATAAAGAAAAGTAAGCAGTAAAATTCAAAGAGATGGCACTAAAAGAGATTGCAAGAATATTAAATGCAGGCAAAAAATCCGACTAGAAATATGGAACAGATTTGATTTTCTTAAATTTTCTTTTAACCTGATGTTAATTGAATGGATTTATTAAGCGAAATTTATAGTCATTTTTGCACAATTACTTTTTTTGTGGGGCCTTAAAAATTTTAAGAATTGTTTTCAGCGGCTTCTGTGCAGATGTGTTTTTACTAACACCGTTTTTACTGCATCATTGGCGTAGCTAGACCATCGCAAAGGGCAGAGGGAGGATTTTATTTTGTAACTACTTAAATTAAAAATACAACCTAACTATTTTCTTAATTCTCAGCACAAGTTTTCAATGGAACAACATTTTCTTCAAAAAGGCATGCAAAATGGCATCTAATTGCATTAAAAATGGTCCAAAAAAGTCATTCACCCTTATTCCAGTTGGCGACATCGACGTCACGTCAACACAATACCAAAAAATTGGAGCTTCTCTACTCGCTCTCAAGAACAATTTTGTGCTACATACAGTCTATTTCTGTTCTCTAGGGTCTAGAAAATAATATGAACCTGTCAATAGTAGTCAGTTGTTTTCGACAACGGGTAGACAAGCCCCAATGTTTTTGTATTGTGTTGACGTGACATCGATGTCGCCAACTGGAATAAGGGTGATTTAATAAAACTAAAAATAAGAATTTAACACAATTTGATTTCATTAATTGCACTTTACTATCCTGCGTTTTTTTTCACATTTTCCTAGAAAAATAATCTGCTGTTGTCACATAAAGCAGTTTAATAGATAATTCGAGTTCGACATCAGTAAATGTTACTGGAGCAAATTTTAATCAATACACTCCAGTTCACTTATTTAAAGCCACTAAAGATTCCATATTCAGCAGCCTGTATCTTTTGCAATTTTAGCCGATTGCAGAATTTTAAAATAGAAATAGGAGCTAGACATCTTGAGATATAAAAAAAAATCATGACAACAGTGGTTTCTTAACTAAAGAAATTTTTTTGAGCAATTTATCAAAAAAAAGGGCAAAAATGTGCTATTTTTATGGTTCACTTGAATAAAGGCACTTTAAGTAATTTTAATGAAAAACAGTTTTTCTTATTTTTTAAATTTATTTTACTTTATTTAAGAACTATTAGTAATGGGTACAACCCCCTTTGTTTTTAATAACTTTAAATATACGGGTTTTCATTGACAGATAAAGAGAATTTATGTAATCCAACGAAATTTGATGCCAGGCATCCTTAATGGCTTGAATTAGTGACTGCTTGTAATCAAATTGTCTAACTTCTTCATAGACCTTACGAGATAACCAACTCCAGACATTTTCGATAATGTTTAGATCTGGGGAAGGGAGTGGCCAGTTAAGAATATTTCGGCTTGCAACTAACTCCTTGACCACTCTGGCATTGTGTATACGGGCATTATCCAGTTGCAATATCCAAGATATGGGACAAAATACTTCTTTGAACTTCGGAAAAGCCGATACCAATAATGTTTTACAGTTTCGCGAGTCAGTTTTGCCTTATGAAATTCAAGATCAATGGTGCTATAGTACGTAATAGCACTCCACATCATAACGCCGCCCTCTCGGCTGTGATGTCGGTTTAAAAATCGCCTTTCTTTGCGCAGACCATGGAAATAATAGTTGTAGCCATCAGGCCCATCCAAATTATACTTCTTCTCGTCCGTAAATACAACGGTTCTCCAGTCATTTACATGACCTCTTTGCTGCACCCACTCCCATACCATGTGTGTAGTCTCTTGAGAATTGAAGCCGCCTTTCCTTACGAGGAGAAATAAATGGCGGCTTTTTTTTTTGTAATTTCAGGTATTTAAGATATTATTTTTGACAAAGATAAGGCAGAATTAGAAGCAATCCTGATGATTTTTCTTTTCTCATACGTAGATAAAGACAATGAAAACCTTCCTTTAAAATTTTTTCCATACCCGTCGTGGTCCTTGTTGTAAATGTCGACAATTCGTCCAATTTTTTTGAGCTATTACTCGGTTAGAATATCCTTCAGAACGGTAAACATCGATATTAGTTTTTTCCGAAAGATTTAAAATTTTTTGTTTTGCCATTTTGACTCGTAAAATGATTAAAATGTAATGAATTGTAATAAACAAACGCTCCCTACAAAAAATTATCGCTTACTTTAAAAATAATAAAAAATAATAACGTGTCTTTATTCAAGTGAACCAAAAAAATAGCACATTTTTGGCCTTTTTTTGATAAATTGCTCAAAAAAAGTTCTTTAGTTAAGAAACCACTGTGATTATAATTTTTTATCTCAAGATGTCTAGCTTCCATTTCTATTTTAAAATTCTGCAATCGGTTAATAATTGCAAAAGATACAGGATACTGAATAAGGAATTTTTAGTGCCTTTAAAAAAGTGAACCGGAGTGTATAATTCAGATGGACATAAAGTTTAAATAAACGCATTCATTACTCTTTGTTATTTTTATATGTTTGTGATAGTTTCTATTTAAATTAATATTTCTAGCACCGTATTTCGATTGTAAAGTTTTACCAAATCTATGAAAACATTCCCTTTTTGTTTGAATCTTCAATAGATTTTTGTTTGTACTCATCTGCTTTTAACATTTTCGAAAACAGAATTTTCCATGAAGTTCGACAGTTCCGGATAATATAAATATTTATTTATATACAGGCGAACTTCGATTACTTGAATCACCATTATCCCAAAAAAAACTCAACTTACTTAGATTTCGGTTTATAGAATTTTTTTTATTGAAAAAAAAAATCCATTGCAAACATGTGCTGCAAATGGTGAACATGTATTTTTTATTTAAAATAGACACTTTTTGTAAACTTCATACAATAAGTAAGTTACTGTGAAGTTAAATATTCTGAAATTGAAGAGATTGAAAATTTACTTTGTTGTGCATCTGGAACACTAAGTAAAGAAATTTACTTTGTTTTATTTTCAATAAAAAATTACTTGAATTTGTTTAAAGCTCAAATCCTGCAATGTGCATCAGTCGAAGTATCATTATTCGTTCAGCAAATTTAAATTTAATGTTCGGAAATACCTTTCTACATAACTTCTGAAAGAGTGATGAATTTCGGCGAAAAAAAATTATTTAAAACAATGTAAATAAAGGTGTATGGCCAGTGAGCAAAAAATATGGAAGTTCGAGTTACGGAAGGAGAATTTGAAGTTATTTAATCTCTTAAGCCTATTGACAATCGAATTGGTTCGATTGGCAACATTTTTTGAATTTGTATGGAGAGTTCGTTCGATATCTAATGACGTAATTTGCCTCCTGCTCAACTTTCTAATTGAATTTTTCAATGTTTAACTCAATTAATAAAAGCACTATAATAAACGAATTAAATATATATAAATAATATAATTTAATCAAATCTTGCCTCCTTCACAAATTTCATAGATACTGAAATATTAAATCACAATAAAATTTATTTGTTAAATACAAATTAAAATGCCACTGGAAATAAGTTCATAAGTATGCCAGGCTTAATATTACATTAACATTTTGCTCTGCATTTTTCATTCAAATGCAAACTATGCAGAGATATTATTTATATTTATTTGCTGCATAATGACACATATTTAATGCTCTAGTTTTCATTTTATATTAAATGCAATCAATTGTTTAATGTAATTTGTATTCTATTTATTTTAATTCTAAAACACTCTGCATACTCGTGGATTGCAGTAGAGTTTGCCAACTTCAATGTTTAACTCATAGATACAATTTAAATTGTCATCAAGCTGGTTTTTTTTCTGTTAAGTTTCATTTAATTTTTTTTTCATGGCAACTTGCGGTTTTCCAGACTGCGTTTTATAGTCAAACACTTTTTTCACAAATTGTTTTTTTTTAGTATTGTCTTCTATATGTAGGGCTCATTTCGGAGTTAAGCATGAAAATGGTAATTTGGCATAGAAAATTATAAACATTAAAATGTAATAAATGCACAAAGAGTAGCAAAAAATAAAAATATTGTGAAAATAAAAAACAGAACATTGAAAAACGTGACCAGAACATTATCCAACATACCAGGGAAATTGTTTGGATAGTATGAAATAACGAGGTTTTTTAACTGCAAGAAATATTTTCTACGGGCATGAGGACAACTCTCATAAAAATAATTTTATGGTGGAATAAATTATTTGTTATTTCTCAAATTCAATTTATTATTAAACATCTTAAAAATTTAAGTTATTAATTTTATGCATGTGTTATTTATCTAATAATTCTAGAATTTTATTCAAAATAATTTTCTAAGTAAGAAATAATTTAGTTTTTATGCAAAAGCTAATTATTTTTTAGAAAAGTTGAATTTATGTTAATAAATAACAAATTAGAACAGTTTGTAACAAAACGCTAATTAAAAACAAAAACTTAAGAATTTTTAAAAAAAATTTTTGTCCAATTTTCTTAGAAAGAACCACAATGTTTTTGAAAAATTGCAACTTGTTTTTAAGAAAGTACAATGTTTTTCTAACTTTTTGGAGAAATTATAACGTGTTTTTGAAAAAATTTCAGTTTTCAATTAAAATTTAATAGATTTTTTAAAATAGTTTTTTTAAATGAAATATCAAATGGAAAAAAGTCTAATAATTCAGCTAACATCGCTGCTGACCCATAATCAAATCCACGGCAGCAGCTTTAAATGTTCTTTCATTATTGTTTGAGTTTATTTCGGTCACATTTTTTGTATGAAAAATATATATACAGTTTTATGAAGGCACGGCAACATTGTCGAGAGATTGAGTGTCTCAAATTAAAAGTTCAAGACAAATCGCTGTAAAAATAAAACAGATTCTATTTCACGACTACATCCTGTGGCGACTTTTTTTTTTAATTTGGACCAGCACTCAGGGGATGACACCTACATATGCAATGCATTGTGCCGTAACTAGGAAAATTGGTTATGGGAAGGAGTATAAAGGGAGTAGTGTTTGTGGATGTTCGATTTAATTCTTCCTACGCGAAAAGTAATTAGAAAGACTTCTGCGAGGAGCTTATTCCACTTTCGAAGTGTTCGGATAAAGAACGAATTTTCTTTGTAATGCGTAGTGCGATCCACTGGCATATCAACCACAAATGGATGCGCTCTTAACGAAGAACGTGTTGTTTGTATTTACAAATGAGCGGGTTTCGGGAACAAGTTCCTTGATCCCCATACATGAGAGTTGTATTCCATTTTTGGTCGAATATAGGTGGTGTAAATATTAAGGAGATCAGATGGAGTGAAGTATCTCTTACACCGTCTTAGAAAGCCGAGGCACTTGAATGCTTCTTTTGAAACCTGAAAAATATGATCAGTCCATCGAACATCACATTTAATTTTCATGCTAAGAACATCAAGAGTTTCTGATTCCTCAATATCTACACCACCCATTATTAGAGATGAAGCAGCATGATTGTTCGTACATTTGTGTGTAAGCATACAACAATGGGTCTTGCGAGCATTAAATTCGACCCTATTCGCACGTCCCCATTCATAGATTGCTAAAAGATCATTATTTATCGAATCATTCATATTTTGCCTCATTGCCGCGATCTCCGGCAGGCTTGGTCTGTTATTGAATGAATATCAATGGCACATGCTGCTGTCATCTACAAAAGAGTAGATAGGATTGAAAGTCAGACGACTTACATTTAATTTTTAAATTTTTCGGGAGCAAAAACTTTTAAGTATCATTTTCTATATTTTTTTTATGGTCATAGATTAATTAATTACATTAAAACATACAATTATTATTTATTTTTTTAAATATTATCTGAATAACACAATAATGTATTTGGTGATTTAGACCAAAAAAAATTTTTAGTAACTTAGCTTAATCTAAACCGAAGTTATACCAACTGAAAAGTAAATACCAGCCATATAGGGAACATTCTTTGATGCAATAATCCAAGCTTAGCGTTTGGAAATTATTACCTCACAATATTTTTTTTGTCAAAAGTCTCTTAACGCAAATTATTGATGTGTTGCTACATATCGGTGCAACTACGGCAGCATTTTATTTACTGCTGCAATATTTTGCAGACCGCTTGCACAAAATTTATTGCATTTACGTTTGTACCCTATAAAATAATAAAAAAATATAATAAAGTTTTAATTTTTGAAATACATTTTTTACATATAGATTTTTTGTTGTGAAACTTTTAGACTCGTTCGCTGAAAGGTCATCGAAAGACTAGATTTTATACCATTCCTTAAGGAACTATTATGTGGCATGTGCATTGAGAACTAGGCTCGGACAGATTACTCTAGGATAGTTCTATTACCAGTTTTGAAGAAACCATTACTGGGACTAGTACGAAGAATACCACCACAGGACAATTATGTTAAGATTATTGGCGTTATTCACAAACGATTAATAAAGTTAAAGTAGGTTTAATGTTGGATTTTTATGTGGAAAAGCCGGTTTTAATGCACACAAAAACTTTATTAATAGTTTGTGAATAAGGCAATAGGTTTAAAAGCTGTTACTGATTATCTTAATTATGTCAATTGACGCCCCCCAATGATAACGCCATGTAAAAGTTACCGGTATCTCTCATATAAAGTTCTGGAACTCGAACCTGAGAACCACTCACGTGGCATGCCCTGTGACAGGTTCTTTTCGCTCTAGGATTTTTAAGAAAAGTCTCAATATTTGAGCAGAAATTGAATTAACAAAAAGTTGTGGAACTGGTGTAGAATAAAATAAGTATTTTTCATGTGGAAAAAGATATCTTTTACGATAAATTTTTTAAGAAAACATGCATTTCTGAATTTAAGGTGCAACTTTTTTTAGTAAAAAGTGCAAATATTCAAGAAAAAGTGCAATTCTTTAAGAAAAAGCTTTACTTTTTAATAAAAGGTGAAACTTTTTCATGAAAATTTTAAAGAAAAATAAAATGCAAACTGAAAAGGAGAAGTGAAGTTGGTTTTTAATACAAAGAAAAACTCTTTTTTATATAATAAGTACTTTTTTTAAATAGAAGTGCAACTTATTGAAAAAATAGTTAAAAATTGCACCTTTTTATAAAAAGCAAAATCTTTTTTTGCTTTAATTCTTTATTTTAATATAAGTGAATTTTTTACAAAACTTTTAGAATTTTTTACAGAAACTAAAAGTTTTGTAAAAAATTTTTGTATATATAAAATTTTTAGTAAAAAATTCTGATTGATATTCGCGTGATATTCTAATTTTCGGTGAAGTTAAATTTTTTTTAGTAAAAGGGAAATTCTTTAAAAAATAAATCTTGCTCTACGAAAATCATTTTTGCAAACTTAGGAAGACTATTGAAAAAAATCATTAGACAAATTTTAGTATTTTTTATAAAAGTTTAGGTTTGATTTTCTAGTTTTTTTCTGAAAATACCAAAAAAGTAAAATGTTGTATTTTTTTGTGTTGATAAGTACAAAAATCTAGTTCTAGTTCTGGAAGCAAAACGCTGAGTAGTTACATACAATACAAATAAAATGAGTGAAAATAAACTATCTTCATACAATAATACGAGAACAATAGACTATAATATTGATGACTGCAGGATCGATTCCCTACAAAGTTTGTATCGGTTGCTGCAGACAAACTGCAACGTTTGGCTATTTGGGGTTGTCAAAAAACAACGGCTTCATATCTATTTAAAACATTACAAACTTTCAATTAACTCGCGTAATAACTAAATTTCAAGGTGTGCTTTTTTAAGATTCAATATATTTTTATTTATACTCGTACATATTAATACACATCGCTATAAATCTTCTTTATCATTAAATTAACTTGGCCGGCCTACTTACGTGTTCATAAAATATAACTTATTTAAGAATCTGAAGATAAAGTAAAATGTTAATCCAATCATGCTTAGTTCAGTAGAGATTAAAAATTATTTTCTATTTCAAATTAACCGCAAAATTAGTCATGAATAACCAATCGACGTTTTCACTTTCTAGATAAAGTTTCTATTTTAAGCTTCTTAAGACCAATTTAAATTTAATATAAATTATTTCAATCTCTTGTTTCCATTTCTCTTGCTTTAATCTTGCAATTAACTCGAGTCTGTGTGTTAGGAAAAAAACAGCTTAAGAAAACTTAACAAAGAATGTCTAATGCCACAAATCTCACCAACCACTTGTCATTATTCATCATTTATGGTCGATAGTTTTAAGACAAGATGTTTTCACCAAAATCATTAAATAAGAAATAAGTAAATATATGTACATTGAACTTTTTTTAAAAGTTAGTTAAGAATTTCTAAAGTTTATTATTTTGTTGCAAACTATTTTAGTGGCCTAGAACTTTTTCCATCAAATTGTTAACATGTTGTATTGATTGATGTGCAGTTGCTTTAGAGACTCATTTTGATTTTTTATAAAAGTAATTGAAATTGATTGGTTAAAAATAAAGATTAAATAAAAAAAATAAACCAACAATAACTTCACAAATTACTTATAATAAGCTTTAGCAAACTATAAAATTGTTTGCGCATGCGTAAACTGGGTCATGCTGATGCTGTAGGTATTAAGACACTTTTTAAGTCTTTTTCGTATTTTTTACTAGAAATTTTATGAAGTATTTTAACACTTAAAGATTATTGGTTGTGGAATTGAAAAACAGTTTTTGTTTTGTGTATTCGAGAATTCTAAATAGTCTCGACCAGGTTAAGTTTAGAATAGTAAAATTGTTGAGTTTTAAGAAAACTTTCTGTTTTTAAGAACTTATTTTTTTAACAAAAAAAAAAAAAAACAGTTCCGAAGAGTTTAAGGGTTTTGTTTCTGATAAATATTTTTGTTTTATACAAATTTTTTAAAACTGTTTTTATTAATTTTTTCAATAACCCTGTTATAAGTCTTTGGAAAAATGCTTTGAAAGAGGCATCAAATAAATATCAAAAAATTATTAGCTTAATAAAAAAATTCCTCGCTATAATTGTAATTAACCGCATTTTTGATTTTAAAATTTTAACGTAAAACTTGATATAATGTGATTATTTTTCGAACAATTTTGTTGTTAGTAATTTTTTTTTAATCCAAACTGATTATTATTTTGGCTAAAGTTCGTAACATTTTTAATCAGAAAGAATTAGACATGGGACAATATTCGAAAGAAACAAGGAAAAATTTAAAATCAATTAATTTTAACTTACACGGCAGAACAGAAACAACGTTGTTTTTCGGGAGCCGCTACACTCCCATCATCAGTGTTCATGTTTGTTTCCATGTATCCGCCACTGTTTTGTTGGCTCGGTTGAATGTGATAAGTTGAAATTAATCGGTGTTAAAATTTTCCCTTGTTGCTTTGGAATATTATGTCATGTCCAATTCTTTCTGACTAAAAATGTTACGAACTTTAGCCAAAATAATAATCACTTTGGAGTAAAATTTTATATTTTCAATTAATTATTTGCCATACAGTGGAAAATATTAGATTATTTGGAGCTCAAGTTAAAATCAAATTTTTAAAGAGAATAAAAGAGAGGTATTCCAGTTTAAGTGTGAAATTTAAAATTCTACAACATTTCTATATTCTGTTGTTATGATGTTTTTAAATTATTGCACCCAATCCAACGAGTTTATTGTTAGATAAACATCGCAAAAGAGAAAAAATTACAAATACCTCCAATAATCATGTAAACAAAATTCTTCTTTGTCTAATAATTAATTTTTAGACATAAGATATAACTGATAATAAAACTCTTGGGTATTGTATTGCGACTAATCAATATTTATTTCCCCTTTCCCATTTAATTTGAAAGTTTCTAAAATACCCTACTTTACTAACATCCATTCAAAACAAACTCTATCATTAATTTTACAAATAATATTCTCTTGACAGAAAAAAATCGATTTAAATATTTTAACTTTCTTTTTTCTTAAATTTTCAAAAAAACCAACCTTCTTCATCTAAAAACTTTGATATGGGTTCTTTTTAGCTATTTGTATAATAAATATTCAATATCTAAATGCTTTAAAACTGAATACATTAACGAAAGTATTTATTATATTTGTTTTTTTTATTAAAAAAAAGAAATAAAAAATCGTTGAGTATCTATCAATGTTTAACATACCTGGAAGTAGAAATTTGAACACACATTTGTACATCCACTTAAGCTTTTATAAGTGGAGGTGCAAGTTCTCAACATTAGCACGCACGCACACACTCGCAGTCGTTTGTAGCTTGTTAAGTTTTTACACAGTTTGACACTAAAGCAAATCGATCACAACGAATCAATAAATTTGACGTTTAAAAAGATGATTTTGCTTCAAATTCGTGTAGATGATGTGAAAAATATTTAAATGCTGAAGAACTGTGGGGAAAAAATTTTCGTCACCACCACCCCATCAACAACAACAACAAAACTATAAAGATAAATTGCAAAATGTTCAATAAGGAATACATAAATATATCGCAGCCACTCTCATGAAGTTTAAATACATACAAGCTTAGCAAAGCAGACTGGGAATTTGTTCAACATAAAATTTAAAAAATGTGAAAAAATTTTCTTTCTACTAATTTGTCATTTAAAATAACAAGTTATTTTTTATAGCATACATTTCCAACAAATGGATCTAGTGATCTCAAGTAATTGAGGATGGCGCTACATTAATATTTTGCACTCCACTTTTGCCTAATTTAAAATTATGTTGCAATTGGTTTATTAAGCAGTGATGACTTTAGGACAGTCGGGCATGAAAAATAAGGACTTTGATATGATATTGAATTTTATCTTAAAAAGTATCTTTCATTTTCATTAAAACTTGATTGCTCACTTGAACTCAATTCGTAATAAACATCTGCGTAAACACTTATTATGATGTTCATGAAACTTCACTATAATATTTTATTCATTTCGTTTTTATTCAATGCAAGAGGACAATCAACACGCGACAGTCATGTAGCCGATGTAGTCGGTTGGTTTACTTACACAAGAGAATACCAACATAAATAAATGTAAGCCAAAGCAAAGTATTTGAGTAAATTTTTATTAAGTTCATACAAAGTAATACATTTTAAAGATCAGTGCTATCAGTTGCAGGAAAAGGAATAAGCAACTAATTCCATGGTCATACTAAGCAACTTTGATGCACGCAATTTTCATGCACAAAAATAAATGTACACTAGGGTATGTCACTGATGTATGAGAAAAATAAAAGTTCTCAAATCATATTCTAATAGCAATATTTTTTTTGTCTTACGTTAAAACAAATAAGAATTACTATAAACAAGTTAAAAAAAAATTATATCTGAGCTCCTAAGAATTAAGTATCTTTTGAAAAAACTAAATTTTTTAAATTTAAATGGCCTTATTCACAAACGATTAATATTTTATTTACTATCAACTCTTATTAATTAAAACTAAAAACAATTTTAATTAAATTCCAAAAAAAAAATAACGAAATTATATTAGTTATTTTTTGGTCACAAAATCTTGTTTATTGTCAATTTCGAATATCTCTCGTCTTAATTCAAGTTTCGGCTGTATTAAACCTTCTCTCTATTTTTTTTATCGCATAGAGTCATTAATGCTTCTGACACTATTTTCACAGTTCATTCCACAGTCTGAGTATGACATGACAAATTAGATTGTCACTTTCTTGACACTCAACTACCACATTTATTTCATCAGTAGTGATGTTCCGAATAATTAGTGGAACGAAAAAATATTGATTCAAATTTATAACTTAAAACTAGTAGCTACTTGCATCAAAATTGATAGTCGGGACCTCAAACACGTGAGGTTGCTTTCCGGTATGAGGTGAACTTCGTGAAATCTTGAATTCGTCTCGCTACCGGCTCTCTTACTGTTGTATTTTCATCCAACAACATCGACAGAAGCAAGTTTTCTGGGTGGGCAATATAGGCGTTTTAATTCTAGAGAAAGGTATCGTAAACTTGTTACTAATTTCCATAAAACTTTTAGACACATGTGTGCAAGTTGTATTTGTTTTTATTTCAAACCATACTAAAACATACAATTTTGCACAATACTCAGCTAATATTTTAGCTGATATGACGGGTTTGATGTAAAAATATATAAACGTGAAATTCTATTTGCTTTTGTTAGCCATCGAGCAGGGATCTTATGCAGACAAACATATTTACGCTATTAGATAGAAGTTAATACGAGAAAATTTTTTTTTTGACCCAATCTAATGTACACATTCCTTTTTCAAAACTCTCACCTTGAATGAAAACTTCATGCAACCAACTTGCATATGGAATTTTTTCATGTGCAACTTTGGTGCAAGCAACATTCATTTTAAGCGAGAATGTTGAAACAGAAATGTATACATTTTGTATTAAAATTTCTGTCCTTTCTGCTGAAAACAATAAGGACGCATGACACAAATTGGCGTAGTGTAAATATCAAATAAGACAGATTTAAAAAAATTCAACAATAAGGAAAGTTCTAACAAATTTGAATTTAATGAAATATATTTAAAATAATTAAATGCCTTTCTGTTAAATGTGCAATGTCATTGATGTTAAGTTGAGGGTAACGCATGCATATATAAACAGCATATTAACTATTGTGCAACAAAAATCATTTCAATGAACAATATGTTTTTCTTAACGATAAGAAACAAAATGTACTCTTTCATCCCAATTATCACACTTTTGTACTCTTTCAACCCAACTTTTGAAATATGGTTTGATATTAATTTGCCATCGTTTGAGAGCAAATCATTATCAATTTCTATTTTAAAATTGTGTTTGCTGGAATGATGTGGTAGCAGCATTAGCTTGCTCTGTAGTCTGATTTTTATTAAAAATTGGTCTTAAGTGAATGAAGATTTCACTGCGTTCATGTGATGAAATAGTTCAAGCAGCTCTTTAGTTCATAAGCAGTTTATTTCTTGAGATGTGTGTGAAAAACTCTTAAATAATCCGATTGCCATGGCTATGTAGTACCTATATTAGGGGGTCCCTTTTAAGCGAGTAGACAAGCTCCAATTTTTTGGTATTGTGTTAACGTGACGTAGATGTCACCAACTGCAATAAAGGAGAATATTTAATTTTATTTAAAAACACTATACAGAATTAGGTTGCTCAAGCAAAAGAAACTGTCGCTAATAAGTGAGAACACATAAACATCTTACCAATTCCTCAGCCACTTTTAATTTGCAATAATCGTTTATGTATAGATGCGTCCGAATTATAGTTATAGTGTATGTACATATCGACTATAAAATGTTTATAAAAATTTTTCTTAGCAAAATCCCTCCATCTGTGGTATAATTAAAATGACGGATGCAATAACTCTGCAGTGGTTGCTTTTGAGTGTAATAATAACTAATGCCGGTGTTCTACAAAAAGATTTTATGTGTCCGTCGTGAAGTTTTACTAATGAACAAAGAAAAGATTTAGTTGGATTTGTTTAATGATTTTTAGGTGCTTCAAACTTTTCTTTTACATTTTTACAGGGTAAGGAAATTAATTCAAGTGATTGTCTTTACGCCTTTTATTTCAAACTGCCATTTTATTTTAAGCTGCCCTTGTATTTTCAAATGCTATTTTATTTTCAGCTAATTGGAGTACTATTACCTCCGTACTCTAAGGTTGGTGCAGTTCTTTAATTGTTTCGTTTTGGATTCGCTGACCGTCTACAAGTCTGTCTGCACTCCTATTTCTTTATTGTAAACGGAATGGAAAAATATTTTGTTTACTCAAACAGAATTAAGATTAGTCTCATTTTTCCATTTTCTACTCGATTTCCGTATTCCCGTACGTCTGGCCATCTGTCCTGCTGTCCGTCTGTGCATCTGGCCATCTCTCCATCTGTCCATGTCTCTGTTCATTAGTATTTATAGACAGATTAAAAAATCGTTTTCATTCGAAAGCAAATACTTCCAAATTGAATCCATTTTTATGTAAATCTGTCTGTCTATTTTCTGTGTGAAATGTCTCTTTTAATACTGTGTAAAAATTAATCTTTGTTATGCCGGTTTGAAGGTAATTATGACCTTTAGTGGCGAAAAATAAGTGCGTTTTCTTTTCGTACGGAAAATGTTAGAATGAAATAATTCGTTAAAAAGAGTAGAATTTCGGACATTCTATTAAGTTTTTCATTATTTTGTTTTTCTGGTGTGTTTTTTATTTATATTTATTCACACTAAATATAAATTTTGTTTTGTTTTTTCTAAAATTTAGTTGAATGAATTTACTTTTATTTACTGATTTTTATTTATTTTTTGTTGTTTTATATATAAAATATTTAAATATTTTTCTTTCATAAATTGTTTGTACTTTATTTTCCGAACAAATCGGAATAATTCTCGAGATTCCGGAATTTGAAAGTCTAAAGTACTGAATCCTTGGTATATATTATACATGTCTCAATTTTCTTTTTTTCCTAATATGTTATTTTAGTTTAAATTTTGAAGCAACCGGCAGCATCTCATTTGACATTTGACATGACACGACATCAATTTTCCTGCTAAGCACAACCGCATAGAGACTTGATATTACTAATACCAACACTACTACTACTACTACTGCTACCAATATAACATACTACAGCTCGTCATACACAATTTTTAAATAAGTTAAAGTATGTGCAAGACTGGTATGTTGTAGCACTCACTCACTTGCGCACTTTAACGCGTCAGCATTTCAAAACTTTAAATTTACACTCGTTAGAGAATTTCACATATGCACAAACACAACTACAAACACACTCTCAAACACACATACACACACTTGTCCTTATACCCAGCAAAACATAGTGGTTGTTCTCAAATTGAGAATGATTTGAAATCGTATCTTCAGCTCAAATGATAAGCCCTTGAATATTATTTCAATGTTATTTGTGAAACATTTTATTCTTAACAAATAGAGAACCTTGTTGTTAAATTTTGAAATCTCAAGCTTAATCTGAAACGTTGTTTTCATATGGTTCTTAAATATGGATTATAAATGAAATTCGCCCAAGCTCAGTGTGGTTCCTTTTTCTCAAACATTTAAGTTGTAAAAATTTAAACAAATCTAATTCCAATGCTTAAGTTTGTATTATTTTTAATAATATTTAACAAATTGAAGAAATATGTGCTTTTACTTAAAATTAATTTTTATGATTTAAATAAATATTTTTCTGACTTAACTTTTTTTTTTCGTTTAATGGAAAATTATTTGAAACTTTGTTAAATTTGAAAAATATTACTTGAATGCAGTAAAAATTTACGTAAATTTGAGAATAATACTTGATATCCAACAGTTATCCCAAAAGATTATGAACTTAAATACTAATTATAATGTCAAACCTCTATGCGTATGTTTGAATGAAATTAGTGAATAATATTTTACATCAAATGATAAACACCATGATATTTTAAACGTTCGATTTTGTGTTGGCTGGGCAAATACAAAATCGTATGTTATATGTAGTTATGTGACTTAACAAAAATTTACAATGATATGAAGAAGATATTGGTTGGATAATTTTTCTATTGGGCAAAGGGGAATAAAAAAATAATAAAAAATAAAAAAAATTTAATGTCTTATTGAAAGTTCGTCGTTTAGTTTTTTTTCTTCTTCTTGTTAACAGCGTGAAATGTCGATTGAATAGAATAAATGATTGTCAGTGGAAAAAATAATTTATAGCATAAAAAGTATTCAGATATCGAGTTAAAAAAAGACATACGTAGATACAAATAGACACCTTATTTTAAAAAGGTGTCAGTTAATCAAGTGGTGTACAATGCAAACGAGCGCGAAATTAATGTGTTTAAAATTTCATATAATCAAACATCTTAGAGACTTCCTGTGTTGTTATATCAGAATGGGAATAGGGCGCCAAAGTTAAAACGTTTAGTACAATTGTAAGAAGTGCAAAACAAAATCTGTGACAAACGACTATTTGAAATATAACAACTGTCCAAGGCAGATTCTTGTAACTGCATATTTTTATCAAATAAAAAACAATATAAAAATGTCGGAATTTTATATAAAAAGGCACGAAAATAATTGTTAATATAAATTTTCACTCCAAATTTTGTTTTCATTTTATTGAAAAATGTATCTTCGTTTGTCAATGATACTACTACTTAAAAAATCTTTAATTTTAAGTATAATATTTTTTTTTAGCCACACCAAGGTATATTAATGAAAATGTGCATCAACTTCAGCAGCATCAGATTAGCAGCTAAACTATTCTCGTTTGTCAAATTTTGTTTCCAATGGAAAAAACAGATTTTATTTGCTGCGAAAAAGAAAGCTTTTAATAAGTAAAAAAAATAAAACAAAGAAAAGGTGGGGAACAATTTTGGAAATAACTTTGTGGATGTTCGGGTTGACAATTGAAGAAAAATAACATAAATAAAATGTCTATAATTTTTGTTATTGTAGAAACGAGTTACTCAATTAAATATACCACGAACCACAAAAAACAATATTGTTCGTCGAATAAACAAAACTCTTCAACACAAAAAATTAAATTTTTTTTATTGAACCAACGCACAGAAGAATATTTGAGCCAAAATGCTGGCCAAAAAGGCAAAAAATTAATTTAAAGAAATTTTAAAAACTACTTACGCAGGTCGATACACAATAACATTTTATATAATATTATAAATCTTGAAGACTTTAAGCAGAAATTTGTAGCTCTGGGACACTGTCGAAGTCAGGAAAGTGAAGAAAATGACATTCTTTTTTAAAGTTTTTCTTTTTTTTTTTGGTTTTAAGGTGTTTATATGATATTTTTTTTGTGACTAAACGAATAAAGGTATTAATTACATTGATTTTAAAGGCGTTAAAAAATTTTATCAAAAGCTATTTTGGTATTTAAAGAAGAAATAATTTTGAATGTTAATGTTGAAACAATTCGTTTAAAATTAAAAAAAAAGATATAAAATTTATACACTTTTTAGCAAAAAATAAAAAAGTACAAGGTTTTTAAGAGTAGCAAATGTACAAATCATGTTTTATACCACAATAAAACTTAGAATCTCTAATTTTAGACCCAACAAAAAAAGTTTGCGCAAGTTTGCTCCATTATTTTTTGCTCATCAGGCACTTTTTCAAATACTTTTTTAAGGTCATAATCTTTTGAAGTACTGATTTAAAATCTTATTCACATTACCTTTAGCACTTTACAATGTGATTACCTGCCTTTAAAAATTAATTTGCGAAATGCTTATTATCGCTAATAGCTATAAGGAAGTGTCGCACAGCACCATAAAACAGTTTTTATTTACCTGCGCTCTATACAACATTTTTTGTTGGAAAAATATATGTACATACTTAACAGTTATTCCAAATATTAAAGGAATCTGATGATAGAGACTCTGTTTGACGAGAAATTGATGATGGAGAGGGAGGTTGTTGTCAAAATAACCAAAAATTTGCCACTAGAGTTTTTATATCAAATTACACCCAAAATTATCATAAAAACTCAATCTTTCAATAATAATTTTGGCCAGTTTTTTGGCTCAATACTCTTCTGTGCAAGACCTTTCGCATTCAAATATCAATCAATAAGCAGGCATATGAATAATATATAACAATCATCTGCCCAGCAAATTTATTATTTTGTTTCTTGTGTAAAAAAAAAAAATACAAAAGAACATTCTTTTCGTAAAACTAATTATGACCACAACATATTTGAAGGGAACCTTTAAGTTTATTATTGATCACCGTTTAAGGTTAAAGAAAAAACTTTTCTCACAAATTTCGTGGCGGAGGTAAAAGTGGCAGGAGCATCGGTGAAAATAGCAAGAACAACAACTGTAACTTTATTCGAGAATGAATCATGAACAAAATGCACACTTCTAATCAAAAAGAGAAGATGCTACACAAAGGTGCCAGAAATCCCGATAAAGTTGTATTAGAAAGATGACATGCTATAAACTGGGTAACATCTCAATACTTCTTACATAATGATGGAATTTAAAAAAAAATACGAAAAATAAACTTGCCACTTCTACTAGTGCGAGTAGCTAGCTGCAGTGCTGTTCAGGTTTGTGGGAAGAAAATTAATGGACTTATCAAAATTTTAAATTCAAGCAATTTGTCAGACTTTAAAGTTTTGCTTTTGCTGCTACAGAAAAGAAATCAGATAATTTTCTCTAACAAGTTTTTTTTAGCTATTTTTTTACAACAGCAGGTAGCTTCACTTAGCTGGCATTAGACGACGAGACGTTCATGCCGCCACGCAACTAATGAAAGAGGAGTTTGTTTTTTTTTTGTTTCACTCTATTCACTGAAGTGCAAAAATAAGAACAGAAGAACTAAACTTGAAGAAAAACATAAAATTCAATTAATTTTTTATGAGTTTTCAAATTGTTTGATGTCGGCATCAATGATTGAGAGTAAAATGTTGCTGTACGAAAGAATAACTTATGTAAGAGAACAATGTTACACAGCTAATGTTTTGAAATGTTATATGTATGTTTAGTGTGTGGGTTTTCTAATAAGATTTCAATTTCCGCTTTTTATTTTTCAATGTGTGCACATGTTTGTGCTGAAAATGATAACCACTTATTTCACACTTTCAATTGCACTTCCTCTTCTAAGTGGTCTTCTTCCACATACACATGCTCCTATAAAACATAAGGATGTTTGTGTTTTTAGTGTGTGCGTGTGTGTGTGTGTGTTTTTGTGTGCAATTGAGTTTTGTTTGTGTTTAAAATAATTGGAATGTATGTTGATGATGTACTTTAGCTTGCTATTATTTTTTCAGAACTTTTTGTTTATTTTTGTGTTGACAGACTCATTTGAATTCTACAAAACGTCCACAGACTCATGAGTTAATATGCAAATTAGAACATTCCAATGTAAACTCAAATGTAAATGTAATTAGGAAAATTATTTAAATATTTCTGGATGATTTGTTTTTTTTGTAGAAGAAAAAAAAACAAATGCTATTAAACAAGTGCAATAGAAACTAATTTTTTCAAGTTTGTTTTTGAATCCCCTACGTTTATACGTTAGTATGCAATATTTTCAAAGCAGATATGTACCGTGCAGATAATATTGAACTACGTGGTCCATTGCAGCTGAAATGGACTAGTTACAACATGGTCCTACGTAATGCAGGTATAGACCATTTTCAAATAAGTGCTTATATTACACGACAAGTGTTTGTGCTTTAACGATCGTATTCGCAAAAAAAAATGCTTTGTGTACTGCATACATGGAGTAGTTTTAGGTTAGTCCGATGTAATGCAAAGTTTTCTAAGTTTCAAGTAACCACTTGGTGGTTTGACTGTTTATGAATGAATACATACCTGCATGTAAATCAATGGAAGAAAAAGAAAAACAGAACATGAAAACAACGAACAATATTGAATGTAACCGAAAACTTGTATTAATATGTCCTTAGTTTTTGAATAAATGTTGGAATCAGTTAAAAATAAAATTGTTTACAATTTTAAATGTTTATTCTTTTAAAAATTACTGTGATAATATTGTGAGTGTGTATACAGGGTTAAGGATGAAGCACATAGAATCCGTCGTACGTTATACGTAAAACTATAAAGCAGCTTCCAAAATATTTTTTTTGCAATAATTATATTATGTATAGACGAGATAGAGAGACCGATACTAATGGAGGTGGAGTTTTAGTTGCTGTATCAAATCACTTGCCTTCTTTTGAAATTGAGTTGTATTATCTACGCAATATTGAATTTATTGGTGTAAAGATCATTCTTAATCATAAGAAAAATTTCATTACATTCCACCGAACTCTCACAAAGCGATATATCTTCAACACTTAGATTCCATTAACTCTGTTGTTCTTCTATCTAATCCATTTTTGTTTTTGGTGACTTTAATTCACCTTTTCTTACTTGGAAATTTTTACCGGACTCTTTCTGTTACTTCCCGTTGAACACGAATAATTTTATTGATGAATTTTTAGACAACATATCTGATGAGTGTCTTTTTCAAGTAAATGGTATCTTCAATGATTTTAGCAGATTGCTTGACCTGGTATTTGTAAATGAACCTGCCAAATATACTCTGACTCGTCACTATCCAATCTCTAGAACGGAGGACCGATATCACCCCACAATCGAATTAAAATGTAATTTCCAGTAAACCATAATTCCTAGACGGAGCCAAAATCGTATAATGGAGTACTGTTTTAAGAAAGCTGATTACTAAAATCTAAACTTTTTGTTAACCAATACAAACTGGATTGATATCCTCTCTGTACCTGATAAATCACCTGATGCCATTGATGGAATTATTAACTTCTTTGATACTATTTTAAAAGATTATATTGATGAGTGTGTATTAAAACATTTCGTCACTTCGTCATCTGGCCCTGGGCATCTAAAATGTTATCAAGATTAAAAAATAAAAAAAACAAACATTTGAAAAAATATAAGTCTATACGAATACATCAAATATTGTAAATTGCGGGCAGAATACAATTTACTTAATTTGATGCTGTATAAAAATTATATAAATAAAATAAAACAAAATCTAAATCGTGATCCAAAATCTTTCCATAAATTTGTGATTACCAAGAGAAACTCTAATAGTTACCCCTCTACTATGAAATATTCAGATGCAAAATACGACACGTCACGAAACTATCCCTTTTCTGTACAAGAACAACAACCAATTTTGGTTCCTTGTATCAATAGATCTAGTGTTGCATTTTTTATAAAGAGACTAAAGTTTTCAACATCCGGTGGTCCTGACGGCGTTCCTAAATGTATTCTGATGATTTGTGCTGAAAATTTGTCTTACCCTCTTACTATTATTTTTAATTTGTCTATTAAGTGTTGTTATTTTCCTAAATTATGGAAAGAATCGTTTATTATACCATTATTTATATCAGGCTGTAAGTCGAATGTAAACAATTACAAAACCATTTGAACAATCTGTTTGTGAGCCTCTTTGTCACCAAATTTCGTCTTTTTTAACACCATCTCCACACGGGTTTCGTAAAGGATGTTCTACTTCAACTAATTTACTGCATTTAACTACAATCATTAGTCATGGATTCATAAATGGCAAATTTACAGATGTTATTTATACTGACTTCAGTAGGGCTTTTGATAGAGTAAGTCACTGCCTTTTGTTGCATAAATTGTATTTAATGGGATTCTCTAACAGAACTTTAAATTGGATAAAATCGTATCTGGAAGATAGACATCAACGTGTTCGCTTTATTTAACGCTCTTTCTAGAAAGATTTATGTTAAATCTGGCGTTCCACAGGGTAGTCATCTTGGACCCATTTTTTTCTTGCTTTATATCAATGATTTACCATCTTCAGTACAATTTTCTGATATACTAATCTATGCCGATGACGGCAAGATATTTTTGAATTCGGATGATCAACTTAGTCAATCATATCTACAGCGAGATTTGGATAAATTTTTTATTTAGTGTAAAGAGAACCTATTGGCTTTAAATCTCAAAAAATGCAATCATATGCATTTTTCCTGAAGAGCTAACTCTAGTGGGTGTTGCACTTTAAGATGGTGAATATTGGAGTGCGTTGGTATGTTTCTTAATCTTGGAGTTCTGTTCGGCCGAAAGCTTCTGTTTATTAACCATATAAATATGTGCATAAATAAGGCCTGTGGTGTATTTGCATTTATTAAACGGTGGGCCAAAGAATTTAATGACTCAGTAGTAACGAGGCAACTTTATACTTCCTTGGTCAGACCTATTCTGGAATAATGTTCCGTTATCTGGGACCCTGCTTCTGTACAGAAGCAGTTTCTACTTTTTATATTGCGTAATTCATACCGTAATCGTGTGTCAAACTTGCCATCATACGAATTCAGATTACCACAAATTAACTTGCCTACACTGAAGAGGCGGAGAAAAGTTTTAAATGCAATATTTGTTATTAAACTTATAAATGGTGACATCTGTTCCGAGTTTCTGGTAAATGAGCTGACAATTAATGCACCGCAACGTCCGCTACGTCAATTTCATCCTCTGGCACTAGTATATTTTCGTCAAAACTATGCTAATGCTGATCCATTGTACCATGCTATTGATATGTCTTTTCATATAAATGTGATTAAACGTAATTTAATTGTATACTTAAGCAACTAGTTTAGTTCTATATAATTTCATGTAACTTTTTTTTTAATATGTTGTCTGTAAGACTTAAATAAATACGAATGCAAATACTGAGGGCGATGAAAATGATTAGACAGCGTCAGTTGACGGTCACAGCTATCCATACCATTACTTGCGATGGAAAACTACTTTTCGTTTCACATTTTAGGCTAAAATCTTCCTGAGCGCGTTCAGTTACGAAAACACGATCATTTTGAGAGTGCATGATTAGCTCAATAAGAAAATCTTTTTCATCAGGGAACACAATGTATGGAAACAACTCCTTTGCTCTTTTGAGTCTAACTTCTTTTGCTTCGGTGTAGGATCGTGTGCCTTTTGCTGCTTATAAGTCTCATTGTAGAATATGCTTCCGTTGATTCGAAGGGATATTTTCAGTTCTTTGGTCCATTGATTACCACAACGTCGTGTATTTCGATAAAGTCGAGCATTCACTTTCCGAATCATGTCATGAGATATTCCGTTTTTTTTCGTCCACCACTATAACGTTTGGCAAATATTTTATTCAGTTTGAGATGGATCAGCTCACGAACACTAGCTGCGGCCTATTTCACTAAACTAAAATTCTACAAGTTTACATGTTACACTCACAAGTCTTACTCCTACAAGTGCTGATAAATTGTATTTCATTAAAATTTTAACAACACTTGTAGCTTTTTGCACTTGCGAACTACAATATGAACAATTTGTGATATTCATTTTACAATTCTTATTTATTATTACTCAAAATGATTAATTATCCTATAAAACCGAAATATAACACATTTTAATAATATTTCTAGCGGAAAATGCCCAAGGAGCGATGAAAATAAATACTTTTGCATATTAAAAAAAAATAAATAATTGAAAATAAAAAAATAAATAAATGTTAATTAATGTTAAAATTATTTGATTTTGTGTATATTTGAAATGATTTTAATTGAAAAATAGTTAAAAATCAGATTTTAATTCAATTTATCATTCACTTGTAACTTGTAAAAGTTTTTCTTAGGGTCTCCGTCGACCATAAGATTTTTTTTTCTATAATTCTACAAGTGTTATAAGTGCAAAATTAGTTTAGTGAAACAAAACACTTGTAGACTTGAAACTTGTACAATTCACTTGTATCCACAAACTTGTAATTGTATTTTTATGAAATATAATTATTCACATGTTAACAATTTTACAGGCAAAAACGGTTTTAGTTGTAAACTTGCAGTTTAGTGAAATAGGCCCGCGGATGTGATTTTCCGGCCAAATATAATGCAATCATACTATTAAGTTTGACATCCATTTTGAATAACTTTTGTTCCATAAATTTTAGATGCAAATAGTTGTGGTACCTTGGAAAACAATATAAACAGCTCTCATTGGTATGAAATTGAGATAGTTCTAAATTTGGTAGTCTATCAATTTATACATTTGTAGAAGTGCACTGTTATTAATTTTATTATTGTTCAAAATTACTATAGTGTATCTAACAGTCTACTTAATCATTCTTACAAATTTTTTTTTATTAAAATCATTTAATAAACTGACTTCTTTTATACATTTAATTAAGCAAACAGACTTAAAACTGACTACAAATGTTCGATTGTTGGCATGACACTGACTTTATAAGTTTGTATAGATGTATGTACGTGTATGTGTATATAAACCATGGTATGCAAATCGGGTCAACACCATCTTTTTGTTTTATTTAGTTGTTTTTTTTGCATTTTCTGTTGTTATTGTCGAAAGTAAGTGGCTTAAAGAAATAAAAAAAAGTATAAAGGCAGTAACAACAACTGCAGCATGTTGAAGTTGTTCACGAAACAGAACAACACAGACAACAACTTAAAAGATGAGGAAATAAAACCGCCTCCAACTTTAACGGGTCATGTTACAATGACAGTGAAATTCTTTTCTGTTTTTGCTTTTATTTATTCGTTGTTCAGTTTCTTGGTCTTTTACAAAGTGAAAAACAAATTTTCGCAATGTTAAAGTTCTGTTTTGCGAATGTTTAGTTTTCACATCTTGCGGCATATTTAAAATTAATGTCTTAAATATTTTTGGTATTTTTGTAAATATGTTTCTTTGTGTGTTCCTCTGTTGGCTCTTTTTATTAAGAAACCAACGAAACTTTTACTTTTGACCATTAAGAGTCCATAACGAAAGTCAATGATTTTATGAATTCTTGGTTGTTGGTTGTGGGTTGTTGTTTTTGTTTTTAATTTTGCTCCACAGAACAAAAAATGTGCCACAGAATGCATTAAGTATTTTTTTTTTAACTTGAAGTTCTTTTCTTGTTTGTTGTTATTTCATTTGCTTAATTAGTTTTTTGGTTTTACTTTTTTGAATATAAAATAAGAATGAAAGTTGAAATGAGTCGCATAAGTGAGTCACGACTTACTCAAGTGATTGACGTGAATCACGGCTGATAACGTATGATTATGCGAGGGTGGATTTTTGTTTTGATCGTGTATACGTGCACTTCATATTTTCTAGGTCCAGGGAAAGCTGCACTGTATTCACTCTATTCGTTTAGACATGAATGTTGTGTTTTCAAATTTTCTTCTTATAAAAAATCTGCTAGTGGCGCCGTCTATAGTTTTTTCCGTTTTGAGTTAGAGTTTTAAGTTGTTGTTGTAAATTTTACTGAACAATATGCTTTGCTCAAGTAATTCTGGAACCATTTCGGTGATAATTTCTATTCAAGTATAACAAAGAAGCACTAATCTCCCTTCTTTTGATTTTTTTTATACAATTTTAATTTAGTATATAAAAACATTTTAGACACTCTTAATTTTTTCTATGCAACAATGTTGTTTTGTCTGTCTGCTTTTTAAAACAACCTAATATTTACTTATCAACTTACAAACACTTTCATTTTATTCTTTTAATCTATTTACCATATTTCATTTCTGTTAATACACCTTGTCGCCTCTAATAAAAATAAAAATTCTTTGGAATCTTTTTCCTGCTTTTATCCAACTAATCTTGTTTATTTCCACACAAAACGCATACAAAATAACTAAAACAGGATTTTTTTTCTCAAAATACCAGTTTTCTTTATTTAATTTTAATTTCCATTTCTTGAGATTCTCTCTTTAATAAACAATTTAAACTTTTAATGGGGAACAAACTTGTAAATCGATAGAAGATAAACAAAAAAAAAAGATTTTTTCCTGTAAATTTGTTGTGCAAATGAAAAACAAGTTTGTCCACTGGTCATACAATTTTCAGACATTGGAAATAGACAAAAGAAGCTGGTTCTATTCCTGAACACACACACTCACGTACATTTGCTGTATTGTTGTTTAAATTTAAATATCCAGCATGAAGAAAAGCAGAAATTTTAGGAAAAACTGTTTTTTGTTTGTTTGCTTTATTAAAAAGTGAGAATATTTTTAGGAAGCTAAAGAAATTCAAGTTGCAGTATAAAAAGGCACTAGAGATGGCAATAAATAATAACGAATATCAGATACCGTGCACAAAGGGAATACTTTTTAAGTTTAATACAAAAGTGGATATTTCCAAAACTAGCTGCGATATTTTTAACCAAGTTTTGGTGTTCATATCAAGATCAATTATAGCTCACTTGGATTCAGTTTTGAGTAGATTAGGCAGGCTATAATTTAAGCGTTGAACGGGTGAGAACTAGAATAATTCTTGAAAAGAACACTGCTCGAAAACAGGAAAAATAAATGAAAAAAAAAAACACTCCAGAAGTTTATGCTATTAAAATTATAAATGGCAAATTGTAAAGTTAACAAATATAAAAGAACACAAACAAATTGTTAGTCTTTTATTTGAATTTGATAAAAAAAATTTCCCTTTTCATGACAACGAAATGCTTTCGCGTCCACACGTCTTGCTCGTCATGCACGGATGTGTTCTATAGTTATTTTTGTCGTAGCATTAAATTTATTACAGCATTAGAGCAATTGAAAAGTATTTTTTCGAATAATATTTTCGAAAAAAAATTTTTTTCGAATAATTATTTAAAATCAAATGAATTAAAATTATGTGTTCGAAAAAAAAATTATTTATTTGAAAAATACTCGTATAAAATTATTCGAATAAAAATTATTCGTATTAAGTAAGTCCAATAAAATCTTTCTAGTAAAGTTATAGTTATATGTACTGAAATGTTCCGATAAAACTTCTTTGCTGGTGCTTTTTATGGGAATCGCTATAATTTTAGTATTCAAAATTTTTAATCGCACTTTTTTCCAAAATTAGTACTGTAAATATTTTGTAAGATATTAATAGTTTAATTAAATTTAAAGGCTACCTGATTTGCTGTTATACTTTCCTGAAACAATCCAACCCAACAATGTTTTTTGAAGTGTTGGAAAACTTCTTCACAATTTAGAAAAATATTTATGCGCCTAAAAGCAGGTTTATACTTCGGGGACGATAAAACTCCGGATTCGCTTGCTCTAAGTTAGGTGGCGGATTAAACTCATTTATTGACATAGTCTCAACCGGGTGGTATCCAGTAATGTCACAAGATACTAAAAATTCTAAGGAAAACTCAAAATTATTTAAACGGGATCTGATCGTACATTGTGTATTTAAAGAGCCATATGTTACAAAGCAACTTTATGTTTCCCTCGTCAGACCTGTCTTAGGATAAGCATTTTTTTTTTTTTTTTTTTTTTTTTTTTTTTAAAAAAGAGAAGTAACACTCAGGCAATTAGTATGCCTACCAACCCGTAGGTGTGTTACCTTCTTTGGGAAAGGGATAGTGAGAGAGGACAGATGGTGAAAGAGAGAAAGCTTAATTTTTGCAACTCTGATATTGCGCGCTGTGTTAGTTTTTAGATCAGTGTTGCAGCGCCTATGATGTCAAGTAGGCGCATTAAATGTGTTTTTTTTAAGCTGTTGTAGCCATTTTATTAATTATTTTACTTCGCCGGCGATTTTGCTACAATACCGACGAAGGAGGGCGCTGTGATGTCCGCTAGCATACACCAGTATCAATTGCTGCCAGAACTGTTCAGTGACCAGTGCTATGCCTTCATCACTTAAACAGTCTGACAACAACAAATACAATCGCATACTAATGCACATCTGAAAAATGCTGGATGTTATGACTTGTCTGAAGCTGGGCTCGAACCCACGTTCTTAGACATTATTTGCTTTGCAGTCAACGCGCTAACTACTTCAGCCAACAGCACCCTATATACATGACTAAGAACAATTACATTGAATCTAGACAAAAGTAATTTCTGATATTCTGCCTTTGTGGTCTACAGTGAATACTATTAGATATTCTTTCATGCACTAGCCGTCTTGCTCTAACCAAACTTAAAACACTTCAAAGCCGAAGTACTATATAAAATGTGTCCTTTGTATTAAATATAATTTATGACGATATTTGTTATAATTTCCTGCTCGATAACATTTCGTTTAATGTTCCTCATTGCCCATCTCGACACTTTGAATTGCTAGCAATTAAATTCTTCAGATCAAATTACGCAAATGCTCAACCATTTAGAAGGATGTGCAGTCAATTTAATAAATTTTATAAAATTATAGATTTTTCTTTAAGTGTAAATATTATTAAACTTAAAATTATCGTCCTGTTAAATAATCAATAATCTTGTATTTTATTTGTATTTACTATATGTAATTATATTGTTTAACTGTCTGTAAAGATATTGTATATATAGATGAAATAAATAAATAAAATAAATAAAAAGGCACTTTAATGATGAGGAATAGTATCTTTAGCACGCATAATATAAATTTACTTTATATTATGATTTGGCGGCAATTGGGTGATGAAGAGAAACTGAACCCTACCTTTTAGCGATTAATAAGGCCGGCGAAAAAGCATGCGCTCTTTGTGAATATCCCATGTTAGAACATTAGCCATACGTTTAATAAAAAAACTTGAAGTTAATATGTTATAAATTATTTGGCGAATAAATTATAGACGAACCAATTCCCGTAATATTTACGGAATTCTGCACCTTCTTCAGGTTTAATGCATTAAGGCCTCATTAGTTTTTACTTTTCGTTACCGTTCTGTGCCGTACTTTTCTGTAGAAAATATTTCTTACTTACTTGTTCTGTGTCTGAACTTTCGAATGTGGACGATATAATTATAGGAATGAATTTTGTAAATGTTTGCAAAATGTTTTTTATTTGATAAAAATATATAATTTTAATTAAAATAAGATATTCTGACTTTTAAAATAAAACTTGTAATATTTCACATCACAAAAACTAATATATATAAACTCTTGGACGTAACTTAACGTTGTATTCTATTTTCTACAGAATAGTTCGCAACAGAACAGAACGAAAAATAAACAACAAACCAATTGAACAGAAACAAAACAGCTGACTCGTAACAGAACAGAACGTACAAGCTAATTCTGCCTTTAGAAAGGTACTCACTTGTAAAATTGACTTGTGAGCATGAATCGAACAGTGCTCTTCCCAAATGGAACTTTCCTTCAGAATTACAAACTAGTAACAAAGCCGTTGCTAAATTATCTTTCCTTACTCTGGGGCCGTCAATTTGTAGAAAAGTGACATGAACTGCAGCTATACTTTCTTCATCAGGTTGCTTATGCAGAAGCGGGGTATGATGCGACTTGCCTAACCTACTAGAATAACGGGAAGGGTACTGTGCACAAAAATGTTCCTTCGATAAGCAGTTGATGCACATACTTCGTTTTTAGCCTGATCCAAGCGTTGATCTTTACGCAAAACAATGAAACGTTGACATATTGCAATATAATGGCATGATTTTGAGCAATGACTGCATACTGTATCTTGAGCCATATTTTTTGCAACGAAAGAATGTCGTTTTGTATGTGAATTATTATGCAAATAATTTATTGAATTCCACACTGCGCATCCAATTGTCGGCAACGCCTGTCCAACATTAAACAGAAATCAGACCACGACGGTAGTTTCGAGTAAAAAATAAACTCATCCCATTTTTGTTTTGTGTGAGCATCAACTTTGCTCTTGGCCAAATCAATTATGAATGCATCACAAATCTGTTCATGTGAGCCAACAGATTTCATCAAATTGTATTGGGCTGAAGTTGTATCCAAAAAAAATTCTTGATTGCTTTGGATTAGGTTTCAAACATTGAGCTTACGTTACCTGGAACGCTTTGATTGTAGCTGCAGCCACGCCAATAATAGAGGAAAGTTGTATATTTTGATCCTTATGAAATTGTTGATCGAAGTTATGAAATTTTTGTACTCCAAGTATTTTTTATAAAATTTTGGTAGCTTGAGGTTCGGAAGTTGGTTTGAAGGGGTTTGAGGTAGCAAAAATTACTGTTAATGAAAACTTGAACTTCTTCTTTGTCCAACCGACGTCAATATGCGGCTTTTAACTGTGATATATAATTCGTCTAATTCAGCTCTACCTGCATCCTGTGGCGATTATCTATCAATTTGGTACTGACAATAAGACGCTTGTTTGTAGTATGACTCTATAATATGCAATTTACACACAATAAAGATTTATATTCTTAAGTTTTAATAAAGATTATTTAAATAAAATTTTTCGAATATAAAAAAAATCAAATGCGCTCATTCATATAATATCATTTGAATAAAAATTACTCGCACAAAATTATTAGACTTACAATTATTTGGGTTGTCCTTTTATTACTTTCATAAAATTATTGCAATACAATTTTATCAAACAAAATATAAATAAAATACTTCGAATATAATTATTGGCATAAGACCTTTTTAAACAAAGTCAGACGAATAACAATTATTCGAATAAAATCACTTGTTTTAAATAATATGCCTAAAATTCTTCGGTATTTCCTTTTACTAAAATTCTGATTTAAAATGTTTAATTTACAACTCATCTTAATTTCTTGGCTTCATAGTATTTATATGTAATTTTTCTTCTTCCAGATTTATCTATAAATTACGATGTCAGTGCATTGTGGCAATTTATTAAATAGTGATCAATGTTAATAAAAGTTTTTAACAGACAGCGCAGAAAAAGAGGATACACGAAGCAAAACATCTAAAACAAAAACTCATCGTTCTTCATCATTTCAACACTCTATACTACATAAATACCTGTTCGTTTGGTGGCGGTAGAAAATATCAAAACAACAACTTCAGAGGAAGCAACAGAACTCACGGTACCACTAATAGTAGCAGCAATTTCATTAGTTAATTGAACATTGTTTTTGTTTTTCTCTTGCATGTTTTTTGTGTGTTGTTTGCACAATTACAAATATTTTGCAAACAAAAAAAAAACACATTGCTGTTACTTTATCATTTACACATACACCCTCGCAACCACAGCCACCCTATAAGTATGCAACAAAACTTGACAGAATTAAAATAAAGTGTAAAAAACCTGTTCCTAGCTTTTTAATAGATTGTTATTATTATTATCATTAAAAACCGACTAAAAGGAACATAAAGACAGATAGCCGAGAACATATTTAAAATATGAAAATAGCTGTGGAAAATTGATCGCTTTTTTTTGGTGTACATGTCAGCAAAGACAGCACCAGCAGCAGCAGCAGCAGGACAAAAAATAACACAAAAAACACTAGATGTCAGTGTCAATGTTAGTCTTCATTGTTAGTTTTTGGTTTCAAAGCTAAAAACATTTTTTTAATAGAATTGTTTACAAAAACGACAACTTTTTCTTCACCGAAAGAGTAAAAACAATTAAAAAACTCTTAAATAAAAACTGTAGTTTTTACTATAAAAAAATTTATTTTAAAACATAAAAGCCAACATAATTTAACTAATTCGAAATGGATACAGTTTATGGAACAAAAAAATATTTTCAAAGTTTATCAGGTGCCAGCGATATTTATCGAAGTCCAGCTTGTCGGGCAGTGGTAAGTTTATGAATTTTTATTTACAAATATAATTTATACATGCATGTGTGTATGAATATGTGTATGTATGGTAAATGAATATTTTTTATTTTAAAATAAAAGACTGTGGCAAAAATAAAAATACTGATCAAAACTAAAGCCATTCAGCGGAATTGCGACAAATATTGCGAGTATATCTCTCTGGTAAAAAAACTTTATAAAGTTTTTTTCTGCAGGCTTTTGTTTTAATTTCATTAAAAGTATTCACAGCAAAACACATGAGCTTATTATGGAATTTATGGTTTTTAGAAGTTCATTATTCAAATTTAATTAAGTGCATGGAAAATATGAAAAATATAACTTTTCCACTAAAATGTATAAAAATAACTAAAAGAAAGATTACGTTAATTCCCTTCTGTAATAGAACTTTGCTAGATATGCACTGGAATCGAACACAACCCAAACTTCTTTTCACTTATTTGTGTTATTAACAAACTACCCAGCCTTAAAGAAACTTCCTCTTGTGTTCCAAGTCTTTATGCAATACTTGTTTTGAATTATTAATTTATAAAAAAAAACTGGTGCTTATCGCTTTTACAGTGAAATAATTTATTTAGTTTTAATAGTAGATACAGCAGGTTGTACGAAGTCTTGTCTGTAATCAACAAGGAATTGTTGCGCTCTCCTTAAGGAATTATATTTCAATATTTTCTTTGTTTTAGCACAACTTACCAACCCTAATCAATTATCGATATTATTATTTTTTCTACATCCTCAACATCGACTTCAGTGAAAAGCCAGCGACTAAAGCAATTTGAACAAGTGGACTTTGATCTTTTAAAGTAAATCAAAAATGTATTAATAATCATTTTTTACGTGTTATACACGTATCAAAGCCATCACCATCATCATCATCAGCTAGGAGTTTTTTAATAACAGAAATAAAAAATGAATTGAATTGAATAAGAAATAATAACAGCCTTGGCAGAGTGGCTATCCAGCCAATTTCATCTACTAACCCAGGACTGACAGACTCCTTGTACGAAACGGCACGGTCTTTTCTTTTTGTTTTGTCTTTGAAGCCTCAGTTCTTAGGCAGCATGTTTCAATTGCCCACTATTTTCTTTTAAATCTTTAAAAATAACGTGTCTTCCTAGAGTGTTAATAAAAGCAAGTAATCATAGAGATTAGGTAGACTAAACTTATGAACAGATGTTCTACGAGTAGCGGATGATGAAGATTAATTTTTTTCTTTCATTCTTTTCTGCCTTCAAGTACTCGTATTTGCTATTCATTTGTAAATATACATAAATATATTTTTTTTCAAAGCTGAATGGAATGGCTGCTTGTTTGTTGTATGGTGAGCTGGCGTTATTGGTGTACTTTTAAGGCTTATCGTCTTCTTTATTATTATATTTTTTTGTTGTGTCTACAAACGAACGCACTTCTTCGTTGAATACGAGTACTTTATATGTAAAAAAAACCTCTTTGCCTCAAGCCAAAAGAAATCTTTAAGACTCACTGAAAGTTGACTTTGTGTTCGAGCAAAATAATAATCATGAAAATGCTCGTCATTATTGCTTGTTGCAAAAGTATAACAACAAGATGAGTTTGTGCTTGATAACGATGATGGCGATAAGTATAAGTGTTTCCTAGCATTTTGTTTTTCATAGCCCTTAATGAGAGGAAGGTAATGAAACCTGCCTCGCTGCTTATTTGTTAAAAAGCTGCTTGAGAAGTTAACGTGTAAGTGTATGTATGGGTGAGTATGTGTGGGGTTTTTTTACCCGATTGCGGTTTTGTGGTCAATAGATTTTTTATTTGTAAATAAAATACCATCATATATATATATATATTTTATATATATTTTTTATATATATTTTATATATATTTTTTATATATATTTTATCTTTGCTTTTATTTTTTCTGTATTCTATTAGTATTCAGGATTTTAAAAATATCTAGTTGAAAACTTTTAAGGTTTCAGCAATAACAAAAAAACTAAATTAAAAGTGTTCTAATGCGTATTTAGTAAATTTTTAGTATTCGAGATATTCTGGCGATTTATTTAAAAAAATTTTTATATGTTGTAGTTTGAGCTAGCCTGCATGAGAGTATGCTATAAGCACAAATAAAATGGGTGCATATAGACCAGTTCAACCCTCAACAAATAAAACTTTTTGTGTTCAAATACTTGCATATGAGATGATTTTTTATTCGATTGCTTTTTCAGTAAATTTAATTTTAATTAGAACTGAATGAGTATACAGTTGTAGTTCGGTTTAATTTTAATTTTAAATTTGCTATATTATCCCAATTTTTTTGTAACATCTGTGAACACAAGTGATTCAGGACAATTTTTGTTTAAAAATATATTTTTTTCTAAATGCTCTTTGCCGGAGTATATTTTATTTGATCCATTGTGTTTCGATCACAAACTAGATTATGGCAGCTGCAAACTTGTTTATCTGTAAATAATAATAATAATAATCTATCAACGTAAGTGGCTGTTTTCACTTATTTAAAAAAGTTTACAAGAGCCAAAGTTCACAATCACTGATTCTACGCACGTGGAAAATTTTGGATTAACTTGAATTAATTTAAATTAATTAAATAAAATTAAAATTTAATATCTTAACAGTATTTCATGTGTTGTATGGCAGATAAAGCCGGCTTGGTGAAAGCACTTTAAGATCACAGGTGGTTTAATAATAAATTTTTTAATAATACATTTTTTTAAATCATGAACAAATTTTGTTATTTGTAAACGCTTAGAGGCTTCGTTTCCATCGATCATATTTCTCTTTGAAGATTATAACCAAAATATTCCAAAAAAAGCTATACTGATCAGCCTGACCAGAAAAAAACACATTGAATGTGAACAAACAAAAACTTAAAATATGAACTTTTCTACTAACTAAAATGTATTTGACAAATTTTCTTTAACTAAAGCATAAAAGTAATTTCCTGTGGTATTTACTTTTTAAATATAATGAAATCGCTTTTACTTGAACAGATTGTTCTGCTCTTTGAACTCTGCCAAAGTTACCTTTACATGACGACACTATGAGTACCAAAAATTATAAGTGCAATAAAAATTTTACTTTGAAAATAATGCAAAATAATATTGCTTTTTGTTTAATCTTAAGCTAGGAATTAAAACTGTACATAAAATTAAGTTTTATAGTTTTCTCTTAATCCACTGTTTGTTTAAACAACAATAAAAGATATTAGAAAAACAAATATAAGTTCGACGAATTACTAACAAAAATTAATTATAATTTAAAAATTTTTTTTTTCGAGATTTCGCTGTATACAGTCAGAAGTTATCAGTTAATATAATCATCAACCACCTCAAAATTAAAATACTCATACGACACCGTGCACTTTATGTGATATTTTGATTTTAATAACATTGCTTGAAATTGAGAATAGTACTCTCATTCTAAGTGACTTAAATGTTTTCCAATTACTTACTTCACTGTTCGCTTGAACACTTTTTCAAGAAATTATTTTTTATTTAATAAAATCTTTAAAGCTTTCTCTTTGAAAGAGTAATTTTTATAAAGACTAAATAAAATGATTTTTGTTATTCAAATAAGATTATTTTCTAAAGTTTAATTTTACTTACTTATTTAAATAGTTTTTGTTGAGTTTATCTTCAACAGCATTTTTTTACAAACAAAGATTTTATTTTTCTATATTTAAAAAAAATCTTTCAGCATTTATTCCACTCAAATAGTTCTTTACTTTGTCACCTTTTATTTGGTTCTTATTAAACAAATAGCCAAATACAAAGGGGTTTTTGGCAAGAAAAAAAAAGAAATTTCAGCATGCTTTTGTGCACTGTATTTATATTAAATTTCCATCACTTTCTGTTGACGGCTTTTGTGTCATTTTTGGTTGGCTAGATATAGCGATTTAAAGGTTTACACTTTGTGTTGGCATAAAAGGTTAACTTGTTCGTTCATTTATTTCATTTAGTTTTCTTTAGCTTATTTTCACCTTATTTTTCTTTCTAAAATATTAAGTTATATTCTCGTTTATAATGTTTCAATAAAATATGAGTAAATAAAGCAGAGAATATGAAAAGTTGAATAAGCTAAAGGAAGAAAAAAATCGTATTAACTCTTTAACAGCGGAACAATTTTTGTCTTTAAAACAATTTAGCTTAAAAAGAATCTTGTAGAGTTAAATAAACGCCCACTTTTGAAGGTCATAGTCATTTGTAATGCATTCAATGGAAAAACTAAAAACGAACTTAAATTTTCTATTTCTTGTACTTACTGCGAGTAATGACAGATATATTACTTATAGTTTTTTAAAACCCCTTGCATACTTTTGGGGGCCCTAAAATATTGCCATTTTATTGCCTATTTTATAGCCATACAAACTAAAGCTTGCATATTTACTTCATCATCAGTGAAAGGTTAATTCACACACATTTGTATAAAATAACCCCTTTTTATACCACATAGTTTATTATTGTTATTATTACTTCGTTGTGTGTTGTACAAAAAAAAAACCTTTTTTTTAACAAGGATAAGCTGCATGATGTCTATATATGCATGTATTTAAATATATATTGAAATAGACTATTATTTAAATTTTAGCATTATATAGTATACAAAAAGGTAAAAAAATCCATTAGACGTTCTAAATCTTTTCATAAAATGTCTGGTGTTATATTCAAAGAAGTATTACGTTGGTGTTCTGTATGTCTATCTACGTTTTCATTGAATTTTTTTATAAGTTATTTAGCAGTAAGTTAAAAAATATGCACGTAGATGTGTTTGCAAGTAAATCTTTTAATAAAACAGATTTTGTCTCTTAAGAATCTCTAGAAGAAAACATTTTGTTTAATTTTGATATCTTTTTTGGCATGTTCTTATTTATATGGTATCTACGGAAAATACTTTTAAAAGTTTGCTTAAATTTGAATGCCACGGCCATTTTTGCGATTTCTAATAGCAAAAACCCTAAGATAATTCATAAACGGGAAATCGATAATATGCTCTACAAAGACCGTTTTGTGCGCATTAAATATGCATACAAAAACAAAAATTAACTCAAAAGTTTAGAACACATCATGCTCTTAATACTGCAAAAATGGCTCTTTTGGAAATAATACGAAATCTTAATTTAATATAAAAAATATCTAACTAAATTTCTATTTCAAAATCGAGCTTCTTGTTAGCATAATTCCATGGATGATTTGCTGATCTAAAGAAAAATGCAAGGTAATAGATTTCGGAAAAGGTTACTCAAAGACATTCTGTTTTCCATTTGCATTTAAGATAAAATAAAAATAAAATAAACAGAATGAAAAACAAAAGATATAAAAAACGCAATTTTATATCAGAATTAAAAATTTTAAATAAAAAAAGTCCTTTTATTGAACAGTAGTTAGCGACAACAGAGGAAAGAGAACCTGTCAAAAAAATTCCAATGGCTGGTTTCCAAGAGCTAGCGAGTGTACATAACTATATGACTTTGTTATTGATATAATTAAGATACTCGGTGATAGATTCAAGATCTAACCTTAATGTGTTTGTTTAGTGAAAATACTATTCGTGTCTATTGATACGTTTTTATACCAAGAGAATAACATTTTTTGCACTCTCGATATTTTTGGCAACATGGTTTTTGTCATGATAAATATGAGCAATGTGTGTCATCTTTATAAAAATGTTTGTGTTTATTGTAAACATGAAACACGATCACGTTTTCTTGAAATTTGTTACACAGTACATCACATGATTTCGGCACTCAATTCTGAGAATTTCACGTGAAAGTAGCCCCAAAAATAGACGTAAAAGAAAAACTTTGAAAAATAAAGAATAAAGTATTTATTGGAAAACTAAACAAAGTTTTTAATAAAATTGCAGGACTTCAAACGTTGACCAAGATTCAAAATAATATATACAGTAACATCGACTGATGTTGAACGTATATTTTCAATATATTCGACCGTTTTGTGCGACAATCGAAGATCCTTGCAATTTGAAAACTTCAAAAAACATATTCTTAAGGTACGGTCACACTTGGAAAACGTTTGCCCAAAAAACCGTAACCACTACTTTTACTTAGGGTTATTGTGATTCAACTTGCTTTTTATATCACAAAATGAAGTCAGTTATGCCGTAAAATGCAATTTTTATATTATTTTTAATAAATGCGAACCCATTAAACCCATTAAAAAAATATTGGAATTAAAGAAAATGCATATTTAGCTTGTCTGTTGGTCACGTTTTTTCTGGCAAAAATTTGGCATGTGTGACCGTGCCTTTGTAAACATTTGTTTAAATAAAACTACTTTAAAGTTGTTAGCCTGTGTTTTTTCGGGTGCATATTTTTGTGCATATTTTGAAGTTTTTTTTTTGAATATTTGCATGCATATTTGAATAATTTTTGGGCAAATTTAAATTTACCCTGCTAATAAGTAATATAAAAAAATTGCACGTCGACTGATGGATTTGTGATGTCAACTCACATATTGAAATAAATATCAATGTTTACAGCTTCAATTTCGTCTGTGCAAATTTTTAGATGTATTTTATTGCTTCGTTAATGCTATTTGGCTCTACGTGTAATAAGGTTGATAATTTTATCTTTATTTAAGCTAAAAAACTAGTTTGGATTGGCACTTTAGGGAAACTACCTCTCTGAGCGTTCGCAGAAAGAATGTGTCAGGCCTAAAGAGTATTATATGTGGCGTACCTCAAAGATCTATTCTTGGCCCCCTTCTATACAGCATGTTCGTCAATGATACTTTTAGCGTTTTGAATTATGCAAAAATACATGCATATGCTGATGACATACAGTTGCTCATATCTAATCGTATTGGTCTTATTGCGGATACGTGTCATAGATCGAAAAACGACCTGAAGTCTATTGTTGGGTGGACTAAACTTAATAATCTAATGCTTAATTCCGTGAAATCATTTGTCTTACCAGTCACTAAAACTAAACTGGACTTTATGGATTTTCCAGATATTTACCTTAATGAAACTGTGCTCAAGCATGTTCACAAAGTGAAATACTTGGGTTTCTATATTAGGTTAAGTTAAGTTCAATTAGGAACCGTGATCAAGAACAGCTCATGTGGGTCCATCAAGTAGTTAGGATTCTATATTAATTCAACCTTAAAATGTAAAGACCATATAAATATTGTTTTTCGGAATGTATTTCTTACACTTCGTAATTTGAGAATGTCTTCTGAATTTGTTCCAATAGGAGTGAAGAAGAAACTAGTGGTTCAACTTATACTACCACTGATAACTTATTCCGCAGAAGTTTGCAGTAGTATCGATTCGCAATCACTACATACGCTTCAAGTAGCTTTTAATAACGCAACGCGCTATCTTTATGGCATAGATCGATACAGGAATATTTCTTCTTGGCGTAAGATGATCTTAGGTTGTGATTTACTTGAATATTTACGCATGAGAAACTTGTTATTCTTGCATGGTTTATTATATAGAAAAACTCCGTCATATTTGTATTGAAAACTTACTTTTAGAACTTCCACCCATTGTGAGACTCTTCTCACACCAAGATATTTACATATTAATACATCCAGATTCGTTCATTAATGCCATTAAATTATGGAACAATTTACTCCTAAATTTAAATTGTATCCAGCGAAAAGTTGATTTTTCCAAAACTATTTCTCAAGAAATAATCAACGATACCTTTCTGTTCACTTTATTTGCTATCAAAAATTATTTTGTATTCATAATTGTATTTTTTAATGTTATTTTTAAAAACTATTGTATTAGCTAATTTACAATATTACAAATTAATAATATTACAAAAATTTCCTTAGTATAATAATGTTTCGATGTATTTTTCTAGTTTTTGTGACTTTTTTTGCAAATGTTACTCAACTATAATAGAATTATAAATTATAGGATTAAAATAAATAAATAAATATGTGTGTTTTTGCAAGAAAATACGCGTACAGAGCCAAATAATTTTTCTGCCGTTAGAAAATATTCTGTTTTAAATGCAATCGTAAGATATAAGTTTTACCTTAAAATCATATCGAGTGGGTTTCTAAAAAAATTATGTTAAAATTCAATATCAATTTAATCAAAACACATTTTTGGCAGACGACAAAATGTTGATTAGAAGTCAAAACAAATTTTGTGTAGAAATTTGTAAGTTTATTAAACAAAGATGATAATAAAGATCTAACATATTCTCTAAAAGTATCGAATATGCTCTAATAATTAAAAAAATATGTTGTATTTGCTCTAAAGGCTGAAATATGCGGCAAAATGCTGTAATAAGCAAAATAATCAAAAAATACGTACTAACAAATAGAAGCCAAACTTCTTTAAAATTTCTCAAGGAGGCAATAATTTTAGCTCTGCCTCCATAAGTTGCGCAAGAAAAAACATGCAATTGCATATTTGTAGTGTCCCTGTTTCCAGTTCGCTGTAACATAGGTAAAGTTCTACAAATTCCAAATACATATGATCAAAAAGATGAACGGGCATTATATTGGATTACTAGCTGTAATAATTTTGAATATTTGTATGCTTCTTGACAACTTATTGCAAATATTAAAAATTATATGATCAAATTAGGTCCATCACTTCCACCTCTATTTCAGGATGTAGAAAACATTTTTGGCTGCTTGTAAATAACTTTTCGTGTTGTTGCTATTTACTGTTGCTGTTGAACTGAAAAGTTGTTTATTAATTTAGCTAAAGGTCTCGTATTCAGTCACTCTTATTGCTTGAATTACATTTCAGACACATTTATGTTTTGAATGCATTTTTTTCAAATGCTTTCTTCTAATGCTGAGAGAAAAAAAACTAACAAAAAAGGCTACAGCTGAAATGTTGTTTATTGGCACGTAGTTATTTTAGTGGAAACTTGTGGGATACACTAATACTTTGTTGCGTCTTATCGCTCTTTTTTGGCGCTCGAGTTTCTCTTAAACTAATCAACATAATGATACAAAAAAGTGAACAGGATAAATCTAGCGATGATGAGTGGGTATGATTGTGTTAATGAGTTCTTTAGAATTTGTATTTTTACTGGCTTTCATTCTTTACTATAACTCCTTATTTAATTTTAGTTTCTAAGTGCTTCTCTTTGTAAGTTGTTGGAGTAAAAGTACATACTTATTAACAACATTACAAAAAACATAATAATAAAAAAATAAGTGGAGAAGTGATTTGGAGTATATATTTTTTTTTGGCCAAGAAACAACAAAGTCGTACAACACTTAAAGCTAATAACAAGACCCTTAAGATAAACAGCAATAACTTTGTAAAGTAAAGGGTGATTTTTTTATTATCTATATATAATGTATATATATAAAAAATTTTTAATTAAGAAAAAACTTCAATTGAAATGTTTAAAATAAAATTGATTCAACTACAATTTAGAAAATGATCTAACTAAATTGACGAATCGTTGTTTTGTATATAGTGTTTTAATTTTAAGTGAATGTTTTGTTTTCAAATCTATTATTAAGGTGGCCTAACTAACGTAGACTAGGCAATTAAGGTTCAAGTTATCAAATCAAATGTTATAGCTCGCCAAACCATGTACCCTTAACCTGACAAAATCAACTAAAAACTTACCCTTTACAACAAGCAATAATAATTCCAAAAAATTCATGCAAAACTCCGTAAAAAACTAGACACGAAAACCGGAAGAAAAAAAAAGTAAAATTAAAAAAAAGTAAAACAACAAATTCTTGACTACACAATTTTTCAAGTTAAAAGCATAAATTTCCTCTTCATCTACTTCTTCTTGGCAAACATGTTAAGACATTGGAGTGGAATATTATTCTAAAAAGAAAATAAAAATATTCCCTGCATGTTGATGTTTTTTATTTGTAATTTTTTTTTTGCTCAGCCTCAAAACAAAATATTCAAGCAACAATGAACGCAAATTTTCAATGGCTCGTTAGTATGTTTTTTCTTTATTGTGGTAGATTTTTTGCCAATAGAACATTTTTTTCACTTCAACTTACACTCTCTTTGCTGCTTACCACGGCAAGTCATTTGGTGCATGCAACACGTGATGGAAAAAAAAATCAAAAACAAATATTGGAGTATTTCATGGTACCATCTTCAGATTATCGACGTACAAGTTTTACCGTAACCAAAAAATTCTCAAGAAAAGTGGTTTATTCTATTTACATTGCAATTCATAGGATCTGTCTGTTGTATTTTATTAACGATTTTGTGAAGACTTATTGAGTTTCTCTCATATCTTGTTGGTCTCATTATTATTTCTCAAAGCGTTCTATACATTACAAACGAATGCATGCCCAATCAAATAACAATGTATCGAACTGGCGCAATACTTACTCCTATAAAGTATTCTTACGGGAAGATCATTGTAAAAGGCAGGCGGCAGAATGATTGTTGTTGTTATCTTGAAAATCAAAACTGGGCGTTAAACTTTATTTGCAGTAAAAATTATTACCCAGCAAAAAATGTGAGAAGATGTACCAAGGGCATTGCATTTTCATTGCATACCAAGTACAGGGAGTCCGCCGGGAAGTTATACTACTTTATTTTGACGTCATTTAAGTAAATATTAGTCGCAGAGTAGACACGTGGCATATTTATTAGGGAAAAATATTTGATAAACCAACGTGTTTTAATCGTTAAAACATTTGTGAAGGTGAGAAAGTTACGTGAAATTGTTGCGAGAAACAACGTGCCACAAAAACGCACTATTTATCTGTAGGTAATAGGCCAAGGCATGGACGACAACGTACTGCAAGATCGGCTGGAAACATTACTGCTGCTCAAGAAAATGTTCAAAACAATCCATTAATTCTACGCCGTGCTGAGGAGCTTGGTCTTCAAAGAACAACTTTGGCCATAATTTTGCACAAGTATTTGCATTTGTTTCCATTTAAGATTCAGTTGACACAAGAGCTTCTTCCACAAGACCATTTACGCCGCCGTACATATACCAATAGGATGTTACAGCTCGCCCGTGACAACACCAATTTTCATGAAAAAATCATAATGAGTGACGAGGCACATTATCATTTTAATGAATATGTGAATAAATAGAATATTCGGTTCTGGGCAATAGAAAACTCTCAAATTATTCATTAGTCACCTTTCCATCCATTAAAAGTGACAGTCTGGTGTTCAATTTGGTCAGGAGGAATCATTGGATCTTACTTCTTTGAAAATGAAAACGGCGTAACGATTACTGTGAATGGGAAGCGATATCGTGATATGATTGAAAACTTTTTAATGCCACAACTTCATGCTTTGGGCTTGATTAACATGTGGCATCAAGAAGACGGTGCCAGATCGCATACAGTCAGGACTACAATGGAATTACTACGAGACCTCTTTCCACAACAAGTTATTTCAAGAAATGGTGATGTTGATTGGCCTCCACGGTCGCCTAATTTGACTGCTCCGGACTTCTTTTTGTAGGGATATCTAAAAAGCAGGGTTTATGCAAGCAAACCAGAAACGCCTGAGCAACTCAAACAAAATATTCGTTATGAAATTAATGAAATACCGCGAGAAATGTGTGAGAATGTAAAGAAAAATGTGCTCAAGAGGGCTCGCATTTGTGAGGCTAACAGAGGCGGAGATTTGTCTGATATTGTTTTCCATAAATAAATGCTGACATTAAATAAAACATTTATCAATATAAGATTCATTCTCTTTAATTTAATCAAAAATTTTAAACAAACAAAGTAGTATACCTTCCCGGTACAAGCACTGAGTTTAATATTCTAAAAATGTTGTTCAGGTCTTTGATCAAGTCTTTTCCATGCTATGACAGCTACTTGTTAAGCTCATTGAAGATTCACCTGAAATAGAACTTAGAGGTAGTTTTTTTTAGGAGCTTTTGGATTTGATTTAAAAAAACACATAATATTTAGAGATGTGTATGAAATTTTTATTTGAGTCAATAGAACGGTCTATATAATTCAATGTTTAAAGAAGATTTCATGTAAATGTTGACCGCGGCTATGCCGCAATTGGTTCAGCGCTGGGTCCCAATTTGGCATACTCTCTGCAGCATTAATTTACGATTGACCTTCCAATATTGAATTTAATGATATAGAAATAAAACTGAAACATAAAAACATATAGATTACTGGCTCTTATATTCCTCCGTCATCGCCTCACTCAGTATAAATCAAACATGCTAATGAAATTAAATATGTTTGTTATCTCAGTTGGTCACTTTAACATGCCTTCAATTACATGGAATTATTCTCCCAATGATGAATGGTATATTTGATGAGTGTGGGAAATTATTGGAATTAATATTTTTAAATGAATAAGTGGATATCGTTTTTAAGTGCTCTGAGCGAATTACCACCGCGAATGATCGATTTCACCTTACAATAGTAGTAAGCTTACAAATTTCTTTTTCATCTTACTCAAAACTTACTGAGTTAAACGATAAGGCAAACCACCAGTTATTTAAAAGCCTTTTGAATGAGATAAGCTGGGATGAATTATTTTTGCCCTCAAGTATTATTTTGGTTGAAATAATTAATCGTTTTTATTTATTTTATTTTTTATTTATTTATTCTCTTATGGAATTGCAGGCCCTTTATAAACCTAGTGGTGCTCCCTGGAGCACGAAACACCTGGCTGCATTAAAAAAAAAAAATAAAGCGGCCGGTATCTCAGGAAAAAATCCTAATATTGGCTTCCAGTGTGCCCAAACGTTGTGGGTTTGGTCTATAGACATAGTCCAACAAAAATAGTCTAAAGGCATTAAATCGCACGATCTAGGTGGATAATTGGCCGGCCCCAGAAGTGAAATAAACTGTTCACCGAACTCCCCTCTCAATTAAGCCATTGTTTCGCGTGCTGTGTGGCATGTAACACCGTCTTGCTGAAACCACATGTCAGCCAAGTCCAGCTCTTCCTTTTGGGCAAAAAAAAATTTAATCATCGCACCGACTCCATAATTCGCGGTCATCAACAACACTGGTGGATGCATCTACGATAATTTCCTCTTTCCGCACTCTGTATATGCGTGTTTGTGGTTTAATATCCAATAATGCAAATTTGGTGCGAAATTTAGTGACAAGATTACGAATAGCCGTCTCAGAAGGTCGCCCAAACTGACCATAAAATGAAAGAAATGCACGATGCACTTTCTTAACCGATCGCGAATAATGAAATTCAATAACCTGCAAGCGTTGTTCATTTGCAAGTCGATTCATGGTTAAATTATAGACCAAACTGAACATGTTTGACAGTACCATGTCACACGAAAACAGCTGAGCTGCCAAAAACAGTGTTGTCAAAGAGAAAGTTGCTCAAAAATCACACTTTATTTAAGCCCGAGATTCACTATCCTACATAATCACACGATCTGCCAAATATGGCATATGTGCTAAAAAAGGATGGGATTGTGTTTATATTTTTTTACCATTCTAATAATTTAATAAATAAAATTAATTTTTGAAATGAATAGATGCGAAATAATCATACACCAAACCAGCGAACTTGCACAATCAAAAGAATATCAAACTGTGCTTAATATCCTTACAGCAAAATGCCCATACGCGGTACAAGGATTGACACGAACGCTTGATTGAGCATGCGTGCTGTTGTTGTATACGGCTGTTTTTAAATTTTTGTTGTTCTTTACGAACTTGTCGCTTTTTTTCTCTCCAGTAATTCTGCTAAGAAATCAATTATAAACCAAAAAAAATCAATATCATAAACTAGTTGTTCCATTTTCATAACTTCATGCATGTTTTCCGACAAGAATAAAAAAAATGTAAGTATCACTCTTAAAAGCCTGAAACCTAGCAATGAGTATATGAACAGTTTGCTGTTATTGAAAAGTGAATTTTCTAACAGTTGCTTAAGTACTTTGCAAACAATAACATACAACCAGCAACAATCAGCTCAGAAAAGCAACATCAACAGCAGCAATAATAGCTTTAGTAAATATTCACAAAATAAACCACAACAATAACGAGCAGACTAAAAGTAATTTACATACATGATGTGCAAAAGGGATGCCACAACAACAGCACAACTGCTAGAAAAAAGGATAAAGACGATAGAGACATGCAGCAATAGATGAAAAGTAAAGAAAAAAATAAAAAACACACACACACAAACCATTCATTCAAATTGCATCTTTAGAGAGTTCAAGTTGGTTTTAGTTTTCCTTTTAGAAATTATTAAGGATTTCCTTATGATACTGTGATTTTAAAAATCATGTTTAAAGTTTTGCTTTTTTTTTGCGCTTAAGCTGACTTTGGAGATTTGATTGTGACATAAAGTTTAATGAAATGAAAAAGAACTAAAATGAAAAAAAAAACTTTGTCAATTCAAATGTTAGCAATTGAAGAATGTGTCAGTTTGGGGGAGTTATAAAAACTTGAAAGGGGTCTAAAATAAAAATATATATATATATAAACATTAATAACTTAAATGCAGATTAAATTAAGAGTAAAATTTTGCTGTCTGTCAATTTCTTTAGTTGGCTGTAAATACAAATAAGCGGATAATGGGTCCATGAAAGCTTAAGTTAAACTACAGCTGCATCAGAAAATTATTATTGAATTGAAAATTCCGTTAGCAAATTAAAGGCTCACCATTGGAGTAAATCGTAAGTCGCACAGTGGGAGCGTTCGAAAAATAAATGATGATGTCCTTTTAATTTTGTTTAAACAGACAAAAGCTGTGCAGCCTTTTTGGCTTGTAAGCAGATGAATACGATGTTCAGTTTAATAGTCTAGTACACTATCGTTTGCTCTGGTGTGGAGTTGTAAGAGAGAGGGTTAACTACTACGAGTCCTTGGAGAAAGCGCCTATCATTTTTTAATCGGAATGCCATTGAGAGATGCGCACAATTCGATGTTGACAGGGGCTACGTGAAATAGCCATCTTCTCGGATAGTCAGGCTGCTGTCAAGGCACTCAGCTCATACAAGTTTACCTCTAAGATGACTTGGGAATGTCGCAGCAAGATCAATCAGCTAAGCAGGATGAATAAGGTCACACTCTGCTGGGTTTCCAGGCATGCTGTGGTGGTAGAAAACGAAAATGCAGACAAATTGGCCAGGCTAGTAAGCCCATGGTCGGACCAGAACTGTTTTGTAGGCTTGAATTGGATAAAATCCGAAAAATAAACATCGCCGGGGACTAGCGGTACCACGTAACACCTCTGGTTCTATCTCCCTGGACTGAACGTATAACCAAACTCTTTTCTAAGCTCTCATGTTCTTAAGTAAAAACAATCTGAGAATGCTCACAGGATTCCTCACAGGCCATTGCAGACTGAGAAAACACCTCAGCAGACTTGGCATTGAGAATGACAGCCTGTGCAGATTTTGTGATTACGAGAATGAAACTCCAGAGCATATTCTGAAGGACTGTGTGGGCAAACACCTATTGGAGTTTTGGGAACTGCCAACGGTAGAGCACCTGGCAAGGGATACAATAGATTTTTTTCAATCAAGAACTGTTCAATCGAGTACTCATGAGATGTATTCTGGTGCCGTAAACGCAAGCGGCTTATCTAATTTATGGTCTACTTTACTCACAAAAACTTAAAAAATATTAAAAGTTATTCATTTTCGAATGCATTCATGTGAACTCGAACAATACAAACGCGCTAAGAATGTTCTTTGAACTCTTCAACGCAGTTCGATTGTAAATATAAATTTATTAACATACTTTTTTAATGCATTTCAAAAATAAGACTTTTTGAAATTCTTTGAAATAAGATATAGAGGCATATCTCGAATAATAAATTTACTAAATATTATTTTAATAATTAATGTTCGTAAGTAATTAGTCGAACTTATATTTGATTTATATTGGAGGAAATTATTTGGCTCAAGTTAAAACCAAAGTTTCGTTTTATGATTTAAGAAATTTTTTATAAATTCATTATTTTATTAAGAGAATACTATTTGGAACAATTTATAATTAATCAGACTGGCAGAACGGATCAGTACCGATTTTGAGGTCGCTACATTATCTCATCAGCGTTCTTTGTTCGATTTTGACGCGTACGACGGTGGATAGTTGTGACTACAAATATCAATTATTTAACCGTATTATTTATGTTTTTAAAATTAATATTTTGTCTCAAAGGAAATTCCCTTTTTGAACATTGAAATTTTCTTCTCTGATGAGTTAAATTTTAATAAATACTATTTTTTTTTTAAATTTATGCGCATATTTCACACTTTTATTGAAAACAGATAAAGTTCCTATAAAAATTTCAATGTTGCTAATGAAGATCATCAGGGAACCTTTAAGCAAATATTTATTAGAACAACTCGAGATATTATATTAAATTTTTAATAAACAAATGAAAACTTTGACAAAATCAAAGTTACAACAATAATCGATTTCAATGTGCTTTTAAAAAAATAATTAATATTTTAGTGAATATGAATATTAGTTAATTTTGGGAAAAAGTGCGTTTTAAATTTGAAAAAACTAATTATTATTTTTACTTATTTTTTTTAACTGTATTGGTTGAACTTAATATTCTTAATTAAAGCCTCGAGTGTTTGATTTAAACCAATAATTTTTTTATTTGGATCGTTACACCATCATCATCAGTGTTCATTTGTTCTGTCATTTTTTCAAATGGCTGCCAGAAGTTCCTTACAAAATTCGGTTAAATAATTGAAAACCTATTTTATTTTTAATAAAAAAGTAATTAACAAAAAAACTCATTGGCTTAAATCAACTATTCAAGCTTTGAACTTGAACCATTTTGAATAACAGATTCTTAAAACTTTATACAAAAAAAATCTTATATAAAATTTAAGTGTAAAAAAAATTTATTTTCGTTTTTTAATTTTTTTTATTTATATTTTTCCACAAAAAACCTTCAACTCATCTTAAAGTCATCCACCACACATTTATCACATGCTTTACATAGTAAAATATTATTTATTTTCTTTAAATGTTTTTATTTTTATTTTTTCCCCGTTTTCACATGTGTTTGTTTGTTTGTTTATTTATTTATGTCACTGTATGTGTGAGTTTACTGTACTGCGGAAATGCCAGATTATGTTTGCTTTTTATGCAAAAGAAAAGCAAAAAATATATATAAAAAAATAAAATATAACAAATACGAGCAAAAGAAAAATAAAAAAGAAATCAAACTTTGTATCTAGTACGACACTGGAGTATAATTGCAAGGATGTTAGGTTTGCAATGCATTCCGTTTTGTTGACTACACAATGTTTGCATTACAAAAAAATAAAGCGATAGAAGAGAAAAGAAAAGAAAATAAAAAAAAACATAAACGAAAATTGTGCAAAACAAATATGCAGCTTTTTGAATCTTCAATTCAAGATAAGATGTGACAACAAGACGAAAATGGAAAGAAGTTTTTATTAAAAAACCAAAACATAGAATAATCGCTAAATATTTTAAAAAAAATGGAAGCATTAAAAGAATTATAAATTGACAAGAAAAAAATATTGCATACAAACAGAGAAATATCAACGAAGTTAACAAATGATAAATATTTTGCTACAATTTTATTATTGCCTTTGAAGTGTTGGCAGAGGAATGAAAATTGTGCTGACAAAAATATAATATTTTCAAAATAGTGAGGCTTGCACTAATATAATGACGGTTTCCGACCTACAGAATATTCCATATTCAATAAAAGTTCAGGGAAAACATTTTTAAAATTCCAAAGTAATAGTTGAATTTATAAAATTTTACTGGTTTGACTCAAGGCGTATTAAACAAGTGAAATTATTACTACAAAATGATTAGAACAACAGCCTTTTTTTGTATCGGTTCTGTCAAAACATCTACAGAAACCAAATGCACAAAAATATAAAGGCATTCAAAGTAGAAAGCATAACCAAAACAAAGAAATCAGCTGCCGTAATGTGCCACGCCTGGGTTTGATTCAAGTTCATGACGTTTAGTATTGTTAATTTTTCTAATTATTTTTTGAATTAACAAATTTGTCAAATTTGTTGTGAAATAATGAATACAAAGAAATGTAGGTACCAAATTCTTGTTGTCTTTATCGTAATAGAATTTGATTAAAAAGTTGCATTGGATTCCCATGTGCCAGTGTAATAAGTGGTTTTGTCCTAATCTTTTTGTAGTAAAAATTATTTGCTAATTAATAAACAAATTTATTGAAAATTATTCATACTGAACGTTATGTTCAGGATTTGAACTTGAGCCACACCAGAAAAATTTTATTTAAGCCAATAGAGTTCAAATAAATACGTACACTCATTTAAATTGGTAAAACCTTAAAGAAGGGCAAACACTCAGAAGAAATCACGTTAGAGCAGAAATAACGAAAGCCCCGAAAACATCAGCAAAATCAATAAAACGTATAAATATTCCAGAAGTGGTGAATTAAATCAAAATTCTAGCTGATCCTCAATCAAAGTCCAAATCAGTGGCTTATAAAAATAATTTTTTTACATCCTCACTAGTGAAATATGAATAATAAAAATAGAATTATATAAAATAAATTGATTCAACAATTTGGATATAAAGTAAGAGATCTCTTTAGTACGGCATTACTCTCAGATAAGTCTATAATATGGTAGCAATAATTGAAGTTTACACATGCGCGACGAAATGAATCATTATTAGCATATAGAGAACGGTAGTATTTGAATGCCAAGAGTTCAAAATTTCGGGTAGGTCTTAGAGGAACGTTGAAGTTTAGTTGACGAATTAGGAACTCTGAATCAACATCATCACGAATCAGGGCCATCGTCAACTTTTTAGAGATGGCAATTTTATCAGAGCAAGTCTGCTATAATAAAGAGGCAAGACATACGAATTCCAACCACCACCAACCATTAAGAAATTTAACCAATAGTTGTCACAGCAGGGAAGTGGTCCAAAGGCCTGAACTTTATACAATTAAAGTATTGACTGTACTAAATGTGACTAACAAACAATATTTTTAGAATATTAAATTCATTATCTGTACTCGGTATACAACGAGAATCATACGCATTTGGAACAACTTCCAATATTTTTTGCTAAGTATGTGTGTTGTACACATCCCAATAGAAATCGTAAACTTCTTTAGCTTCTGCGATAGCATCATCATGACTAATTGCCGATCGGTCGATGATATTCGTTCGTTTGGGATGCTTGACAAATTATGCAGCTCGACGCACATCTCGAGAAGAAGGAAATGAATAATATTCTACAGCAGCGGCAATCCAGTCATTCCTTATTGTTGCGAAAGATGGAAAGCGGCTACAAATAAATACGGTCTCTGCAAGTCTTCGTTAACAGCTATTTAAGGAAAATACTTCGTATAATTAGGTCGAACATAATCTCCTACATCACCCGCGCTGTGGTCCATAACAGAATCAAATACACTCACATACTACATACTACACATACATACTACATACTACACATACAGAGGAATCAATACACTCAGAAATGCGGTGTTGTTAATAGAATTGAATTGCATAATTTATCAATTGAATTGATAAAGCCTCATGACAATATCAGTCAAATAGCCCTTGAGAGGGAACCCGCAAGGCAGGGGCTACCGAGATTTACTTTGGTTTTGTTTTGCTTTTGTTTTGTTTTTAATTTTCTTATTCAAAGAGATATAAGTGTAGTATACATGTGTGTTTTACATACGGAGTTGGCGATAACGAATTCTGTTGATAGTTCATTATGAACGTAAACAATTTTTTAACACTTAAACAGAAATGGCTTTACATTAAAATCGGTTGGCGGATCAATACGATGCGGTCAAATCAACCATATCACGAACTAAAAATGGTAAAAAGAAAACTATTGAAATAAGCGCCAATCTGCAGTACGAAATGAAAAACTATGATAAAGAATGAGTTTTCTGGTATAAAAGAAAGCTATATAAAAAGTTTGTTACTCGAAGACGTAACTTGGACTTCTTCAAACAAAATTTCTGATATGCAATAAATACGCTAACTGTAATAAACTCATATATTATCATACTAAATATTATTTATTCCTTCCGGTTTGAGAGCAAGAGCCTCGGTTGAGGAAAGAGATCTTTTATTAATTAGTTCTCTCTAACCCGAGTATACTGTACATGGAATAATCATGAGCGCTAAAGATGGAGGTTGAGGCGTTCCACAAAAATAACATTGTTCAGTTCTGCGGGATAACTTTAACTTTCCTTTGTTACTTACAAAGTTGTCTCATGCTCAATTCCTTCTGACTAAAATTGTTACGAACTTTATGTAAATATCAACTACATTATAACTTAAGCAATTTGTCAGAGTCAATAGGTATATAAATTTTCTATTTATAAAATTTTCGTCTAATCTTGGCAAAATCATTAATTCTAAATACAAAGTTAAATTCATGTACACAGAAAGAAAAATGCCGTACTAAATTCAAGTATTTTCTAGTTACTTTGAGGACGATTCGTACAATGAGCACAAATAACGATAAAGCTTTTTTCAATCAAGCTGAAAACGGGATCAGTTTACATAACCAATCCTGCAGTTTCTTAAAATGAGTATAACATTTTTTATTCTCGTGAAAATTCTTGAATCAACTAAAAAATTCTTAAATTAAATTGAGCATTTAAATTCGTCCATACTTAAATCAATCTTTCTGCACTTGATTTTAGTGAATCTGGGATTATCGAACTTTTTATACCGCCTAGGATTGATTTAAGTACGGATGGAATGATTTTTCTTTTGAGTGGACCAACTTTTTTAAAAGTAAATTAATTGTAAAAGAAATTTTACATTTAGTAATCTTTAAAAAAATCATGATTTTAAGAATAGCACTTCCTAACACTATTAACTATAAAGAACTGCTACCAGGACCTTCCCTCGTACTGCATATAAATATTTTCATATACATTAAAATATTATAATATTAGTTTAACTGAAAGCACAAAAATAAAAGGAAGTACATTAAAACCATTTTTGGTTTCTTACTTCTTTAAATATTTATATATTTGTTGCAAAGTTTTCCAGTGTAAAGGACAAAGACTTGACGAAATGCAGAACTGAGGCATGAGAAAATTCAATCAAACTTGACACCTAGCATGACCCTAAATGTCACTCTAAAAATATTAAGCTAAAAACGTGCTGGATAAACTATTTAAACGTGTTGTTCGAACAGCCAAAAAGAAAGAAAAAAAAGAAACAAAAAACACAAATACAAATAAAACTAGAACACTGAACAGAAAGAAAAGCCCTTGGGCAGGTATTGAAAGGAATGAATTAAGTAAAATAAATATAAAAAATAATTTATTTGAAGCCGTTGGGCAAACACATTTGCCTCTACAGTTTTCTCCTTCAAAAGATTCTCTTGATGTATTGCGGCCATTTGTCTTTCAATGACATGTAATGCCTTCTTTTTTTATTTTCCAATGATGTTTTATAAGAAATCATACGATATTTATTATCTCTTGGTAACGATTTATTGCCCGGGAGTTAAATAACAGTTTTGACTTGTTTGTGCAATCACTCTTAAACACTGAACTTTCCATCGCAAGTAATCCGCAATTGGCCTTAGCCTCAGGCTAAAATTTGGATGGACAAATGAAAGTTTTATGGAAAAAATTATTATTACATGACATTGATAAACTCTCGTTATCCACACTATTTCACGATTAAGTTTTCAAGAGGAAAATAAAAGCTCAATCAAATGTTTGACTTTAAGCTAACACACATAAAACATCAGCCAAAAATATCTACATAATGCAGAGTTTAAGATTCAGAAGTTGTGGAAACTCAGTTGTTGTAAGATGGTATTACAGTGCACTCGCGATAATATAAACACTTTAATATATGAACACCCCAAAATATAAACACTTTTTTACGGCCATTGACTACTCTAAAATATGAACTTAGTGCAAAAGCTTTAAAATATGAACAGGGTTTTTTTGTTTTATCTCTCTAAACAGAGTTAAAATCTAAATCAACAGACTAGTGGCTAAATTCTAATGCAACTGCATGATAATTTGGAGACTTAAATATCAGTTTGCTTTTAAATTGTCTTCAGCAGTCAATCAAAATTTCTAACATAAACGTTTTAATTAATGCACATATTTATTTTTTAAATATAAATTTAACGTGAAAAGTTCTTAAAATGCATACAAAAAAAATACGTTTTTAACTTGAAATATGTGGAACATAAAAATAAATAAAAATGCTATTATTAAATGTGTTAATAGTAGACCTAGAAAAAGAACAACTTTGCGGCCAAAAGAAATAGCAAAAGCAAATCACTGTTTTTTTTTCGAATAATAACTTTAACTGCCAGGCCCACGATGTCACACATATTCATTCTTTCGTACAATTATATTTAAAACAAAAACAAATTCTATAATTTTAAGTGTGAGGTCGTGGGCCTGGCAGTAAGTTTTTTTTTATTTTTTAAAAATTAATGGTTGTTTTTAAAATCCAATAAACAATAAATAAAAAATATAACATAACAAACTATTGTTTTTATGAGAAAAACGTTTGTAGATGGGAATTAGATGCCATTCGCAATATGAACAATCTAGCAAAAGTGAGCTGGTCTGCTTGTAATTAGTTCATATTATCGGGAGTGCACTGTATGCCAAAAAAATAGAAAGTGGAACTACCTCGTGATCTTCTACCAAGGCTCAAACTGCAGAATTTTATGTATTTTTTATATCACAAGCGAAAATTAGTTTGAAACTAGATGAGAGAAAAAATGTTTTCGGCAGAGATATTTGCGAAAGAAGAAAAACATTTTTATTAATTATCTGCCTGTTGTTAATGAAACTTTCAAAGAAGCTTAAGACTTACTCTATATTGATACTGTAACAGTAATGGATAATTCATTCCATGAAAATTACTTCCAAATTTTTTCATTTGATGTAGAAGAAATCGTTCTTTCAAGCTTCTATCTTAATGAATTTTTCGTTTCCATAATATAACATTACCAGTCTAAACTGAGGCATGCCAAAAGTTTGTATAAACTGGAGGTCAGGTTCAATGCAATCACATTATCACGTGATAATGTGTGACTGCAAAATGAGCTTTTCTTTTGGCTAAGCAGAGAAAAAAAACCAGATCTGGCTTCTAAAGTGCACAACCACTTACTAAATTATTAAGTTTTATATGTCTCGAAAATATTGTAAAAAGTAAACTAAAATGACAGCTGGAGGTGTTGAGTAAATGCGGCAAATATTTTTAAGATAATATGGGGTCGTAATATAAATCTGGGTTGTGATTGCACCCTCTCAATGAATGTGAGGTGGGCGGCACCACAACTGTAGAGCTACAAGAAAGACCTATTAAGATTTGCTTTCGATAGTTTTTTTAGGGAATTTTTGCATTTCCATTTTGGATTTCTTGAAATTACCAGATTTTGCTGGGTTTTCCTTTACACCGAATCTTGCATTGTACACGTTGCTTGTGATTAAATTTTTGATGTCGATTTTATTTTTATTTTTGATTTTTTCGCGATTCCTGGAACTTTTTGATAAAATTTCGAATTTTTAAAGTTTTCTTGTGTTGTTGAAATTTCTAAATTATCTGTTCAATTCACAACCGGTTGCAGCACTTGTAGGCTGCATAAATGCTTAGAAACATTTGCATAGAAACATGTTTATGTGGAAATTATCAGCAACATTTATGCAACCTACATTAAAGGGTTGAAAATTAAACAATTGTGAAATTAAATTATTGGACAATTTTAGCAAATCGATACTCTAAATTGACTTTTCAAAACGAATGCTTAGAACAAATGACAGTTATCGCACAACCACCAAATCTTCACCCAGCTATTCACACTATTTTAGAAAGCTTTGAAAAACAAATTACAAAGAAAAAACAACAAATCTTCTTTTCCGTTTGACGCAATTGTCATGTTGGGATTTCCGTTGCAAACAGAAAAATTAACTACAAAAATAAGAAAATAAAAAACGAAACATAAATCAAAGTTCAAAACACGTTCCCGTTTTCTAGCCGCGGTTATGCAAGAAACAATCTTACATCCTTGCATGAACATATTTGAATATGTTCCCAAAAAAAAAAAACAACAACATTTATTCAAATACATATGACGCTGTGCAGAACAAGAGTATGAGTAGTTGTTTTACAAAAAAGCAGCACCTGGCAAACATTTCAAAGATTGTTGGTCTTGAAAAATATTGTCGGTGACGTATGAGTTTAAACCATCTGTTGTTCTCCACACCTCTTGTAATACGATTTTCAAATAAACCACCTAAGGTGATAAAAATCCAAAAGGATCATAGAACATCTAAGGATCGAAGAATATCTAAGAATGATACATTTAAAGACGAATTTACGCAATTATGCGCAGGTAAACCCACTGGTAAATTTAATTCTTTATACAAGTGCCTACCACATCTGGATGATAATTCAGTTTTGTCGAATTGATCTGGCAAATGTAAATACCAAGCGGCCAATAATTCTTCCTAAAGGTCATTATGGAACGGAATTGATTATTCAACAGTATCACATTTACTGTCATCATGTTCAAGATGAAAAAAACAATGTGTCCGTTTTAAAAACGTCACATCTAAACCGATAGATGTTTTATCTGGAGTGTCACAAGGAAGTTATCTTGGACCATTGCTGTTTACTCTTTTTATAAATGATCTTCTTAACGTGATTAACTTTTTCCAACTGTTTTAATGTAAGTGGATGATGTAAGGATTTTGGTTAGTTTTAATAAATATGCAGATCACAGTCTACTTCAACAAGATTTGGACTCATTTTAGTCATGGTGTAACTTGGAAAAAATGTAAAGATATGTCCTTCTACAGAGGAAATCTTATAAAAGTAAATTATTCTTTGGGGAACCACCAGTAAGAAAATTGTTCTATGATGTTGGATGTTGTAGTTTTGTTGGATGCTAAGTTGAACTTTATTAATCATATTTCCATAAGTGTAAATAAAGCACGTTGTATTTTTGATTTACAAAAGATGGACAATATAATTTAAGGACCCATATATTACAAAGCAAATTTATGTTTCTCTCAACAGACCTGTCTTAGAATATGCATCTATAGTTTGGAATCCTATGCATGACTCACAACAATTACATTGAATCTTGACAAAAGCAATTTTTGTTATTCTGCCTTCGTGGTCTACAGTGAAAACTATTAGATATTCCGCCATGCACTAGCCGTTTTGCTTTAACTAATCTTCCAACACTTCAAAGCCTAAGGATTATGTTGAATGTGTCGTTTATATTAAATATAATTAATGACGATATATTTTCTAATTTCCTGCTCGATAACATTTCGTTTAATGCTCCGCATCGTCCATCTCGACACTTTAAAATTTAAATTCTTCACATCAAATTACGCAAATGCTGATCTATTTAGAGTAATGTGCAGTCAATTCAATATGTGGCTATCTTACCAAATGCTCGGCTCTGATCTTTTGTAAGCACTTTTTCATATGTTAGCATTGACTACTTTGGGCCTTTACCTGTTTAACGATAAGGGTAACATATTTCGAAGTCTCAAGAGAATTAACCACCGATTCCTGTATAATCGTAATTAAAAACTTCATTGCTCGACGAGGAACTCCTGTTGCAATTTACAGTGACAATGGGACCAATTTCTAAGGTGCTGAAGCTGAGCTAAAAAAGTTTGTTAAAGAAATTGATAACGAGCTATCAAATTTTAAATTCTCTTCGGGATCTACAACACGACACTTTAACCCACCAGCCGCTCCCCAAATGGGCGAGTGCTGGGAAAGGGTAATCCGTTCTTTTTAAAAAATTCTTCACAAGATGTTCCCGCAATTTTCATTCCGAGATCATACGCTATCAAGTACTTTAATAAAGCGCGAACGAATATAAATTCAAGACCTTTAACACATGTAGAGCTAGAGTCACCTTCTGAAGAAGCATTAACACCAAACCACTTTCTACTCGGTTCATTATATGGACAAAAACCTTTTGATGATTTCAGGAAAAATTGGAGAAAATTGCAATTCTTTGCTAATTTGTTTTGGAAATGTTGGATACAAGAATAACTTTCTACTCTTACTAAGAGAACTTAAAGGTTAAAAAAGGAACGGGACCTTTCCGTTGACGATATCGTTACTATAGTTGATCCAAATTGGCCACTTGGAATTATGGTAACCATATACAAAGGAAAATATGGTAATTATATATATGGAAGAGCAGCTGTTAAAACTAAGGATGGCGTTTTAATCCGACCTGTTGCTAAATTGTTAAGACTAGATGTAAGATCCTCAACATATTAACTAGTTAAAGATTAAACGAATTATTTCTTAATCGAGTGGAAGAATGTTACGAATACTTTAAATCTACTTTAAATTTTATACTCATACATTCACTGATTCGTTTTACAGAGAATTTAGTACAATAACACTTTTGAATTTGTTTGTTGTTTTGAAGGAAATTGTACAAGAAACACCAAAATTTTGAAGTAGAGTTTTAATAAAATAAATTTTAATATCATTATTAAAAATAAAATCTTTTCCTTCATCACTTGGTTATAAATGGTGTGTGCCCCAGTTTCTACTGCTAGATAGTAAAAATATATTTGGAAATTTGCGAACATCTTTTGATCACGATTATTTTAGTCACTTTTAAAAACAAAATATATATTTTGCCACTACTGGATGTCAGAGAGTCTTAATTTTATGCCACCATTTGTTCGAGTCACCATAAGTTACTTTCATGAAATGCAGTTCTATTTGAAAAAAGTTTTTTTTTATAAAAAGAAGATTCTCCTCTTAGTGACTTTTGTAATGGAAAATGTTTGCGGGGCTTGGAGACAAAAATATTCGGATACAGACACACTTATGAAAGCACAAAAATTTAAAGGAATCCAGCCAAACAAGTACAAAAGAGATAACAAACCAAAAATTAAAATAACAATAAGAGCAACAAACAAATCGGGTAATTGTAAACAAGCACATTTAATGATAAGATTATGCATGCGTTTGGTAAAAAAAAATCAACAACCCAAAACATTCTTTTATAGAAGACATTTCACTTGTTTCCTGCACGCCAGCCCCTCCCCTGATCAACCATATGACACAAAAAAAATTTACTAACAGGGCTGTGTGCTGTTGTTACAACTTCTGCGCTATTTCAAATTTCTTTAGTGGATACTGTATTGTAAGTAATTTTGCAATTACAATCATGAATGCTTGTGGCATAAAAAGTGAATCATGCATGTTCATGAACAAGCCTGCTCTTTTGGCTTACACCAATGCTTGCAAAAGTAGTGAGTATCAGAAAATAGGCTTGCGACCCCTTTGAACTTGCTTTCAATTATTGATCTTTCGAAACAGATCTATACAATCGAGCTGCAAATACATTTTCTCTAAAGCAAAAAAATATTTTTAAAGTTGAGTTATTTTTTATATATTTTTTGCGAGCGCCACAATTTTCAATACTTTTATTTAAGTTGTTGTAGTTCTATTCTTGCTTCTGATAATTGAAAAATTATTTGGTGTTAAACAACTATTTGTTCTTATAAAAAATTTGTTTTTATTAAAATAATTTTTATATTGAAAATTTTTTTGCATTAAAAATTTTTTTTAAATATATATACGTAATTATTAAACTGTTTAAGGTTTTAATTTAAATCAATTTTTGTTTTGAGTTCGATTCTCAGCTTACCTATTTCTTCGTAATTTTTAAGAAGTTGTTATTTGGATAAATTCTTTATTTTATTAAGAGATTAATTTTTTTTAAATTCTGATTTGAACTCAAGTCAAAAATTCATTTTAAAATATACAGTTCAATAATTACGTATACATATAATTTGAAATAATTTTTTTTCTTCTAATTTTAACAAAATTAAAAATAATATTTATTTAAAATTAAAAAAAATTATTTTAATGCTAAAAAAATTTTGTTAGATAAATTTTGTAGAAAATTACTTTTGGAGTTTATTTGAAGAACGCTGGAGTTATTTTGCCATCAATATAATTAATTATTTTTTGTTAATTAATAATTAAAAGAAATTATTTTTAAGTAACTGATTCCAAAGTGAAAAGTAAAAGGATATTTTTGAATTTTTGGGAACTTAAGCATTTTCAAATTTGAATTCTTTTTACAAAACTTTGTGGTCTGTTTTATGAAAATGCTTATTAAATGTTCTTAAATCATATTTGTAAAATTTTCTTTGGTCCCCAATATATTTCATGACACTTTTTTTCTAGCTTTGAAAACTAAAATAATTCTCAGCAGAGTAGCAAAACTTTAAAAGTCAGTACTGATCCGTTTTGCTAGTGAATAACTTTTTTAAATATTACTTTCTTAAAAAAATAATTTGAATTTATCAAAGGTTTCTTAAATTAACAAAGAACAGAAAGTCAGATTTTAACAATTCCTTACAACTTTAATTACTTTATTTAGAAATAGATTCTAAAGCATGTAATAATTGGACAGACAAAGACAATGTTTGCTGCACCAATCTACAATGTCAAGATCAGGGTTCAAATTTATTTGGATTAAAAACCAAAAAAAGTTCGTTTAAAAATTAATCTCTTAATTGTTGTGATATAAACTTCTCTATTCAAATAAATAAACTCCCATAAAACTACTACTCTAAAGTTCGTATGACAATGAAGGACTCTATCTTAAAAATAAATTTTTAACTACAAACTGCAGTAATTAATACTTCAGTTCTTTTAAAAGAAATTATAATTTAGTGAATTCTTTGTTATTACTTCTCATGCTTTTTTGGTTTTGATTTGAAAAGACTTTGCTTTGCCTTTAACAACAATTTTTGTTTAACAAAAACATCTACTCATGTTTGTAATCTAGATATTTTTCTGTTTACCATGTATTATTGTCGTATGTATTTTGTTTATTTCTGAAGTGATCGTAAACTTTCTTTTGACTATTTTCTACTTCTGTTATTTAAGCTCAATATACATGCAGTTTCCTTTGTAAATTTTTTCATATATAAACTAGATGTACAACTACTTGAAATATAAAGACACTTACTCATCAAGGAGCTACAAATACGTTAACATATGAACATTTTACTATACAAACACTTATACATACATTCTTGTACTTACTGGTAAATGTACTTAAAAAAAGTCTTTTTACAGTACTCAAGTAAAAAAGTACTCTAAAAATACATTTATATCCTTCTTAGTGCATTTTCATAAGATGCATCTTCAAAATGTTATTCTAGTGTATTTTTTATTTTTTTTTGAAAGCAGGAATTGTTTTAAAACAATTTTTTTCTGATTGTGTTGGCTTATGCACAAATTAAGAGGCATTTAAAACGAAAAAAATATTCCATTTGTTTGTTTCTTTAAACAAGATACTACAGATAATACATTCCTCATAACACTTAAACAAAAATAATGGTAAAATTCTATAGAAAAAGTGGACTTTGTTCTAGATTTAATAAGATTTCCAAAAAAATATTATTAATTAAAGCGCAGCAAACAGTTGTATTTTATTTAAATTTATTTAAAATTTTCAATTAAAATGAAAAGGACATTAAAATGTTTAATTATTATTTTATAAGTCCTTTAAGGCAGCATGTACAAAGTACAGAGTTAAACAGTTATGTTGGACAATGAAACGAAATGCGGGAGCTACACCATCTAAAATCGGAGACCGCAGAAATTTTTATAGCAAAAAGGTTCCAAGATATTGTTTTTACAAGAAAAACGGCCGCTACAAAGGTGTGACAACATTTCTCTATAAATAAAAATGTTCCACAATGTTCCACTAATAGGAAAAGATTTCATATTTTTTTATAAAATAAATTCTTATAAAAAAATCTTTTACAAAAAAACTTGAAAAATTGTTCTCTGAAGATGAATTTTACTAAATTTTTTTATAAAAAATTTTTATAAAATCAAGTTTTACAACTATTTTTCATTATCAAAATATTTCACAAGATTTTTTTCTAAAAAAAAACTGTATATATTTCTATAGAAATTTATTGCAGTATTTTTTTTTTATAATAAATAAATGTTTCCCAAAATTTTCTTTACAGGGAGTTACACAAAAAATTTTGTTATTTAAAATCATTTCATAATATTCTTTTACTTTTTACAGTAATTTTTCTATGAAAAATGTTTTACAATATTTTTTCAAAAGGAAAAGGATTTAAAAAATTTATTCTCAAAAAAAAAAGTTTTTACAAATTTTTTCTGTATAAAAAAGTTTTACATCGCTTTTTATATTCAGAGCAGTTCTTTAAAAATTTTCTATAAAGTTATTTCGGCAATAATTTCTTCATAAACAAAGTTTTAACAAAAATATTTCTTTGGCAAAAATTTTGATAAATTTTTTCTATAAAAATATTGTTCACATCAATTCTTATATAGAAAAAAATTTCTTAACATTTTTGTTATTAAAAAGAGCGACACAATTTCTCTATAGCTTAAGGTGCACAATTTTTTGTTTTTATAATAAAATGCTCCTCAAATCCTTTTCCTTAGCAATATTTATATATAAAATAATATTTATATATAAAAAATTATTTCAAATCAGTTTTTGCAGATATATAAATTTTAAATGATTTTTGCAATACTTTGTGTATGCTACAATTATTTTCTGTAAAAAACAGCTTTGAAAATTTTTCTATATACAATTGTTACAGTAAAAAAATTATTTTAACAACATTTCTCTCAATATAAAAGAGTTTCGCAATGTTTTTTTTATAGAAAAACGTTTTTCAAAATATTTTCAATGTAGATTAAACTGCCTGGCCCACGATGTCGATCGATATCGTTCTTTTGTGAAATTACATTTTAAGCAAACAACAAAATTTTAAAAATTGTAATTTCACCAAATAACGATATCGATCGATATCGTGGGCCAGGCAGTAACTGCCTGTTTGTCGATATCGAAAGAAAAATTTCTTTCGAATTATTACATTTGAAACAAAAACAACTTTTAAAGCTTTGTTGTTGTTTTAAATGTAATTATAAGAAAGAAAATTTTCTTTCGATATAGACAAACAGGCAGTCAGTTTCCTAAATTTTATTTTATAGTAAAATTTAAAAAAAAATTTAATTGACATAAGATTTCTTTGACAGAAAAAATTTCATAACATTTTTTTCACAAAAAAAAAAAAATATTACAGAAACAGTTCAACAAAAAAAAAATTGAATCATATTTTTTTATTAAAAAAATTTTTATTGTCATAGAAAATTCATTCTAAAAAACGAAGTGAACATTTTTTTGAAAAAAAATTTTACAAAGTTAGGACAATTGGTGTTTATGTAGAATGTTACGTGACATCAGTCTGACAAGAATTTGTTTTAAAGACGAAGTATGCCAATAATTTGTTTTTAATTTATTTATTTTTATTAAATTATATTCAAGGCAAATGCATACAGGTAGTTGCAATAGAATATGCCTTGGGAAATATCATTCTTATATGTCAAAATAAAATATTAAAAGCAGAAAAATGTACCGAAACACTTTTTGACCATGAATTATGATACAATAGAAGGATTCAGCTGTGCTTTCGAGTTCATATTCGCCTTTATTAAGTTTCTCGTACAATATTACTTTTTTAGTAGACTAAATTAAAAAATTAATTCAATACCTTTCTTATTATAGTTAAGTTAATTTTTTCTTTGAACTTAAAAACTTCTTGCATAACAATCTTGCAACTTAAAACTGCAATGCATGAATTTCTCTTATTTATGCAAATATTCTCGTTTCCTAGTCAACTAATCATTATTTTCTTTAAAGTCACATTTTTTGCCTTTTCTTAATGCAAAGCAACAAAATCTAAATTGATGTTATAAATACAATTTCCATAAACAATTTATAAAAATCAACAACTAACTTATTACTACATGCAATATTAAACTGTTATGAAAGCAAACTAAGTTGGTAAAAGAAGAACAAGTAAAAATAAATAAAAGACAGGAGTTAATATTATAATATTGAATAATGATCAGAAAAAGTAAGAAGTAACTACAGATAAAAATCAAATTCGTAAGAAGAAATTATAATAGCAAAAGAAGTAAGTACGACTACTGGCAACAAAGTATAAAATAATAACTTAGATTGTCATACAACTAAAGAGTTTTAAATGCGACATCTTCCTGTGCCACAGCTACAGCAGAAAACATGAAAGACTTGAGACTAGTCATGTGACTGGCTGGCTGAATGCCTGACTGCTAGGCAAGCTGCTGGATAGCATGACTGCAGAGTTCGCAGGCTATGAAAGGGTCTTTCAAAAATTTATTTCTTTCCCAAGCTGAAATATTGAATTATAATAAAATAAAAAAAAAATACAGAAACTGACAGAAAAATATGCAATAACAAGAAAGCAGACATCAAATCAAAGTAGACCAACAGACAGTAGCAATACTTAAGCTTAAGGAATAATAAGAATGATTAAAAAGAAAATATATTAAGAAGTCCTGAACAGTGGGAAATTTTTTTTTTGAAAAAAAAGAGTCTTAATTTAATATGTAAGTTTTTTATTATACTTTTCTGAAAACTTTATAGTATAAATTGCTTGTTGATGGGCAATAATCCATCCTTTGCATAAATTTGAGACATCAAATACTTTCATAAGCCGACAATTTTATTTTGACCACTGCTCATTGCAGAAGGAAATTAAAATTTAGAAAGACAATAGGAAGGAAAATATAGAAAAATAATTTCAAAACAACACGCAGCTGGAATGCAAAACAAAACAAAAAAAAACTACACCATTTACAGAAACAACTAAGAACTCGACAACTTTAATCCATGAACAGTTCAAGAAAGATTTTTTAAAAACACAAGCAGATTTCTGCAGAATAATAGGTTTCTTTGTAAAAACTTAATTTATTTTAGAGGAAATCCCAATTTAAAACCACAACCACAGTCGTCAGACCGCTTATCACAATGCGCCATAATATAATAATGATATTCTATTTTAGGATATTGCAGATTTTCCAATTCAGTTTAAAATAAAGTTGGAGAAAAATAACTAAAATTTCGCACTCAAAGTTGCCAGAGTAAGTTAACGTTTTTTTTCATTTAAAATTAAAATCTGGGCTAATTTTTACATAATTTTAGTAGAAGATCAATCAAAACGTTTTATTGCCAATCGCTTAGTTCTAACCTTTCGCATTCTCTTATCATAAGGTTTTTCGAACAGCAGTTTTAATTGTTATTGCGCTGTCACTTGTTCAGCTTTAAAATTCCACATTGTCCACGTTGTACATTAAAAAGCTTTTTATGTTATTTTTATTGCTGTACGTACATCCACAATTTAAATGTAGTTTTAAGTGCTAAAGCCTCGTTGTTTACATGCAGATTGACGTTATTTTTTCTTTTCAATGCAAGTTGCTGTAATTGTTGCTGTTCTTACATTTACAGCAACAGCGACAGCAGCAACACTTAAGTCAACAACATGCATTTAAGAAAACTTTACAATATTGTAATTTATAAGTTACATTTGCTGTTCATTGAATCGTAAAACTTACACACACTGATGGCTTAAGATATAAAACGAAATTTATTAATAAAATAAATTTTCTAAGAGAAGACAATGTGCCAATATTTTTGTAAAAAATAAAAAAAGTATAGCAGCAAGTTTAGATCTCGTAATTATTTTCTTTTGAGTTACTTTTTCTATAGATGTTCTATATATTTTCCGCAGAAAAAAAGGGTAAATTTTTTTTTACGTACTAACAATTATTGTCTCAGCTTTATTCAATAGAAAATTTGTCTAAAACAAATTTTTGGCTTTTTTTCATGGACAAAAGTTTCAGCTTTTTTCTGTAAAGCGTTCTAGCAAATTCTTCATAGAAAAAGATTCTTGAAAATTTTCATAAAAAACTTTGTTTTGACACTTTTTATAAAATCTTTGCATCTTATTTTTGTAGAAAGAAAAAAAATGTTTTTAAAATTTTTATATAAAAAGAAATTTCTGGGAACTTTCAAGGAAACTGGCTAGATATTTATGCTTTAAATAAATATCTTAGGGTAGATTAGGCTGACAGGTTATTGGTGAAATAGCAAAGGTAAGAAAAGATACCAGCCAACTTCGGCCCCAAAAATTATTATGATCCCCTTATGTTATCCTGAGAATACAGGAACAAGAAGACAGTGGAGGGCTATTAAAGTGTTGAAGAGGAGCAGGAAAGTCGGAGGTGTAGATGGAGAAAGACAATAGTCTAGGAAGAAACGAGGGGCACTCCGTGCAGGAGGGATCTTATAAAACACTACCACGGGGAGTCAGCGAGAGAATCATCCACTATTTCCGATAAAGGAACTAATACTTTTGAGTTTCATGTTTAGCAGCTCCGAAAGGCTACTAAAACTTCTTTTGCCTAGGAAGCAAAGACGTTGATGCTCCAGTGCGGAACATAGGCAGAGAAGATGTCCTATGCTCTCTTCTTCCCACTCGTTCTAGAAGCTGATAGTCAATAGTCATTGTAAGTGATACCCACTCTCCTATCTTGGATTCCAAAGATGCAGTGCCCTGTAAGTGAAGCCACAAAAACCGCAGTTATTTTCTAGAAAATATAAAAAGTTGCTTTGTTCTAGCAGTATCAGTGCGAGGCCTGAGGCTTCTCCTTTTAGGGCATGTCGACTCAGTGCACCATCTGCATAAGGGCTGTGTCAATGTTTTCCCAGCAAGATGCGTGTGGGATGCCGCAGAAATTGCTAACACTAACATCCCTGAACATGGTCCCACTCCAAAAATATATATCTTGATATATTTTCAATAAAAAAAAGTGTTTTGAAATTATGGCTTGAAATTTAAAAAAAAGGGAATTGGCTTTTTTAAGAAAACCTTAAAATTTGTTCTCAATAAAAAAGTGTCTTGCAATATTTCGCTAGAAAATTGTTTTGAAAATTTTTCTTCAAAAAAGTATCTGTAGTAACTTTTAGGAGGAGCAGTCGTATTTTTTTCTTAAAAAAATTATCTTGGCATTTTTGCTTCAAAAATAATTATTAAGTTTTTTCTGTGTTTTAACATTTTTCTTTAAAAAAGTATCTTTACATTTTTCTGTTGTTGATTTTTGTTTTAGAGTCGAAATTTTTTGTTAAAAAATATCTCCATATTTTTGTTATAGAAATTAGTATTTTGTTTCTCTTGTTAAAAAAAGTGCAGCGGTATTATTTTTCAGCTTTTATAGAAAATACTGTTTTGAAATATTTTCGAAATTTTGTTTCCATAAAAACAAATATTTTGAAATTTTTTCTTTAAAGAGAATATATTTATATCTTCAACAGAAAGAAATTGTAGTGACATATTTTCTTAAAAAAAGTGTTTTTAAAAATTTTTTTTTGGAAAAAATATTTTGTAATTTTTACACCAAAAACTGTTCGTTTTACATTTTTTTCTATAGAAAAGTTAATTCCCACTATTTGTTAAAAAAAAACCTCTTCAAGTGTTGCCTGTAAAAATAAAGTTTCTTTAACTTTTGTTTGTAGAAAAGTGTCTTGCATTATTTTGTACAGAAAATAGTCTTTTCTAACTTTTCTATAAAAAAATATCAAAATTTGTTCTCTTGTAAAGTTGGACACATTTGTCTGTAAAAGCAATGGCAAGACACTTTTTCTATTGAAAGTTGTTCAAAATTTCACTTTCAGAAGTAAAACAAAACTTTAGATTGTTTAAATTGTTTAAGAATTAAAAGATGTCGCTATAGAATTCACATAAAAAAATTTGTTCAGATATATTAAAGTTTGTTGATAATTTTGCTGCATTTAATGCAAAAAAAATACTTCATTTATTCTGCCTTCCTTTTGCCATTCCGTTAGTATTTTATTTATAAGTACCCGTATTTTATTACAGTCATAGGTTTTGCCAGTTGCGCTTTGTCACAGATTTTTTTTTCTATTTTCTGTATTTTCATGCATGACTATTCGTGTGATTTCTGTACAATATTCAGTACATTATTATTATTTTTTTTTTAATAAACTGTGAGAATAAAAATTTCTGACACGCAACATCTATATGACAATATAACTGTCAGAATGACACTTGTAGATAAAATAACAAATATCGTTTATGTATAAATAAAAGATGCCAACACTATAAAAGTCGCAAATGCAAAATGTAATACAAAATATTAAATTATTGAAACGTGAAGTGATGCAATACGAATGAATATTTTGTTTTGGGTAAAAAGAATTTTTGCAAATAAAGTTTGAGCATATTTAAGGAATAAAAAAGAAATAGTTCTGCTACAATAATTATTTAAAATTTTATTAAATTGGTAACAAGAGCAGTTTTTGGTCATGAAATATGAATATGATGAATTGTGGAATTCCAATGAGAGACAAATTCCGTACATTTTTATATGAGTGTAATATTTGACATTATGTGACTCCACTCCCGCTGAATAATCGTTATATGGGTTCGAAATAATTTCATTATTACGTTGATTTTGTTCTTTTTTTTTTTTTTTTTTTTTTTTTTTAAAGAGAAGTAACACTCAGGCAATTAGTATGCCTACCAACCCGTAGGTGTGTTACCTTCTTTGGGAAAGGGATAGTGAGAGAGGACAGATGGTGAAAGAGAGAGAAAGCTTAATTTTTGCAACTCTGATATTGCGCGCTGTGTTAGTTTTTAGATCAGTGTTGCAGCGCCTTTGATGTCAAGTAGGCGCATTAAATGTGTTTTTAAGCTTTTGTAGCCATTTTATTCATTATTTTACTTCGCCGGCGATTTTGCTACAATACCGACGAAGGAGGGCGCTGTGATGTCCGCTATCATACACCAGTATCAATTGCTGCCAGAAATGTTCAGTGACCAGTGTGCTATGCCTTCATCACTTAAACACTCCGACAACAACAAATACAATGGCATACTCTAATGCACATCTGAAAAATGCTGGATGTTATGACTTGTCTGAAGCTGGGCTCGAACCCACGTTCTTAGACATTATTTGCTTTGCAGTCAACGCGCTAACTACTTCAGCCAACAGCACCCTGCGATATCTGCTTGAATTTTGAAGTTTTTTTTTGCTTTCCCACATTTCATTTTTGTCAAAAAGATGAAAAAAAATAGAAACTATTTATTATCTTGTAAAACTTTTTTTTTCTTAAATAAAAAATTTTCCAGACACATTCCCATTCATGTTGAATCATAAATTAATTAATTCGTTTCTTTATTGTTAACATAAATTTCTAAATGCTTTCCCCTTTTATTTTTGGAAAATATATATTTTTATCACAATAACAATAAATGAAGTTTTTTTTTGTAAATATTCATAATACGATAAATTAAAATTATTCTTTAAAAATTTATGATAAAAATCTGGGAAATGAAGTACTTAAAAATGAAGTGCAAATACCAGAATTTTTCCAAGAAAGTATCTGGTGGAGAGTGAAAAAGTAGTCAAAAACAACAGCTACAAGCACCTGTTTCTTAACAAAAGCCAGGCATGGTGAATAAAAATTGTTAAATAGTACTAAAATTACATACTCTTTTGATATCAAATGTACTAAATTATATGTTGGCATAATTAATATTATATTTTCAATATTATGTTTAATATAATATATTCCTGATGTACGTATCTAATGCGAGATCCGATGATCTCTACATATATTTAAAAATGAAAATTGCATTACACTCATGCAAGGAAGAAATTTAATGAAATAAAAACTTATGGAGTTTTCTTTTTAGCACAAAAAAGTCACTTCTCTGAAAGTTGCAAGTATAAAATATCTTACCAACCCTAGAATAAACCACAATTTATGAAAAAGTGCAACGCCCAATTTTTTAAAAGCAGCAGATGGGGAGGATGAATTCAATATTTGACTGATTATCATTGCTGGTATGCCAATAATTGCCTAAGTGTTATTTACTTCTCTTTATAAAAAACATATAATGAATATTTTAACTTTAAAATGATTAACAATTTTGTTAGTTCATTTTCATAATTAATGTAAACAGGAAAATACAGCTGCCAGCTTGCTGATTATTCGACCGGAAGTTTAGCAACTTTTTCATTTGAAAACTCTTTTGAGAGCCATTTTATAACAACAAATTCTGTAAGACGCTATATTACTCACACTCTAGTATTAATGTAATTATTAATGTGATGTTTTCTAATAGTTGTTCCTTAAAGCAGTAGAGAGATTAACTTTAAAAATCGAAACTTTAACTTTCTTATTTGAGCGATTTTTTCCCAATTTGGTCTTTTAATACTATCTGTATTAGTCTTGAGTAGTTCACGAACGAACTAGTTCAATTGAACGATTCAATCGATTGAACTAAATAGTTCAGTTTTGAACTATGATGCCATACACAACAACTTGTATAAATCGGCTCCTTTTTTGAATTTAAATCAAAGGCAACGAATGCAGGTATATTTATTATAACAATAATTGTTATTAATCGTTCTGCGATTATCCGAAATATGCTGATCTATGATTTAATTGGAGAATTGAAAAAATTTAATTTTAGCTACAACATAAATGCTTGGTTTTGAATGGGCTAATCGGGTTTCGATGGCCATGATTCGTTGGTTTAGAGTCATACCATAAGCACTTTAATGTGAACCAAATGAATAATTTTGCCATTATTAAAGATTCATTTAAGATCGTGTACAAACTTGAGGGAATATTAGAAGTACTTTTTATAAGGTCATGCTCTTTTACATTATTTAATTAATATTTTATTTTAATCGAAATTTTTCTTGTTCGTGTGTTTGATTTACGTCAGTAAAATTGCTAATATATATTAGTTCCTTTCCGTTCTACCAACAAGCATTCTTAAAACTCACAGGATTTTACCGCAAATCGACAGATAGTTTAAAAGATTAAACTATTAGTATTCAATCACTCATCTACCCAAGGCTAAATTAGAGCCTTGGCCATAGTGCAGCAGTGGAAATAACTTTTAGAATATAATTCAACTTCATTATCCTTCAACATTTCGTATGAAGTGCTCTTGTGATGAAGACATGTCTGCAGACTTAAGATTGTTTTCGTAGCTGAGAAATACAAGACGGAAAAATCAAGGCTTTTTAATTGATCTACACAAACACTGTTATCTATTCTAAGCATCTTATTTTAAACAAAATACGAAACAAGTCACATTAATTTATTTTTATTGAATTCAGATATTAATTAGTTATAAACAATGAAATGTAAACAAAAATCACCGGAGTATTTAAGGTTATCAAGTTTTCATATGGCTCAACAAAGATTATGCAATCAGTTGAACGTTAAAAATAGCGATTGAACTAACTGAACGACATAGTTCAAATTTAAGGATTGAACTAAAATGATCGATCACTAAAAGGAACTAAGATGGCACAAGTTTAATCTGTATAAATCAACACTGTAGATTTATACGAGGCGTAAGGTGCAATGCTTTCTCCCATTAGTGAGGAAGATTTTTTTCGCATAAAACACACTGCGAGCATAAAATTTTTAAGAAACGAACACTTAATTGTTCTTTCTACATGGATTTTTTTTGTAGAAAAGAAAACACTAGAGCTGTGCCAAATCATTCATTTCACTGCTCGGTCATTTTTGTTCAATTACCAAAACTTAACCCGTTCGTTATATCGCTAAACTGAACTACAGTACGGCAACAATTCTATTCAATCTGTTCTTAAGAAAATCGGTTGTAAGTATTTCAATAATATAATTATATTACAGACTTTATTTAAAAAAATGGATTTATTAATTAAAAAATTGTAGTTAAGTTCGTTTTAGAAACAATTTCTATTTCTTTTGACTAGAATATTGGAATTTTTATTTTAGCTTAGAACATACTATACTTTTTATGAGTTGATGCTAAAAAGAAATGTATATTTAATTTTTAAAATAAATCTGATCAATACATGAAACAACGAATATAACATAAAACAAATACATGAACGAAAGTTAATTTGACCTAAAAACGACACTTGAACGGACGAAAACAAGTTTGAACTCATCTACAAAATCGAGAACTACACTATTGAACGAAAAGCTTGCAGCAAAATGATCGGTTCACGTCGTTCAGTTGGGTGATTCGTTTAATTTAACCCAATTCGTTCGTGAGCTACACAGCTCTAGAAAAAATACTTAACCTTCATTGTATGTATAAAAAATTTCAAATAAATTCTAGAAAATTACTTTACAATAATATTCGAATGGAATTATCGGTTTTTAGTAAACGGTAAAACTAAAATAAAATGACATTATCCATCCCTGACAAAAAATACACGGTTAACAGTGCTTAACAATTAGTGTTAGTACTTCGATCACATTGAGCAAGAAAGAGGCAATAACAATATAACAAAAGAGCATTATGCCTGTAGCTTCATCCTATTAAGAGATTTTGTAAATTTTGTAAGAGAATATTTTATCAGCTGTTTCGTTGGAAAAAAAATTCTTAACGTTCAGCTTCTAGATTTGTTTCTGGTTTAATCGTTGAAACTGATTCTTTGTTAACAGCTTGTGGGTAAGTCATTCACCTTTTTTGCTGCTGTTCTTGCTGTTATTTTAATTTCTTTTTCTTAAAGTAGTTTGTTTGCTTAGACTATTATTAGAACGTTTGTAGTAACACTAAATTATAGTGCGTTTGTGACTGACGACTAATCATGATTTCCTACTAAAAATCACCCCAAAAACAAATTGCTTATAAAGTAGCGAATGAATTTCTTGGTATTTTTTTATTATAAAAATGTGTTGTTTCATTATTTGTTGACTTTTCTTAATATTTGTCTATGTTTTTAAGATTTTATTATATTGTCAAATACAATTTTCGTTTTACTTTATGAGATTTATAATCTTTAGTTTTGGAGCTGTTTTTAATTGGAATTCAAGTACGTTGTAAATAAAGAGAAGAAAGGCGAAGTTTAATTTGGTTTACATTCATTCATTTTTCCTTTTCGCCGACAGCAAATGAAAGGTAAAAATTCTGCAGGTGACAATTTTTATAAAATCGGACAAGAAAAGATGAAAAAGCCAAGGCAGTGTAAGTAAAACTCCGTTCTAAATAAGCGTAGGATGAGTTCTAAAATAACACTGGACAACAAGATATTTTTTTTTCTACAAACCAAATGTGGTATGACCAAGTTTATACATAATTTTTGTTTGCTTCGTCTATCGTATTTATTTAGTTTTTTTAGGATGACTTAAGATACAAAACAAAATGCTTTAATAATTTACGTTCTATAGCAGAAAAAGAATGTGAAAATATTTCAATAAAAAGAATTTATAAAAGAAAATCAGGAAACAAGCTTAGTTCGGGACTTTTTTTTTTGTCAATATTCGACATTCCTTCTGTAGATAATTAACATATTTTTCATCGAAAAAAGTATATATACATATTTTCAATGTCAGGTAATTTTTTTCCATAGAAGAAATTTCGATATATTTATTTATAAAAAAAAATTCAATTCATTTTTCTATAGACAAAATATTGGGATACTTTTTATTAATAAAAAATTTCACAGCACCTTTGGTAATCAAAAATTTGAATTCTTTTTTCAACAGGAAAAAATTCTAGACATTTTTTAATTTAGAAAAAATGCTGCAGTTCTGTTGTCTATAAAAAATATCAACTCATTTTTTTTCATACAAAAAGTGTCTAAGAATTTTTCTATTGAAAAAATGTCGAAACCTTTTTACGTAGAAAAATATTTCATGTCATATTTAATAATTGGAACTATTGAAACTTTTTTCAACTGGAGAAAATTACAGATATTTTTTAATTAAAAATAAATGTAACATTTCTGTTGTCTATAACAATAATCAATAAATTTTTCCCACACAAAAAATGTAAAAGGATTTTCCAATTGAAAAAATGTTAAGACAATTTTTTATATAGAAAAATAAAATACTTTCCTATTTTGAGTAGAAAATGAAGCATCTAAAATCAAATTGTTTATTAAAGTTCTGCATTTTTTAAACAAATATCTTCCACTTGATTTTTCATATAAAAATAATAATACTTAAAGTTAATTCTTATTTATTCCAATTAATTGTATAAAGTAAATAAATGTTCCTCTACCGAGCATTTTTTTTACTTTGAATAAAAAAGTTTGCTATCGCTTTACTCTTTTACCCTCTTCTTAAATGACCAGCACTAAGAAAAGGAATCATTTTTAATTAAAACTTTAAATTCTCTCGATAATTGTTAAATGCTGTTGCTTTTCATTTGAAACATTCTCATTTTCATATTCATTCTGCAGTAATTTCATCTGGAAAATTAAAATGTTCTGTGCACTTACAATATATTTTATTTTACTTAAATCTTTTTCACTGTCTGAGTACGTTTAATTTCTGTTTTATATTTGGCATTCATGTCTTACACAAAATCATCACATGCACATTCTCGGTTACTATAAGTTGGAAAACTTCTTCCGGCACAGTAATTTGGAGCACAACAAAACAACATCTTAATGTGAAAATATGGCGAAATTGTGGGGGAAAAACGTTGCAACAAGAAAAATTATAAACATTAGGTTGCAAGTGAACGTATTAAACAATTTTACACTTTTTGTTTTAATTTATAAGTTTTTAATGTTGATCTTTAGTTTTCATCACACAAATGTAGGTAAATATAAATTCGTCCTTTCGTTTGTGGTTCAAATTTAGAATTCGTATTCTGTGTCCTTGTTGTCAAAGCAAGTTGAGTTATAATATCAGTTTGGGAAAAATTCCTCTGTTTGACATTTTAAAAATCAGTTTAAGCCCACTTCTTATCACACGGTATGTCCGTGAAGAAGGATACACCGAGGTGTGATTGCGAAACATTTTTTAATTGAGTAGAATATTTTGTAATTTGTAAGGTTTTTGTTTAATTTGGTTTAGTTGGGTTAGGTTGTACAGGCTGCTATTGCTTTTTGAAGTGGCGTACTTGGAACCTAATTGATACCTTTGTATTGCCTGAAAAGTGAGGTGTGAAAATCGAAGAAGTCCCATCTGCACATCTCCGTTTGTTTTAGAGCAAAACTACCATGAAGATCGGATAAACGAGCTTACACTTTTTCAGATATTGCTGCAGCAGCGGGCTGCCCATGAGAACTGCTCAAGAGATTAGGACAATGACAGAGAAGGTGCTCTACATTTTGTTTCTCATCCGCTTTCTGACAACTCGTACTGAAGTCATTGTACAGTAGATTTAATCATCTTGACTGGGCACCTCTAAAACAGTGCCCTGTTAATACAAGGACAACTGTGCGTTAATGTTCTCGAGATATTATATACATATATATATATATATATATATATATATATATATTTATTCATTTAACTCCTACTGGAGTGTAGGGCGCCCTAGCGATTCAGTAGCAAAATTAATTTCGAAAAAGTGGGTTGCTAGCCTGCTTTTCCTAGTTTAGTTTCCTTTGTGTCCAAATACACATAAGCTAACTAGTATTTAAAGACACCAAATACCAGCCTTGTCACCCACAGCCTCTTTGTCACTCAGAATTTAATTCGAAAACAGTGCAACCCGGAAAAGCAACTGAAACCACCCGCTCTCGGCCGATGAGCTGTACGTGACTGCTAAGCAGCTGCCCCGTACATCAGCGGAACTTTCTACTATCCGCAACCAGTGGACGCAATCAGCTGTGCTTCCCAAAGAATAACACTTACCAGTTTTATCTTGATGGCGGGGTAGCACCTCTATAATTACTAATTTTCTGTGTTCAAATCAGCGTCACGTCAACCTCGATATCGTGAACGTTACAACATTAGACCGTTTAGTCTGCACGGCCTCAAATGAGTACTGTTGAATTAATAACTTGCTGCAATTTCACGGGACGCCAGTAATTTGATTTATAGATATTTCAATGATTCATTCGAGCTCCGGATTTGGCTAGTTAATCCGGAAAATTGCTACTCGGAACATTACAATGCCCTTGAACCCAGAGTAATTCTAGGTCAATCTGGAGGGACTAATCGCGAATCTTACACCTTATCCCATACTAATACAAGGGGAGAAAGATTCCTCCTCTCACTCCAGAGTACAACTTAGATCCGTCTGCATAAATCTTGAATACGTTCTCCCGATGGCGAGGTATCTTTAAGGAAATTTACGAATCTGCCGCAACAGTTCGTTTGCCATCAAGGCGTATTTGCGAGGAGTGGTCAATATTTTTCGGTATGCCTGGCAGGAGTCCTATTATTTTGGCATGTCCTCTGTTTGCCTTTTGTAATACACTAGCTGCGCTTTGTCTTATCGCAGAGTTCATGGGCTGTCTCTTGACCATAAGATGATTTGGCAACCAGTGGATCATAGTAAATAATGCTTTTGATGGAGTAGAGGGAGGTGCACATGTCATCATATAAGCAGAGGTACGCGGAATGCCATCTATGATTCTACAAAAGGTAACTATTTCTGATGCAGTTCTCCAAGCTATAACTTACAACGATAAGGAGCTATTTGGAGTTCCTGGGGCTTGCACATTCTCTTTTCTCTAAGGTCATTTTGCATTCGAATATGGCCACAGCAATCTTATCCGTTCTTGGTTGGACGTTCGCTTAATGTTAATCAATTTAATTTGGCAAGATAATTTTTTATCTCGAATAATTTCTTCAAGCATAACAAGACTTTCCGTACAAACTTGTTTGCTACTTACTCTATTTCCATACTCACAGTATATCAGGAATGTACCATTTCCTTCTTAGCGAGTATATTTATGCATTATGTTCTTTTCGTAATTACTTTCAAGTGCGACCAAACTTCATAGTTTTCAAAAATGTAAACTATCATCATCCTTACACAACAACTGTTTCCTTGATTCCTCGCATACCTTATCATACAGTGCTAGTTCAATTCTCTCGATGATTCAGATTGCAGATACTCGTACTAATGTACCATACAAATGAATGAGAAGATGAATAACACCAACATTACTTAATTGTATTGTATGCTATAAACAAACACATTCGGAGAACACTTGTAATTGGATCTTTATAAAAATGTATAATAAAACACAAGAGGAAAAAAAAAACTCATATAAATTTCTACGTCGAGTGTTACAAGTACGAATGAGTGGTATTCATTCAAGTTGTAATCATGCAAGAGACGAAAAAATGTAATATTCAAGACATAATGATGCACTTTACACAACAGCAAACGTACGCTTAGACGAAGGATGGATGTATGGCAGGATGGATGAATGCGATGTTTGGTCTTTTATTTATTTATTAATATTATTATATTTTTTGTTTTTTCATACATGATTTTATTTTGTTTGTATGTTGTTAAAATTGAAATGAGTGTTATGTGAAGGATGTGGTGTGTGTTTGAAGTGCAGTAGAGAAATAAAATGTATAGAATTCAAGCATAAAGTTTTGGCAAAAACTTTAAACCTTAAACGGTATAATAAAATTACATATAAAAATACAGAAGAGTCTAGTGGAAAAACTCGCATGTCGGATTCCATGTTTAAAGTGTTTTATTTGAAAAATTTTAATTCTCTTTTTTGGAGTCTTCTGTAACTGAAATCATTCTTTAATAAGTTTGCTTCCTTCAAGGTTTCAATTTCTTTTTTGCCATTAGTTTCGCACAAGATTTTTGAATTTTGCCCGACTTTGATTATAACCCCTTCAGTTATTTAGATAAGATTTAATGTTGCCATTCTGAGTTACTTACTGGCTGCTTGAAGTTTGTACTGCAGTTGCTGCTTTTGCTTTTCAGCTAATGGAAGCATGGCTTACGGTTTCATTTGTTGTTGTTGTTGTTGTTGTTGCTGTTGTAGTTGATGTAGTTTGCTTTGTGCGGATTTGCCACAAAAGTAAACTCAGTTGATTCACTTGTGCACAAATGTATACTTGCAAACGTGATGCTGCCAACATGTTTTGTATCCTAAACACTCTGTTATATTTGGTGCATGTGTGCATTAACATTAGTTCTTACTCTCGATCTTATTATTTTATAGTTTTGTATTAAACAGTGGAGAGCAAAAATTCACTAACAACTTGAGACATTTAGTAATGTTATAAGAAAAATAATATTTTATTTATCTTATCGAGATTTTTAACCGAGAAATTAATGCGGCGAAAAACATATGAGAGCTAATTTTTTTATTGATTCGCTTGACCGCTGTTGAACTGATTTTGTGGATTTTTTGGTTTATTTGAAAGATATTTTCCAAGATTTTTTTATTTTCCTCACAGAGACTTTTTTCAGTTTTCTCTCTTCTTTAATTTAGTGATTTTGGAATGATTTAGAAAATTAACTTTTAAAAATATAAAATATGTAACTAGTTAAAACTAAATGCTAGTTTTCCTGTCTCAACTGTTGTCTATTGAAGTCATATTATTTTTGAATGGCACTCCGCTTGCGAGTATACCATAAATAATATTCGCACTTGTAGTAACTATTTTGCTTTGGTACATGGAGCAAATACACAAACTTTTGCTTTATTCTTCTCCAGAACATCGTCATCGTCATCATCATCATCATCATTAATAATCATCACCATAAATTTTACTAAAAAAAAGATGCAAAAGCTTTGTATCATTTACTTGTGTGGCAGTTGTAGTTTTTATTAGTTCAATGAACCTGTCGTGCCACAATTTATACATCTTCTGTGCCGATATAAATATGAGCAAACTCTATACTCGTGTAACGAACAATAATGGGACTTGGTGTTAAACCTGGAGCTGTTAAAGCTCTAGTAAATATTTTTTTTTATTTTGCATCTAGCTGTAGTTGCTTTTGCTATTATTGTTATTTTTACAGTCTATAGAATACGCATCCATCTAAACAACTGTCTCAATAACTCGTCAGTTAGACAGAGCATCTGTTTTTTTGTGTTCTATTGCTGTTTAAACCACATGCTGAAATATCCATACGTCTGTCCATTTAGGTTTTTTTTTCCTAAAAAATTATTTCATTTAAGTCTCCGGTCTGTCTATATAATTGTCTTTCTGTTTGTCTTTTATGTGTCTCTGAAGTTTGAGTTAAGGTATAGAAAAATAATAAAAGAAAATATTTGCAACCAGGCGATATAATAGTTTTTATCAGATGTTTTGTAACACTATAAAAAATAGTACTATTTAAAAATTATTTTTATAAAGATACTTTTCAAAAGGACATTCCACAGCATCTATGGAAACACACATGAACAGCGATGATGGGAGTGAAGCGGGACCCGAAAAACAACGTTGTTGCTGTTCTTCCGTGTAATTTGAAATTAATTGATTTTAAATTGTTCCTTGTTTTTTTTCGAATATTGTCCTATGTCTAATTCTTTCTGACTAAAAATGTTACGAACTTTAGCCAAAATATTAATCACTATGGATTAAAAGCCAGAAATAATCAATGTTGCTCAACATTTTTCGCAGATTGGAACAGAGTAGTAGGCTATAGATAGAAGAGCTGGCTGTTTGTCTGAATTTAAAACAAATCTAGTTGGTTCTGTAGCGACAAGATTTGTAAGCACTATAGAGAAAAATTAAAGTATAGTATAGAAATATGCTCCAAAAGTGTTTTATATGCTCTATAAATTCGATAAGATACTGCAAATATATTTTATGACTGAAATATGCAAAGAAATGCTGTAAAGATTAATATATATAAAACAGTTGGAATAACAACTTTATTTCTGCAAGCTCCTCTAATGTAGCATAATCGTATAACCTCAAAATTATTATTATTATTACAGATATTTTGTAAGGTGCAAATCTGTTTGGCTTAACTTAATGGAAAAAGGAAGTTGTGTTATGTTTATTCATTTTTCAGTTAGTAAGTTTTGTTACAGTAACTGACTGACAGAGTGACTGTGTTCCGGTCTGTCAGTCTTACAGTTTATTTGTATTTTATTCCTTGGTTTCTTTCAATCATCATCGTTGTCATTGTTATTCGTTGTCTTCTTGTTTATGCAAGTAATAGAAAATTTAGAAAAAATAAAACAGACTGTATGCTCATTCAAAGTATTGTGGTTTTAGAGCAGCAAGTGTGAGCTGAAGCACCTACTTCATACAGTCAACCTTCTATTCATATTGTATATTCAGCCAGCAAACATCCATTCATCTATCCTCTGTTTTTATTCTTTTGTTTTTACTATCTAGTTAAATTAAATATATTTTTTTCTTCTCATTTTCTGTTTTCTTTCAACTCAACAATTGCACTGCACACTCTTAAAATAAATAATTCAGATTTTTCATTACGAAATTTACGCAATTGCGTTACTCTCCGTACTTACGAACGTACATACTATTTGTGTCTATGTGTGAGTGTTTTTCTTATATTTACTTAAAGTTTTGTTTTGGTTATGGGAATAGAAAGAAATATTTTAAAGTCAAGTCTATTATTTAAGGGCAAAGCAACAGAAATGCCGCATACTTACAGTGAACAGGTTGACTTTTGTAAAAACTACTTTTTGTTAAGAGGCCTTTTTAGAAAAGGTACTTTTTTTCTTAGGAGGCATTTTTGTAAAGGATGCGTTTTCTTAAATGAAGTTTTTGTACAGGATACTCTTTGATAAATGTTACTTTTTGGTAAAATATTTTTTTGCTAAAATTTACGTTTCATTAAAAATATTTTTTTTATACAAGGTACTTTTGTTAAGAGGTCTTTTTTTCCAAAACCGTATTTTTTGACGAATTATTAAAATAATATTTTTGTTCAAAGGTACACTTTCCTCTCAACTGGCACTGCCATTTGTTTGTTTTGTTTCTAACATTGTTGACAGCATTGAAAGCATTCTTTATAATATGGAAACAAAAGTTATGAACTATTTTTTAATGTTCTCTTGTGTGAATTCGTAGTCAATAGCAGACATGTGTGTTATTTTGTTTCATTATTTCATAGATTTTTGTTTGCTAAGAAACTCTTGTTAAATTTAACCAAACATCGGCCAACAAAATAGTGTTTGTTTGTCTTGACTTTTCTTTCCTTCCATCAAATAACTTTGCTCCTCTTTTCATCTTGCCTGGGTGTTAGTTGTTTACCTTATATTGCTTTGCTTTTGTATAATTTTCAATAAATTTAAGTGAACCACAGAGTAGAACCAATGCTCCACGTTTTTGATAATACTCTCGTTAAGGGGTACACAATTCAGTGATAGCCCAGCAAACACTTGGATGTCAAAGTTATGAGTTAAAATTCTAAAAAAACATATGAAGTAGATATATACAAAAACACAAAACACTATACAAATTAAATGTCTGCTGAGCATTGAACTCGTACTATTGAAGGATTTGTTGTGTTTTACTCATTGGATTATTGCCGAAATCTATATTATGAATAGGCAAAGACGTTTGCTTAGATCCCTTTTACGGCCGTAATACCGGACCGATTTTGGAAAGATTTGTATGTTTTGAAACGGGTTTTTATTTACAATCTTAATTTTATTTAAATCGGTTCGATATTTAGGGAGCTATAAGCATTTAAAGTTGCTACTAACACATGCACACTTATTACGCATGCATGTATCAGCGTTCACTTGAAAAATAAACACAGTCACATGCACACTTTGTTGGTTTGTCCAATTTGCTTTTGCATAGAAATGAGACAGAGTTGTAATTGTTTATTTATAATGTGTTTTGTTTTTGTGTAATATTGTATGTAAATATTTAACATTAATTTCTAGAATGCGGTCAATTAATTCGACCGCTGGATACACTAGTATTTTGTTAAGCACTAAAGTCTTGTTTCATGAACGCATTCATAGAAAATAAAATAATATAGGCATATTAGCTTGGGCGTTTGGAAATTGCCAAAATCAGCTTTGTGCCGGCGGTTTCAGATAGCGACAAATTTTGCACCAGTCAGCTATTGCAATGTAATGCATACCGCCTGCAGTTTGTATGGAACAATATGTTATTCTTAATAAACGTCATTACCAAATTTTCGCTGGGAAAGCTAACGTATATGATAATGGAATGTACATGTTCAAATATTATCTTGCAGACAAGGCACACCTTTGTTAGTGTTATTATTGCTTTCAATTTTTACTGACAAGACAGATTTTATGAAGCAAGATAGGTTCATGAATCATTTTCCATATATCCTAATGAAATCGATGAGTTAAGGATATTTGATGCTGATTAAAAACTGTTGCAAACTTAAATAGATACTTATAAAATGTCTACTTTGTATTTTACTTTAATAATACTTTAAAGATTGATAATAAATAGTATGGAAAACTGTATTCAAGCACAAAACTGAGATAGTTAGTCGTTAATGTGAATGTAGAAATATGTGTATATCTCTAAACAAAGAAGGATATGTTTCATAAATACGAATTTGGACTTCTACGAAAATTTACCTGACTTCCGTGAAACTGTGAAACAAGATAAACTACAAAAAAATAACCTTTAAAATTGTGTAGTTAGTTTTTGATCAAATGTAATTGATGTCAGTAGGTACGAACTTTTTGATAAGACTCAATTTATTGATAAAAGGAAAGTTTGCTGTAAGATATTTTTTTAAGTAAAGTACTTTTGGATGAAAGCCTTTTATAAAAAACTTTTTGACAAATATATGTGGTCTTAAAGTTTAAGTATCATCAGACTTTATGGAATAATTGTTTGTTTAAATGTTTTTTTATGATTAGAATAGACGAATAAAGTAAAGTGTGTTACTTGTTGGGTGTATATGTGCACCTGTATAAATCCTTTACTAATTGTTTATGCAAAAATCATTTTGCTCTTTAAACTAAGTGTTTAGGTTTTAGTGGAAACCAGGACACCGGAATAATGACAATGACCATGGCGGCGCATAAATTGCGTATGAAATTCTGATGTTACATAATTATACTAACAAACTCTGTTTTGTTAATGTCAAATAAAGACAACAATTGCAGTTTATTTATTTATATATTTATATATTTATTTACTTATTTATTTATTTATTTATTTATTTATATAATTATTTATTTATTTATTTATTTATTTATTTATTTATTTATTTATTTATTTATTTATTTATTTATTTATTTATTTATTTATTTATTTATTTATTTATTTATTTATTTATTTATTTATTTATTTATTTATTTATTTATTTATTTATTTATTTATTTATTTATTTATTTATTTATGTATTTATTTATTTATTTATTTATTTATTTATGTATTTATTTATTTATTTATTTATTTATTTATTTATTTATTTATTTATTCATTTATTTATTTATTTATTTATTTATTTATTTATTTATTTATTTATTTATTTATTTATTTATTTATTTATTTATTTATGTATTTATTTATTTATTTATTTATTTATTTATTTATTTATTTATTTATTTATTTATTTATGTATTTATTTATTTATTTATTTATTTATTTATGTATTTATTTATTTATTTATTTATTTATTTATTTATTCATTTATTTATTTATTTATTTATTTATTTATTTATTTATTTATTTATTTATGTATTTATTTATTTATTTATTTATTTATTTATTTATTTATTTATTTATTTATTTATTTATTTATTTATTTATTTATTTAAATAAATCTATAGGCAGTATTCCTTATAGAGTTAGAAAACAATAAAATTTTCTACTTGATACAAAATTTTCATGGAACAGAAATCCCAAATCCGTAGATATATTGACAGATTTTAGGTTACTCCCATCAAGGACATGGGGATACATAGGCTAGAGTACTCTTGAGAATTGCATATGTTTACATTTATTGATATTCAATTCCATTAGATTCAAATTGCACCAGTTGTAAAAATTATCCATATATACATTAATACGTTACAATGTTTTATTCCTTCTGGCAAATCATTAATAAAAAGCTAAAATAATATAGGACCTAGATGACTATCCCGAGGAACCCCCCGAAGTATACCAGAATTTTACTTGAAACTGCAGAATTAAATTTTACTGATCGCGTTCTATTGTTTAAATATAAGTTAATCCAGCACATGATATCATTGTTGAAACCCATTAGGTGTAATTTTTTTTAATAAAAGATAATGATTCACTTTGTCAAAAGCTTTATAACATCAGTGTGCAGGCCATTCACAAAAGTTTTGTGAAGTGAAGCATATTTGTCATTATGGAATATCCTTCTTGCAACCCATGTTGAAGTGGAGACAGTAAAGAGGAAGTTTGGCAAATAAGACAATCAATAATGTATTTTTCAAAAAGATTTGGTTTATCAATAAGTTTTATAATATCAAATATGACATGACGTGAAATGCCGTCGTTCATTGTTTTAGGTATTTGGATGAAACTTCATACGCCGATGCGAAATGCTTTATAGAATATTGATTTATAATTTACACGACCCTTTAAAAATCATTTTATTTTCATAGACGAGCAATTAGGAAGGTTTCAATGACAATATAAAACGTTCTCATATATAGTTGCAAAAAAACTTTTATTTTTAAAAACTACTTCTGTATAGACAATGTCCCTTCACTTGCCAATGGAATGGAATGGAACTTGCCTATGCTCCTTCGAGCCGGATATTGTGCTGGCGTCAAAGCTGCCTTTGGACAGTGAAAAATCTTCCCCTTCTTTCAGCAATCATATTTTAGATATGAAAGATCAACTGCCTGGCCCACGATGTCGAACGATACTGTTCTTTTGTGAAATTACATTTAAAACAAAAACAATTTCTAAAATTTAGTTTCAAATTTCATATTAATAATTAAACTGAGTTCGTCTAATACATTTTTGCGAACAGTTTTTTTATTCATAAAAATATTGATAAAAAACCGTTTTGATAAAAAACTGTTTTTTCTTAAAAAGAAAAACCTTTTTATCATTGTTCAAAATATTTTCAAATAATTCATGATAAAATTTTTCCATTGCAGTCCAATGATTATACATATCAAAATACGTTGGGCCGACGTTCCACGCTGGGTGCCTATTATCACATGAACAATCAACCCTCGTACAGTAATGATCTAAGTATAAATAATCAATATGGCTATAATACCTGGGGGATATGGCGAGATGGTCGTAATTTGGCACCTTCAACATTTTCGGCCAAGGCCAATGGTCACTATCAAAAAACAAGATCATTTTCTATAATTTTAACCACGGCTGCATTTATAGTATTATTGGCTGTGATATCAATAGCAGGCTTGGCGTTTTACTTCAGTTCCATTAAGGGTCACATGGAAGATCGTAAGTATTTGATTTAAAAGTTAACTACTTCAAAAACGTTAACTTATTGCTATTCTTTGCAGCTGTTTTGGGTTTTGAAGGCTCGTTTCGTATAGCCAAAGGCGATATATTCTCTACGGGTCTCAAATACAATCACACCTCATCGTACAAACAAAAAATTGAATTTTATAAGCGATTTGTGGAACGAGCTTTAACAGATCAGGCTTTGCTGCCATTACGCACGGATGTGTGGGGCTTTGGTGAGGGCCCCTTAATTAAAGTAAATTTTCGAACATTTTTTGATGTTAGAAAACTGCCTCAGTAAGTTTTGCTTAATAATCTACCGGTGTGATAACTTTAATATTTTCTTCTTTTTTTGCAGAAATATACACAGCGTTGAGGAATATATAAAAGAATCTATTTTTCTGGAGACCACGGCTGCCAAGTCTTTATATAAGTCTTTGCGCATAGATGCAGATTCGATGGAAATTAAACGTATTTTAGATGACCAAGTTGTTAGATCGGCGTCACTGTTTAAAGATGGAGTAAGTAGAAAATATTTGTGTTTTTATAAATAGAACATTTTCTTTTTGGACGCAATAAAAAAATAATTCTATTTTAAAAAATGTACTTTTTGATTATTGAAAGGAAAAGCAAAATGCAACTAGTTATTTCTTCCATATTCTTTCAAACTTTTTTTAAGTCTTCTTGTAATAAAAAATCTTTTTTTCAGAATACGGTGCCAACAAGCCAAACTCAACTGGAAAAGCGTTTGATGAAGAAAACTGGTAATCCACCTGCCCTTATCAACAAACCTTCAACTTCGGGCAAAGGACGTGCACCATCTAAAGGCCATTCACATGACGATGAGCCAGATGTTGATGTAGAAAATGCACCGGTTATACAAGGATCCTTTGAAGGATCCTTTGAAATAACAAAAACAGATGCAGATATAGCCCTTAAAAAGACCACACCCACAAGAGCTCATACGATGGGTACTTTGGCACCTAAAGCGGTGACCCCATATACCTTGAGAGTAAAACCAAAAAAGCCAGGCATAGAAAAACTAACCACAGTTATACCGCAACAGCCAACTGTTACAAGTACCAAAGCTTCAACAATAACGAAAACAACAGTTGCTAGCGCAACTACTACAAGTTCCACAACAACCACACAAAAGCCCACCACAGCGACATCAAGAACTACTGCAGCAACTACAACTGTAAAGGGCAGTACCACAAGTGAAACAACTACGACACCATCTTCTACTACGACAACTGCTGCTCCAACTACTACAACTGCTGCTGCTACTACTACTACTTCAGCTAGCACCACAACAACTACACAAAACCCTATAACTACCACAACTTTAACAATATCGATCAGTCCTCCTTCGTTACCAACATCATCTCCACTGAACCATCAAAGTTATCCTGCTGTTACTTCAGCAACTTCTTTACATTCTTTGCCTAAATTAGATCAAAACCTATTTACTTCAGTGCCCGTTCTAGACACCCAACCATGGCGGCCTATACATCGTGAAGTACCTGAGTTTTTGGCTGGCCCACCACCGGCATTCCCCACCAAAACTCTGCCCACCATGCAAATGCCAACCATGTCAACTTCTGTTCCCTTATTGTCCCCCGTAGAGCCGGTTGTAGATGAGGAACCTGCCCGTAGACGGATTGATGAAATCGAATTACCCTTTCTGCCCGAAGAACCCAGACCTCCCATACCAGCCTTGGATACGTTCAATAGTGGCAACCCACCAATGGAGGCTTATAAACCAAATTTCTATGGCCCGGCTTTTAGAAAACCCGATCCTACAATGGATATGAAAAATGCCCAAGAATTGATATTTTATCATAGTTTTGGAAATCCCGTATTTATGCCAGGCTCAGAAAGTATTGAGCGCTTGGGAACAGGAGCCCCTGTGCAGCCACATCCTTTACCAGTGCCTCTAATCGACGAAGTGGTAATACCCCCATTTAAACCTTTAAATTCTGGTATGAAGGAACAAATATCGTTTGATTTGGATTCGAACAATGAGAAGTTTGAGCATTTGGGAGATGGAGTGATAGCCAAGAAAAAGGATAATATCATCAGAGAGCCAAACATAGAAGTTACTACATTAAAAAGCGGCATTAAACAAGAAAGCTTAGAAATAACTACTGAAGATAGCAAGGAAAGTTCTGCAACTTTACAGCCCCAAAAAGAGTTAATGGATACTGCTGCAACAACTTCAGAGCTGGCGGATAAAATAGGACAATTCTTTATGGGCTTATTGGATGATGTCGGTAAAAATAAAAAGCAGCCCTTAGAATCCAGAATAGAAGCGGAGGAAGACGATAAAGCTGATTTAAATGCAAGCAGCATGGAGGAAACTATGGAGTCTAGTAAAGAGGAGAATATAAAAGACACTACTTTAAGATTTGTGGCCGATGATTCTACAGAGTCCACGTCTACTGATTTGAGCTTTCCAATTACAACTACAACTAGCACAACTACTGCAGCTGGAACATCTAAGCCAAATTTCTTAAATCTTAAGGAGTTAGTTTTGCAAAGAAATCGATTAAGTAATCAAAATCTAAAGAAATCAAATAGTGACGTTTATCGCAACACTTCTAGATCGACCAGCAGCACTTCAACAACTTCTACTACCACAACTCCAAGAGCAATTACAACCAAAAAGCTGCACACCAGCACCACCAAACGCTATAGAATTAAACCCTCACAAAGTAAGCCACCAACAATGATGGATGATTCGAATTTATTTCCCTCACACTCCAAGTGGGAGTTTGCTAACATTTCTGCAGCTTCCCAATTTGGTCATACTGGGAATATGCGCAAAGTTTTCAATACAACTCTGCAAGCCTGGGTATCGGAGGATGTAGAGAAAACTGATAATTTTACTTTAAATGAACTGAAGAGTAAAATCAATAATGCAACAAATATACAAGATATTTCCTTAATCTTTGATACCTTGGCTTCAAAGTTGGGCATTACGCCAAGTGTAGCCACGAAAGTGCCACCCTTTTCTTACAACAAACTGAAAAACACCCAAAATTACAATCAGAGAGCGAAACCAATCACCACCACTATTACTAGAGCCACCACAACGCCCAGAGCAACTACAGTAGGTAGCAGCAGCTCTACTATAAAGATTGAGTCTTCTACCGTAAAGATTGCACCGTCTACCACAACTACTCCTTACAGCGATTTGATACTCGAAAGAAGAGAACCTTTTATAAAGCCCATGTCCAGCTTTATTGAGGACTCCTCCGTGGAAGGCGTGGGTGCTGCCATACCTGTCGTAGGTGAGGCTGAAGTGGAAGTTATCGATCCGACAAAGTATGAGGAAATGTTGAGATCTTCCCAATTTGCTGATGCCACTACAACGGAAACTACTCCCAAGCTGGTGACTCTTTTGCCAGTGAGATCGAATTCTGGCATCAGAACACACAAACCATTTGCTGACTCAGCCAGAAGTAATTTGGAAACTGAAAGTACAACAGCAGCTGATTCCAACAGCGCTTCCTCTTCGGTTCCTAAGGAAGCAGCCGACACATCAACTGTTGCTTACTCAGTAAAATCGTCTTCATCGTCGACTTTGTCTTCTGCGAATTCCACGACGCCCAGAAAAAGAACGGGCAGTAGACCAAGCTCCACTTTCCATAGGGCGGGCATAACACGCAGAAAGACTGCCAATCAAAGTAGACGGTTTCCACCTCCGGAGGCGGTTATAAGAGGTGGATTAAAAGTTACGGTGAAATAGAAACAAAAATGAAAAGTAAAAATTGGGAACAAGATTTTTTGGAGAAGTCCTACCAATTTGAATTATTGATAATAATGATATTTTAAAATTAAAGATACACTGATTTAAATTACAAGCAATTATTTTTACATTTTTCCAATTGGACAAAACCACGATTCTACTTCGAAATTAATTATGTGACTGGCCGAAAAGTAAATAATAACCTCTCTAAAATAATCAAATAAATTCTCTAATTTAATTTTCTTAGCTAAGTAGTAAGATAAAATGTTTAATATACAGCAACCGGTACAGAGTCGTTTCAAATGTTGGCGTTTTTTTTTTCTTCTTTTTATTATGTTGACTTTGAGGACAGTGCGGTACGAGAGCGGTAGTTTGAAATAGATGGAAGTCTTCTGAAATATCCATAATAACAGTTAAAAATGCACAGTGCTGTTGGATCATTCACCACGAGAAATAAATAAAACTTCAAGTTAATCAAAGGGATTTTAAAAACTCCTTGTGCGCATTTAGATAAACGATTTTTTCGTCAAAAAAATTGAAGAACTTGAGCGTTTTTAAAAATATTTAAATGTTTTTGTGTACAGTTTTGTATATTGAAGAAGGTTAAGGTGACTTCTTAAGGCAAGCGAAGTCTTGGTGCCAAAATTGTTTTATGTACAAACTTGTAATCTAAATTATTACGAATAGAAAAATATAAATTTTTTTGCTTACGTGCAAATTTCTTCTGATACCTAATGGTCTCCTTTTAGCTGAATAAATTTAGTTCAAAATTTTTTTTATAGTTTTTGGGTTTTTGAAAATAAGTTTTAGCTTCAGTAATCGAAACAAGAAACACTATTCGAAGTCTAAGTAAGAAGAATATGCGATAGCAATGGGCAGTAAACATCTGCATCAAACCATTTCACGATGATTCATAGCACTCGAAATCACCCACACTATTGCTAAAATACAAAGAAAAAAAATTAAATGAACACAATAAGCAATTTTCTGGAAACCAACACATGTCTTGTTTAAAGAGATTTCAAACTTTTACTTGAATTGTTTTTCTCAAATCAATTCAGTAAACGTATAAAAACAAGAAAATAATTACGATCGTATTCATAAACGATCAATAAAATTAAACTGTGCATTTCAAAAAAATTTTACCATATAAAAATCTTACAACAAACCTAAAAAAACTTAAATAATCGTTTATGAATAATGTTATTAATTCTAAAGAAAAAAAATAAATAAATTAGAATTGTGATCTGCTGCAAAGCCTGTTTTTAGATTAACATAAGACAATATGTGTTTGAATAATAATTAAACATAATTAAATTAGTCTTAACTAAATTACAACAACTCAGATTAATCTAAATTATATTAATTTATTGTAAATCAAATTAAGCACATTAAGATTATATTTGTTGTGGGTTGATTTAGTCTTAATGCCTGCAAATAATTGGTGCTTCTGTCAAACCATCAGTAGGCCAATAAAATCCACATAGACTATTTGAAAGCAAATAAACACTTTTTGATAATAAATTGGGAGTATATTTTGAATTATAAATTTACTAAATATGTTAAATTAATGCAAACTAATTATATATAAAATATATTGAATGAAATTAAACTAATTAAAGTGAAATCATCGTAAACTAAATTAAATTAATCTTAATTAAATTACTTCAAATTACTATAAATGAAATTGCAAGTGTAGAAATTAATTTTACATATATATTTTTATTTATTTAGGTATGCATTAATATATAGATATAAATATTGATTAAAAGGAATAATATTTGCAAAAGTTATTATCAAAATTCTTACTTACATAAAGATTGGTCATACTCTATAAATACATAAACATGTCGTTCCTTTATTGCAACGTAGTCATACCTCAAAACGAATTTAAAGTTTTGAAGAGGGATATGACTATAACGCAATAAAGGAGCGATAAATAAATACTCATACACATGTTTTTACGCCATCACTAAACATAATTGGGCTAAGCTTATGTAAATCATGTCTCACACGCTGAGATGATTTATTGTGTTTCTGATTATATATGTATCTCCACAGATCTCCACAGAGCACGATTTGAAAAAAAAATCAAAAGATTTTCAAATATTTTAAATGCATTTATGCAGATGACTAGTGCATAGTGCAATCTAGGAAAGATTTTTCGATTACCCTCGTATTCGATAGTGTGTTTTCATGAGGTATAACCACTACAATGCGGTCGTTTTTGCCTCGGAACAGCCCAACAACAGAATTATTAATATCCGTTTATCGTTGTTTTGACTTAAAGACAATCAGCATTTACCATCGCATGCATCTCACGTAACTGTTGCGATGACATTGTTTGCATACTGACCTAAAATTTACTGTCTTTAATGAATGTTTACATGGAAAAAATTTCTGCTTTAATAGTTTCATAGCTTTTGGTATAAATGAATCCATGCTTTGTCTGTGGTAACGAATACAAGGCAAAGCTACTTTAGATTGCGGTTGAAAATCGCACAGTTTCTTTAAGATGATTACACGGTTGCTTATCAGGGCTAGTGTAAGCGAGCCTTCGCCGCATCAATATTCATGTATAATGTCATGTAATTTCTCAGTTGAGATTCCAATAGTATCACCCTCCTCACGGATTTTAATTTTCCGATCATTCAACATAATATCAGGGTTTTTATAGACGAATTTTTGTGTGCTGTGGAATTCAGGAAAATGCTGTTTTTTCATTGAAATTGTTGGTGTGTAGAGATAATTTGGTGATTTGATATGAGTGATTTGATAATAAACAATAGATTTCAGAGACAACGCAAAAATAACACGGTCTTTACAGAATGCCAGCATCGACATGTTTTATTTAGAAAACCATTTAATTGAGAAAAATAGCATTTACTAAGGGGTTTTATATATTAAATTTATTTTATTATTTAATTTGTAATTGACTTTTTTTCATTTTAAATATATTTATTATTAAAAAAATTATTCATATTTTGCAAGTTGCTCTAATATATAATTTTTTAAGTATGAAATAGCATGCAATATATTTTTAGGTAAATTTAAGTTTGAAATTATTTTCAATATAACAAACTTGTTTTGGCTTTGCCTTTGAAAACCGAAAGGGAGGCAATACCAGAATGACATAGTTGTAAAAAAAATTAAAAATAAGGCGGCAATTCTCTTCCAGCAAAAAAAAAAAGAAAAAAGACAAATAACCACAACAGTGGGGTCTAGTTAAGACATTTTCATGACTGGACTTTGCTGTTTTTTTTTTAATATATATGGTTTAATATACACATATTATTTTATAATATTATAAGAAAATACCAACAATTTATTTTTAATTTGCTATTTAAAGCTTAATAAGAATTTTGAGGTCTTATTCATAATAAATAATTCTTATTTATAAAAATTTATTTTAAAAGCCAGTAATAGAAATTTAATAAGTTATTATGAATAAGGATTTTAATATTTAAGTAGTTGCAACATTTTATGCAGACTTAGACATTTTTATTATTAACTTTGGTTAATATTATTATGCGCACAGTTTTATATACTTAGAATTCTTTCATATAAAGGAAATTTTATAGTTATTTATAAGTAATTTTATGCGAGGGAAAGTCAATAAGTCCATGGACTAGCAGGGAGAAGCGCATAACTCATCCATTATTTCTTTAAACTTTTTAAGGGCCTTGAGAGCGACATTTCGCCAAGACTATTCGGAGAAGACCCTTACAAAGATTAATTTTTTTTGCGATTGGAAACTGATACATATCGATGACAGCCATGCAAAGAATATTTCTTGCATGCGCCAACAAATCACTGATCATCTTGAAAACCCTTAGCCATACACTTTGATTTTTCCGCGGCCAAGGTGCATTTCTTTTTCCTAGTTTTGTGTGCATATTTAATTAATAGTAACAATTGGCGAATATATTCTCAAGGATGACAGATCTAAATCAGGTACTAAAGCAGGAACTCGTTTTCTCTTATTTTCTCCCCCTAAAATTTAAATCAGTTTTAATCACCATGAGTTTTACTGTGGCCTCAACTATTTCATGCACTTTAATGGGCCTGTCAAGCAAAACTATATTTTTGTAATTTATTGATGATTTATAATGCAACTGGCTCAACCAGGTGACCTCAATACTAGCAACGATGAAACATGGTGGTTATGTTATGAAGTCGAGGAATTTTCCTAAAAATGTTGAGTTGCTTCTTGCAACTGTATGCTTTTGAGCAAACTTTTATGTTTTCAATCTTAATGGTGATTTAATGTTTTTTTAAAGGCTTATGACCTGTTCCTCGTAATAAGCTTAAAATGCAATCATCTTACTTTAAAAGTAAATTACAATTAATTTTAATATTAAATTGTTATTTTACACTCCATTATAATAAATTTTTTTTATATACATATATTATAGAATATTTACTAAAACAATGTACATTTGTGTAAAAATAAAAACAAATAAATAAAAAATAGTTTTAAATAATGTATGAAATTTATTGGTATTAAAAAAAATCCAAAGGTAAATACAATAGAAAAATTTCAAATAAAATTTATTAAATCAATCAAGTAAAACAAAATTTGTGGAAATATGATACATCCTTCTTATAACATAATTGATTTAATATGTATAACTGTTACTAAATGTCCTTATCATTATCACAACCTCTTGTCTTACAACAACTGCAGTGCTACATTTATTTTTTTAATTTCCCTGTTCCCTTGAATATCGTTGGTTCTTTGCAAAAAGAAAAAAAAAATATATATATATATAAACGAGAACTAAGAAGTTGACAACGTTGTTCAGTAGTCATTTGTACATGCCATTTGTAACACCTGACACTCTTGATAGTGCTAACTAGCTGTCAATGATCAAATGATGGCAAAAAGTGCATTCTAGGTTACACCAATTTTGCTACACCACTACAAAGCCACTTAACTGTCATGCTCTAATGTTCTATTCAGTAGTTACACTCGTAGCAGTAGTGGTTGTTTGGGTGCAAACAACATACTAAAATAAACAGATACTCTTACACCAACTAAAAAAGATAATGTCAGTTACACCGACATGCTGGCTGTTGAAGCTAAAATGAACACCAGCAAGAAAAAATATATACATTAATAGTACTGCAAAAACAAAGGAAAAATAAAAAATAAAACAAAGAAATTGAAAGTCTTGGGTAACAGATGGTCTTAACACCAAAAAATGCCCTGAAATATTGGCGCATACAGCAACTTGTATTTGTTGATAAAGAGTGAATGAAGTTAGTCAATGATGTGGCTAACTAATAAAATAAAATTTCCTAACCCCATATCATAACGGTCACATAAAGGTGGCAAGTTTAAATAATTTGAAAAAGAAGCCACCAAATTTGTTTGCAACTAGAGATTTATAGTAACATTTTTGTAAGACTGTTTTAAAAAATGCTTTATATTCTTTGCTGCCTTATTCGTAAAATACAAATATTTTTGATTTATAAAAGGTTTAAACAACAAATCTTTGTATAAAAATGTGTTAAATACAACTTTTAAAATTAAAAACAATTAGATATTGTAATGAGCTTAATTAAAATTATTTCAAATATACAGGGATGGAAAAAATAGAGAAACAGAATTAAAAATTATTCAAATTTTTTTTTAATTATAATTTATTAAATAACTTCTTTAAGGGCAACAATACAAATATAAATGATTTATGGTATCTTATATTTCGCTTTCTCAGTGGAAAGCTTTTTCAGGGATTTATTTACATATCGCTCAATTACTACAAAACAGTCATAACTAAAAAAAACTCGATCTTCAGAGAAGAAGTTAAAATTTTTTAATTTACCAACAACTCAATGGAAAAGTGAAAAACTATTCTCCTCTCAATAGCTGAGTAAACAATATATTTGTATGAAAATCACGTTTTTTTTGAGATATTACTCTTTTGCAGTAAATGAGCGATATGTAAATAAAATTAATAATAATAATTGTTGTCTTAACAAAGCTAAGGGCGAATTCATAGAGAGGAACTTGATAGCGCAGATGATAACTTTTTAGAATTCTATCGAAGGCGAATTAGGGTTGGATATCAAAATTTATTTATCTATTTTGATTACATTCATTAGTAAATTAAAGTTATGCAATTTACGATCGTTTGGAGTGATTTTGAATTTGCTGAGTTTTTCTTTATTAGTACATCAGTCACTTTTCATATATAATTAGGTTCAACGTTCAGGCCAATGCAAGAGGTTCAACGTAATATTCCATGTTTATATGCTTTGCCAGATACCCATCAAATGTTACAAAAAAACTTGCCGTGATTTTGCTAATGCTGCCAAATGTGACCGTAAGCACTTGTATCCTGGTCAGTAAATTAAGCAAATGGGCGAATTAGTCGTTATGGCTGTTGCAGTACCAGAAGAATTAGAAGGGACCGGTTTGGACTATTTGGCTTATTCAATTGCTATGGAGGATATCTCCAGAGGTTGTGCTTCTGCTGGTGTTATTATGTCTGTTCCTTTTATTTGGGTCCTATTTTGAGTTTCGATAATGATACCCAAAAGAAAAAGTTTAAAACCCCTCTTACAGGTGGTGATACAGTAGGGTGTTTTGCTTTATCTGAGCCTGGTAATGGTTCAGATGCAGGTGCTGCTTCTACAACCGCAGTAGATAATGGAGATCATTATATATTGAATGGTACTTAGGCTTGGATTACTAATGGTTATGAAGCCAAGGCAGCTGTAGCTTTTGCCACGGCAGATAAAACCTTGAAACATAAAGGTATTTCTGCTTTCAGCGTATTCAAATTGGGCATTGGAGGATCGTCAAGATGTCAGTTGATCTTTGAAGGTTGCGCAATATTAAAGGAAAACGTTTTGGATTAACCTGGCTTTGGCTTTAAAATCGCCATGAAAAGCTTAGATGCTGGCATTGCCAGTCAAGCATTAGGCATTGCGCAAGCTTCTCTAGAATTAGCTGTTGACTATGCTCAATTGGTAAACCAATTTCTAAGTTCCAAGCTATAAAAGAAAAAATTGCTGATACGGCAGTTAAAGTAGAATCAGCACGTTTTTTGCGACGATAAGCGATATACCGAAGAAGCAGCCATGACTGAATTGGCGGCCTCGGAGCTGCAACTTGGTGCAGCCACCAATGCATACAAGTTTTGCGAGGCATGGGTCACGTAAGTGATATGCCTGCCGAACGTTACTACAGAGATGCGCGTATTACGGAAATTTATGAAGGCACATCAGAAATTCAACGTTTGGTAACAGCTGGATCAATTTTGAAAGAACTGAGTTTATAAGAACTGACCCGCATTTGTTTTCAACTTACAGGTCCATTATGGACAGCAACTAAACTTCAGTTGCGTTGACAGTCAGCAACAAACATTTTGTGGTTGCCAGAAAAACATTTAATATGAGCTGAAATTGATAACTCATTACTGGTTACCATCCGTAATATAATTTTCAACAACCAGCAACCCAACTGAGGTTTACTTGCCATCCATAATCGATCCTTTAGTTTTCATAGTTTTAATTCACGTAAAGATATACAAGTAATGTTTGTAATGGTCAAACACGTAGTTAAATTTTGTACCAATTCTGTGCATGTAGGGATGCATGTTCGCCTTTAAAATTAATAAAAATAATTTAACATATCATTTTTATTCATGTAATGCGTGTACAAAATAAACGCAACCATAGCAGCTACAATAATAATAATAATGCAAATAGCAAAATGCGATAGAAATTGTTTTATGATAAATGTCTTTATATCAAGTTGTAAAAGTGATTTTATTTTAAGTAGAAACTACTTTTTTATATTAGTATAAATTAAGGATGCCTCCACATCACAAATCATCAATGCATTAACACAGTGTTCCTCACCAGCTTTATAAATATAACCATTCGCTTTATGTCTGTGATTTCGCATACGCAGCATACTTTGAGTGTTGCGTGAATCCTACATTTGAAAATATACTGACGCATCATCCTCAACCATCGAACAAATGGAAGCATTTAGTTTTTTACATTTTCCAAAGCTTCCAATAAATATTTCTGAAAGTCTGAAACATCGGTATAAAAATCCAAATTAAAGTGTAAATTCTCTTCATGTTTCTTTAGCAAATTAGCCTTAGACAAAACATTAACATGACGCAAACCCATGCGTAGCATCTTATTTAAGGCCAACCAAAAAAATATAGCAACAATTTTTGCAGGTTCACTGCAATAATAAAGAGTCGATAAGTTTAATTGTTAACAAATGGTTTTTCTAGTTTTTAAAATATTTTCGACATATAATCAATTTTTCCTGAAAATTTATAAAAAAGAAACATAAGTTTACGTAACCTTTAAAGCAAAGCGAACTTCAGTGGAATTGTAATGTTTACCGTAGAAATTCTTTGGGTGCGTGATGAGGAAATCACCGATTGACAACGGCGTTGAAGGGCTTTACGGATGGCAGGAGCCAATAATTGAGCAGCGGATCTTTGAAACATTTTCAAACAGAATTCTTTACAATAACAAAATTTGTTAAAGTTATTATTTCATACGACTTCAAAAAAAAACAACCCTTAAAAAACAAAACATTTTGAAAAAATAATAATTTTAATACATTATTTTTTCGGCCCATTCAAATGTTATTGACAGTGTACAATGATTTTGTAAAAACAAAATGCTTTTGGTTTTTATAGTGTTATACTTGTTGTGGTATTAAGTTCACCTGTATGAATTCACATTGCAAAAATATAAGATTAGCTAAATCTATTACAACAAAATAAAAGTTATGCAATTTAAGAAGCGTAAGGCCTTAACAAGATTATTCCAATATAATCAATCTGATGCACGAAGTTTTATTTCATTCTAACGTAAATTAAGCTGGGATGTTCTATTTGTCGTTTTTCGATTTGTCGTTTTCAGATATATGATGATCTTGCTATTCGTCGACTGGCTTTCGGATCGCTGGTTTCCTCAATGTATATCCAATGCAACAGAATTTGCGTTTTTGAATTTCCAGATGGCTCGGTTGTAGTACGGTTTCTGGCCAAACGTTGTTCGAAATTATTCTTCAAATTATTTTTTCAAACATTTTAGCATTTTTAACTCAAAAATCATGGTTTTTGAGATATAACTACGTTGCAATAAAGGAGCGATATGTACATACTAGAGTATCCACTCGATTAATTTTTGTTCGATAAATCGAGTAAAGTTTTTCCATTACTTGATCGAAGAATGAAAAAATCAATTTCGATTAACGAATAACTCGAACAATTGATGACAATTAATCGAGTAAAATAAATTTCTTAGTAAATACGTCTTTTTCAATAGCAAACTACATATTTTTTTTTAAATTTGTAAGTGATTAAATCCCTTAAAACTAAGTAACATGTTATTAGTACTTTCTGTGTTTTTTTTTATTACATATGAAATATCGTTGGTCATCGTTAGCGGATACGATTCAAAATTTCCATAAATGTGTAAACCATGCACTGTCAGATTATGGGTTATATGCTTTTACAGACAAGGAGGTATTGATACTTTCATCAATGAGTAATACTTTGTGACCGCTAGGCGTGTCCATTAAATAGAACTTAGAAAATATTCAACAACATTAATTGTACCGGAAGGAATAATAAACTTCAAAATCAACAATTTAGAAGAGGCGAATAATTCATTTTCAAAAGAATTACTTACTTGCCTTAAGGCCAGAATAAATGAGAGAAAAATTAAAGTACTTAGAATGCTTACACTTTATATAAATTCCGCAAAGTGTCATAATAATGATAACTTTTCAAAATGTAGTCCGAAAGGTTACATTCAAGTTGCTTGATCGTTTGTTTTACATTGAATCTGATCACAATGTATAAGACGATGATATTTTGAAAAAAGAAAATGTGGATATAATGAGAACAATCTGTTGCACGAAATTAACAAAACTATAAAAAGTATTACTTCATCTATTTAGATATGACAAAGAAAATATCAGAAAAACTAGAAAATCTCTTTAATGCAATCCTATCGCTATCACATCTACTATGACTGCAAGTCTATTTTCAACCTCAAATTTTATTAAATCAAAACAATAAAACTGTGTAAGAAGCAAACATATAAACTGTATATTGTTTTTAAAGGACTATTTTAGAAGATGTGATTCAAATCAGGTCAACATTACAATTTTCCATTAAACATAAGTTTTGGTTTACTATTATTTTTAAAGTATTTATACGTAGTACAAATGAATTTTTGTTTAAGTTTAACTGCATAATTGTTTCATTGTTTTTTAATATAACAGTAGTATCACTTCAAACACTCATGTATATTTTTTCCATTGGAAACAATTATTTAAAATTTTTTAAATTATTTGATTTATTTAAGTTATTCGAATAACTAACAACCCTTACTCGATTACTCGATTAATTCCTTACTCGAACAAAAACAAAAGTAAAATAAATGGATACGTACACATCACACATACGTATACATATTTTAAAAATTGCGCATTACGCATACGTCAGCTTTGCTCAACCACATGCCACAAAAGTACGCAAATCAAAATTGTGTTTTGTTTAGTTGTAGTTTATTCAGAATCAATAAAACTCTGTAAAAAGTTTTTTTAACATCTTTAAAGCATGACTTTTAACTAACTCGTATGTTTTGTTGTAGTTTTTCATTCAATTACTTACATGTCTACTTCCTTTAAGACAACAAGTTTTGCTGCTGCTGTTTGTGAATGTTTTTGAATGTGTCTTTGTGAATGTGTGTTTTGTTTTTTTGCATAATTAATGTGCCTACAGCAGTTATGTTTACAATTCTGTGGTTTCTTTTGACATTAACACACATTTGTGTAAATATTCTGAGTTAAATTTATACTTTAAACAAAAACCATAACAAATGTATTTCTTGCAATTTAAAGAAAACTCAAATTTTGTTTGTTAGTGAGTGCGTGAGTGAAGAAAATTATACAAGGTAATATTTTGCCAAAAAGTTTGGCAAAGTATAAGTGGGCCTGTGCCACGTTGTCGAACGTTAATGTTTAAATGAATTCTGCACGATGAACAAGTGTTTTGCTTTCCACTAATAAACTATTTCATTACATTATTGATTAAGTAAATAAACAAAATAATAAGTGAGTTAATGAAACGGCTTTATAATGAGCTGCAAAGCTTTTATTTTTTTCGAAGCAAACACAAGCTGTGAAGCCCTTTCTGGCTTGACTGCAGAAACATCTAGGGTCTAGGCAGAAAATGAACCTGAGACCGCCTGACTTGCAGTCTCGTATGCAATTCACTAGTCTACGGAGGCTGATTAATTAAATAAAAAAACTAATTTTGAATACTTTCAACCAAAAAAAAAACAATTAGTTTTAATAATATTCTCTTAGTTTTCAACCTTTTTTTAATAATTATTTAAAAGATTATTCTTAGGTTAGTTTATATAAAAAACGTATATTATTTAGCTTCTTCAGGAAAAAAATAAAAATAAAAGAAGCTCTTCAATGATATTGGCCAAATATCGATTTAAATTAGTTTTGCTAACAAAAATTAAACTGAAGTATTCCAAAGGAGAGGTCCACTATTGCGTGTGCAAAATCGTATTTATTTTTCATTTAAAAATTTTTTAATAAATACGAAGAAATGCTTATAGATACTTGCAATTTATTAAGCATCACTAGAAATTCTAATTAAGGGTTTTTCCCAAAAATATTAGGATACAAAAACCCCTGTCTGATAGACTTTCCTAAAAAATCCCTGTAATTTGCTAAAACATCTGGCGCATCTCTGGCAAAAATGTAGAAAAACAACAGCAAGAAACTTTTTTCAGTAGTATTGAGATATTGTCTCGCCATTTAGTTGTTTGCTGTTGTAAGGAGCTGACTCTTAAAAAGTTTTCCTCTATTGTTTTCTCAGTACTTAATCCTAGATAAACTAAAAAAATTAATAGCAAAGTTTCCGTTCTGTTCTTAAGGAGGTTTAGCTGAGTGTTTGTATTAGTGCTAGTAAAACAACGTTTATAACTAATTAGATTATTTCATAAAACTAAGCCACACATATGGCTGAAATTAAGCAAACATTTACACACACATACACACTTATAAATCTTTTATAAATGTCACGCCAACTTTTATCACTAGTTTAGCACACTTGTTTGTCTGTGTCTTTTGCCAGTGTTAACATGCAGACAAGTCAATGCAAATTATATGTTGTAGTTGTTAATATGTCTTGCTTACTGTATGTTCACTCTCGTATGCTTAGATTAACCTGATGCTAGTAGCGCCACTGCTGTTTTTAGAATTAATTTTGGTTCTTTTTAATGCAACAGCTGCTGCGTTTTATGTTTAGTTGATTAAATATCATATTTCCGTAGCAATGTATTCGTATTCGTTTTCTCTTTGTTATTTTTTCTGCTATTGTTGCACCCTACTTTGGCATGGGTAAGCAAACTTGTTTATTTTTTCAATGACATCAGCTGAACATACAATTCCCTAAAAAAGTAATAAATTATTTGAGATATTTTGTCAATTTGTTAAAAAAAAATTCTAATATTTTGCTGGCTGGAGGAAGATTCATCTGCCTGCATTTCACTGCTGCTCATACTTGAATGTTTTTATCAAAGCTCTTATAAAATAAATCGGAATTACTGAATATACCTAAATATATTACCAACCGATTATTGAAGCTAAATTGGTTTAACTGAAAGTTATTGATCTTGCTCAAGTTGAAGTATTTGATTTAGAAAGTTATACTACATTAGCAGAATAAACAGTACTGCTTTGAGGGCCGCTGCACAATCATGATAATGTTACTAAAAATAAATATAATAGAAATATTGCTAATATTCTTTACTTTTCCAGTACATTGTAATAAATTATTAAATAGTTCTAACATCCACCTTAAAAATGGTAAAACACAAACAGTTACATGACTGCTAATGATGATCCTGCAGCGACCACTGAAACAGCACTGTGCAGTGTTGTCAAATTTACTTTTGACCTCCCCGCCAAATGACTTATCGAATATCACCAAATGAGCCCAAATATTGCCAATATAATAAAACATTAAAGTTGAACTAGAAAATATATTTTTAAAAATATTGTTAAATTTGAAATTCAGAAGGTTATGACTATAGTAAAACATAAAAAGCAATTCATTTGTAAAAGGTTTACTAAAAGATAGAAATACTGGCGTATAAGAAATAATCAAAAATAACTTATTCCAAAAGATCAATCTAAACAGGATAAATTAAATTTGATCATGGAGATTTAAATTGCAATTTAAATCTTGTAATAAAATATAATTAACGATTCTTAAACGTGTATTCAAGTACACATATCAATTACTGAATTTGAACTTTCGTACTTATTATTTTCAGTATCATTATTATTGTTTGTATCCTTACTGGTGTACATTTGTTGCGCATTAAAACTGACTTATATATTATCATTTGGAACAAATGTGTTGCAACATATGTTACTTACATTAGACGTGGGTCCAACTCGTTCAGTCGCTCCTTTTTTTAGAAACCTTTGATCAAAACCAAGTAAGTTTCATCAAAAATTCTTGTTTAAAACGAGCGACTGAACGAGTTGGATCCAAGTCTAATTTCCATTCATATATGATACTATTATAAGCAGGGTTGCCAGTTTCTGTATTATATTACAAAAACTGTACTATTTAAAAATATTTGCATTTTTTTGTACCAGTTTTGTACTATTCTACTAATTGCAGAAAAATAAAAAAATTAAAACAGCAAAGTGTATTTAGAATTTTTTTAAATTTATTAATCGAGATTACCTAGATATCTTCTTTCAAAGATTTTCAAAAACTTTTGTTTGTTGAGGGTTTTTTAGCTAGTCTTCTTACACGCATTTCATTGGCGCTGATGCCAAATCATCAGTAGACCTTCAGCCATATTTTTGAAATGTTTCAAACCTCTTATATTATACAAAAACCTTTAAAAAACCAATGAGAATTTCCAAAATTACAAAAGTATAAATAAGCATAGTAGGCTTTGAAACTTATTCAAAAATCCCAACAAACAAATTATATTATTCGATATGAATCTATTTTATCTTCTTTACAAATTTAAAATTCCTTTCATATTCTCTTGGAATTTTAAATAATTTCAATTTAATTTTTCAATCAGAATCTCCAATGTTACGCAAACAAAAAATTGATTTTATAAAATTGCTTAACGGTTTTTCTTCTAATTATATAAAGACTGTTATTATATAACAAAAGATTTATTTTTGAGATTTAAGAAACTTTTTTTGTATAACAAAATTAAATGTATGTATGTATATTGTTGTCCCTAAACAAGAGACTATTTCATTTTGTTTAGAATCAGAGGAACAAAAAATGTATACCGATTTCAGAAATTTTTACCTTGAAGTTATTACAAAAACTAAGAAAGATTAAATTTTGATGATGACCTTTAAAGATAGAGTAGATCCAAAATTTGCGCAATCATTTGAAATAAAATTGTTATCAAATTTGAAAATCTGATTTCCTTCTGTTGCAAAATATTACCAAAAATTAAACAATGATTGGCGCGAACATGCACTTTTGGACCACAAAGAGCCAACTCTTTCTTATGACTTAGATGTTGAAATTTATTTGACAAAAGTTTTTAAAATAAAGAATTGTTCCGATGAAACTCTCTTCCGAACTTTACAAACTGTTATAAAATTCCTTCTAATATTACCATTTTCTAATTCTTCGAAAAATAAATTATCAAGTTGATGAAAGAAGGTAATAAAAAAATGGGGGCGCAAATTTTGAACCTACAAGAAAAATTAATTCTTACTTTTTATTTTAAAGTAAAAATCTATTGATATTTTGACGGTAAAAATGCTCCCAGCAGACAAAATAGCTAGTATGTGGCTAGAATTATACTAGTTGCTTTCAACTTCAGACTGGTTGCCTGACTGTCTTTTTTTCATATATCGAACTATCGATTTTAACATTAGGCTGTCATAGGAGCCCAACTAGTTCATTCGTGTATAGTCATATACTAGTTCAACTACTACTGTTATTTGAGTCAGTTTTATACTAGATGAGTTTTTTACAAATATATACCACTCCATCCTATACTAGTAAGGTCAGTAGTTATTATTAGCTATAACTTTGACTTGGTTCTAAAATCTTCTACTAGTACTTATTAAAGTATACTACACTATTTTTTACAATATATTTATTTAACAAAAATTCCTCTAGTTTATTTTATTTATTTTGGACTTGCTGTCGAATTTCTCTTTTTTCATAGCTGCATTGCCTGGCGTAACATTGTTTTTTAGTCCTTCTGTCTGAAAAAATTTCAAAGAAATTTGTTAATGATTCAAATTTTACAGCTAATATTTATATAAACAATTTACAAGTCAGTGCTTTGTATAGTTTTCTGAACGCAATCTTCGATGCGTTCCGTCAATGTTACACTGCATAACAAAGTGCCAATGCAGTTCCTCCATAGTCTGCTCATTGTAGAGACCTAAATTCATGTAACATTAAAATAATATAAATATATATGTATAAAAAATAGTAAACAGATTTTTTGCTTACGTGTACATATGTATATCGTGGTTGTCAGCGCTGATTTTTTCTTCAAATCTCTGATTATTTCATCAGACGTCAAAGAAAAATATGTAACTTAGAAATCAATTTAAAAAATATTTATATTTGTTATTTTTTATATTTTCTATTTATGTTTTCATTCTCATAAACTCAATAGTCTCATTGCAACTAGTATTATAACTGTCCCAAAACATTACTAGTTACAAATTTAGCTGCAGGGCTATGGCTGCTGAAATTCACATGTACATATGTATATATATAAAATAGACATACATTTGTAATTTGATAGTATATACATATATATGTGAGGAAATAAATGTCTTCATCAATTTTTACATTTTAAAGAATAAATATAATGATCTACTTATGATTTTTAAATAAAAACAATTGTTCAATTTACAAGCTCGTATTAACGTCGTATGTGTTGTGTAATCGTCTAATCATTTTTGCTATTGGTAATTTTCATACAAAAGTGTGTTATAAATATACGTTTCAATTTTATATGTTTGATAAATGGTTGTATTGAGGACAGGTATGAAAAAATTCTATTTGTAAAGCTAAGTTTAGACGATATGTTGAATCAGCATATTTATGCTGAAAAATTTGTTAAAGTCACCCACATTGCAAAAAACGCGAAATTACGCGAAAAGTTGCAAATTTTTGAAAATCCCGGAGAAATTTGTAGCCATGTACCTGTGTAGCCTGCTGTCGTGAATCTGTTTATATCTAAATTTATCTCGATTTTGTACTTGGTAAGTTTTGCAATAGCTAGTGATATTTCCTCCGGCGACATCATTTATGTTTATTTTAATTTTTTATTTATATTAATAAATTTTATTGCAAAAATTATACGTATAAGTACATAAGTTGAATAAAAATTAAAAATTGTTGCCAACCTCACTCCTTTCACAACAATATTTAATTGACATTTAAAATTCGAAAAAATTACGATACAAAAAATTTGTCTGTTCAGAAGCCCATAAACAAATATTGTATTTTTTTTAACGATAAGCCATACGACTGAGCTTGTGAATTGAACAATTGGTTTTGCAGTTATTTAGAAAGTTTTTGTACTGTTTTATTTGGTTTTGTACTACTTTTGCCAAACTTTTGCACAATTTTAACTTTCTCTGGTCGTAACGCTGATTATAAGTAAAGAATTAAGAAGCTCATATTAATCCGCAAGGCTTTATTTCGCCGAATCACATACTTTATTAATTTTAGAGAAGTATTGTAATACCAGAGTTAGCATCATTTGTACGAACTAGTTGTAGAAAACATTCCTTACATAAAAATTCATATATTTAACATTATTTTATGTTATTGAAATCATAAAGATATGACCAAGAATATCGCCAAGGAGTTCAAATATAGTCAAGTTAATCGCCAATCGCCATTTCAAAATTTTGATCGCCAAAAGCAAATTTTTATCACCACGTTTGGCGATAAATCGCTATATTTGACAATTCTGCCACTATAATAAAGTTCTGCTCTCGCCTTTCTTAATAATAATAATAATTAAAAAATCGGAGATTTCAAAACTTTGTCCTAGAATTTGTGCCAGATTTCTAACTTGTAACCAATAGTTATATGTAAAAAACGTGTATTTTCGAGTCATGATAATAGAGTTTGTTTAATTTTAATAACATTATGTTTGGTTGATACTGCAAAAAGGTGTGCATTCAGTTCGACTCAACCGGTTCTTTCGCTCCTATTTATTTTAGTTTTTGAACATTTAGCAAGTTTACTTCGCTTGCTTGTATGTACTTTAAACTTTGTATCTCTAAATTATGCTTAATTTGCTCTTGAAAATTCGAAGAAATTGTCTTGAGTCTACAACAGCCTCCTCCCGTTTCTTTGTGAATACGCTTTTGTGTGTGAATATTTTTAAGCAATTGCATGTGTATTATATTAGCATACTAATTAGCTGGATTCTGCATAATTGTGCACATCATGAGTGAACACATTATCAGTTGTTTAATAATTGCAAGCAAGTACATTGTTTAAGTTCATTGTAAACTGCACATGATACGAGTACGCTCGAGAAAATTGATTATTCTTTAGAATATTAAATGGGATTGAGGTTATCAAATAACGAGATACACATAATATTGTGAAGATGAAATATAGTTTTTAGTTTATGGAAATTGTATTAATGATTGGAGTTTTTTTTTTAAATAAAATTTTAAAAATTACTAAAAATAAAAAAAAATCATTTAAAATTTCCTTTTTATAAAATATGTTTCCCAGTAAATTTTTCAACAGATAATAATTACAACAATTATAATGCTCTGGCTCTCATTTTTTTGCGATACGTTAATATTTTCGCGAAGGCAGATCACGCGGAGGTAAAATTGAAGAGTTAATTGAGCATAAGTCATCCACAAATATGCTTTTAATAGACTTTTGAAGGGTCTTCGGAATACTTATGAGTACTGGCATTTAGAAGGTGCTGTGTGGACTTTCCAAAATCTGTGTTCATAAAATAAAATGAACCAGCTGCTATACAAAGCGAAACATCCGATCTATTTGTCATAGATGTGGGAGTTGGCCAGGTTAGTGTTCTGTGACCTATTGCTTGTGCTGGATGAGGTTGTATCAATAAAAAACATTGAAGCATCAGATAGCATTCAATAAACGTCCTTCACAAAATTAAACGATCTTGATTATGCTGATGATTTGATTTATGTCTCTTAACACACCGGTTCGACCACAAAGAAAATCTAACCTCCATAATAATGCTTGGTTTTCTAGTAAAATTTCGGAAAACCAAACTGATGAGAAAAGACACCATCAATACCACTTCTCCAAGTCTTAAAAATAACACCGTAGAAGTTGTTAAATCATTCTAGACTGCGCAATCACAACAAAAAGTGGCGTAAGCGAGGACCTTTGTACGCGAATCCAAAATGCCAATCATGTCACGCATTGTATAAAAAAGGTGTGGATATCTACTATATAGTACATGACACACTTGAAGACTACAGTTGTAAGCACATGGGTGAATCACAGGGCTATCGGTTGGAGTCTGCCACAAAAACTGCATCGTCTAACTCACCGATGACTTTGAAGGATTATCCATTGTTCTTGGCTTAACACAGCAACTAACGCTGAGATGCTTTGAAATGCGAGCCTACAACCGGTACAACCGCTCGCAACCGTCTAAATGTGGGCTTTGAAAAGCACCTGCATGACTTAAAAAGTCCACCCAGGTGGCAATTCTTGTACAGAATCTTACCACTATGCACAACACCTTGCTGAGGTGTTCGAGCTGTCTAACTTCTTGCCAGTAGGGAATTTTTGTACGGCTTCCGTTAGCCTAGAAAAATACTAGCCAGTCAGAAGGCTACCCATAAGGTAACCACGACTCAACTCAGCCTTTCTTTCTGACTTCCACCCTACTTTCCTGACGAGCTCTGTTCTTTCACCTATAGCACCTAGTATCTTATGTGGCGTCCCGAAGTCCAGTTCATACTCCCAACGTGCACTCTCTAAACAGATCTCACCAATATCCGGTCATAGAATGATCACTGCGGCGAGCATAAACCATTAACCCTAAAGGGTTCAGAACGAATTCCACCCACAGACAGTGCACTGGAAGAAAATGAGACGAACATCAATTTTTATCTCTGTATGGTAAATCATTTACGGGGCTATCAGATCCCGTGGTACCAGCTGTTAGGTAACCGGTCTTTTTTCGCAGCTCCTTTCTGAAGAGAATTCCTTTCTACAGCTTAGAGCCGTTAAGTTTTCCGGGTGCTGCTTCACCTGTAACCTGGCTAATATAGATCTTAAGATATATTTCCTTAAGTTCAACGTATGAGTACGCCCATTCCCCTGATACCAGAGCTAGGGTTGTCCCCAATACGCTTTTTGGCATGTGGTCAAAGGTAATGCCAAGAAAGATCAACATGTATATTCGCAGACTAATGTAAGCAAGCTAACTCTCTTATTTAACAACGATAGAGATCAGAAGGTCTGAGGTGTGAAAAATTTTTCTATCCGATACGTTGCACCACATTCATCAAAGTGTAGATCTATCACCAAGATTTCTATTTAAGCCGATTTGGGGATAGCTTTGTCTTTTAGCCATCCCGAAGCATGTTACCAGCTGGCTCCACGAGGAGGTAAGACACAGGCGACTGGCAAGCAAGCGGATGCCAACGAACACCTGTCCCTGCCAGTTCACCAACTTATCAACCTTTAACAAGTACAATGTGTCTAAGATTTGTGTGGGTGCATACCAACATGGTCCTACTCCACAGTGCTCTTAACACCGGGCGAAGAGAATGCATCCACCAGCGCCCCCATGTGCAACAGGCTGCTACGCATGAGTACCAATTCGACGACACGTATTTGGACATGCCTTCCCCCTTGGTGACGAGCGGAGCTTACCTAAAACTCCTACCGATCTTTGGGTCTCGGCACCCGGCCGCAATGCAAGTCCACACCGAGCTTGCGCTCTTTCCGCGATTTGAGCCCGCAACAATTGTCAGGCAAGAGCCGAAGTACTTGGGGCTCCTGACATGAGTGGTACGAGAAAGTAAGCCTCCAGTCAGACCTCGTAGTGAAGCTACTTCCAGTTGAGTACATTACGACATCCTTAGAAAGAAATTTGAATGAATTGTTCATACACTGAACACTGAGTTCCAAAAAGGCTGTAGCGCCAAGGTTATAAGTATCCTGGTTCTCCAAAAACTTTTATAACGCGTAACCAACGTTCGTGAGCTGAAAGCTGTTGGGTTTTCATGGAACGCAGCAGTAAGAACATCTTCCAACACAGGCCGTTGGAAATCATTAATTGAGACCGTTTGATTTCCAGCTAGAGAATAATAGAGCATCATTATTATAATGTCGTGGCTTGTTGTGCAGTTGAACTCTTTGAAGATCCTGTTGTAAATAAAGCAATGATTATTTTGGAAGCTTCAAATTAAACCTTCTGATACCATGAAATTATTCTAAATTAATATTTCTCTCGGAAAAGGGTAACGTTTAAAAAACCCATGTGGGGATATTGATAAAAATGTGATATTTTCAGAAAATTTAGGACAATACTTCGTTAATTTGTCCATTCAGTGCCGTTTTATAATTTTCTCTTATATTTAAATTATTATTATCAATGTTTTTTTATTAAGTGCTCATTAATTAAGCGCTAATTTTAGAGTCTTTAGTTAACTAATTGCGCGATGGTTCAACTAATTCATTTTTATATTAATTCATTGGTCAAACCGCCATCATTAGTTTGATGCTAAAGCCAGCCATAATTTCTTGTTGAAAATTTTCTATGGAAAACATACATATTTTTTTAAACTTAATTTCCTACAAGTTTTTGTGTGAAGGTTTCAATTCTAATTTATATAAAACAAATTATTTTACAAAAAAATTGTTCTTGCTTGAAGTTCACCATTTTTTGTGGCCTCGTGGCTCAGGATCAACATGGAAATTTAATGTTCATAACTTAAGCCAAAATACTTTGCAACTGATGTTTTATTATAATTGAATGTTTTGCTACTGTACAGCGGGAAAAGATCTTTGTTCTAAATCCGTTAAATTAAGTAACAACAAAATTTATAATTTAAATTTAAAATTTTATAAATTAATAAAGAAAGAAATTATAAAAATTTATATAAATTCAACTTTTTTATATGAATTTAAAAATACTTAAAAAGAGCTTAAAGCTTTAAGAATTTATTTTTCAGTTCATTAAATGTTGTATGATTTTTTTAGTTTAATAAGCATGACAAAAAACATAATAATGTTCTCGGAAAACCTTTATGAACTCGTATATTAAACAAGATGTTGTTATTCTTGTATACTCCATTTATATAATTTTTAGTTAAAAGCAAACGAAAGAGAAATAAAACTATTCCTGGAAAGTAAATATTTAAGTATTATCTAGCAAGAAAATCTTTAGGGATCAGAATATTCTGCTAAGAATATTAACGTTGATAAGTTGAAAAAATGTAATTTTTATGTTCAAAATGCAAAGAATTGAATTATGCTCATAAGTGTGCTTGTACAGAAAAAATTATTGCCAAAAATTAGCACTAAAAGTAAATTAGCATAAATTAAATTCAATCAATTTTGTAGCTGAATAATATGAAAGGTATTGAATCGTGAATAAGAAGTTGTATTTAAATTTTCTGTGTTGCCGATTTCTGTATGTTTGAAAAACAAAATAAAAATTATTTTAAATGTCATATTGTTGTTAAACATGTATTATAAAGGTACGATTATTCGCAAGACGTCTTAACTGTTGTATCGATTGAATTTGCAAAGATTTTTCAAAATTTAAAAAGCACTTTTACAAAGCGAACTTGCGAATTTTTTGAAATTTCGTATCAATACTTTGATATGATATTTGATTTGATTTCTATTTGGAAAAATTACACTTTTAAATAACACCGAACTAAAAACATTCTTTCAAATCATGGGTTGCCGACTGTCCCATAAATTTCATATCCTGCATGCACATCTGGACCAATTTGAAGATAAAATGGGAGCCTACTCTGAAGACCAAGAAGAGCGTTTTCATTAAGATGTGATGTGTTTTGAGCGATGTTACCATGCTCAGTTCAACGAAAATATGATGTGAAACTTTATTTGGGGCTTAATACGAAAAAGTTAATACAATTATAGAAAAATTACAAAATATATTAATTTTTAACTTGATTTTTTGATAATTTTGTACTTCTAAGCTATCATCAATCACAATTGTTTAAATAAAAATACTCCTACGTTCAAGAACAACATTTTTGCTTGTAATTTACAATAAAGTATTAAGAAAAACAGTCCTTTACTTAAAAAATTTAAAATACGCTCTTACTTCTACAAAAAGATACTTTGTCATCATTTGACATGCTGAAGTCTAACTCAAAAGTCATGTCGAACGGTGTAATTGAAATATTGTGTTAGTTTTACTTTGTAACTGTGATAAGTAAAACAGGTGAAAATAAGCTACTTAGTTACCAAATTGTATTAGCATTGCCCCTATATTTTGTTCAACCTGGAAGGCAGCCTACATTATGGCTGGGGTAGTTGTAATAAAAGCGACGACAAACTCAAGTAATATGATTATTTTCTCCTATATTCAGTTTAAACCCCATCAAAAGCTCAGTTAATTTCATAAAAATTAGCTTTTTCATTCTGAGAATTTTTGATTTCCCAAGAATAGTTACAAACTTGCCATCACAAAATATCTTATCTTCGGCTTACTGTACTTGTCTTTCATGATAGTCTTAGATTTAGGTACTTCTTTAGACACAAAATAAGTCCTGTAAGATTGCAGTGAATTCAATTAGATAAGCTTACAATTTTCTTGTAAATGCCCTTAATCTCGGAGACACAATCGAAAGACGTGGTGCTGTGAAAAACACAAGCACAATTTCGGATGGACACAACGCAACGCTGGCGAAACGAGTCATCCGAAGCGATTACAGCTGAAATAAGTTATGAAATTTCGGGAAGAACTGTGGATCCGTCGGCTTTGTGATATTAATATTGAAAAATACCAATTTTTTGAAGATTATCAGTTGGACTCGGTTGATAATTTTTTAGATCTTAGAATCCTGCTTGATCCAAAACTTAATTTTGTTGCTCATATAATAATGTAAACAAATAAAGCTAGGGGTGTACTTGAAAACGCAAGTAAAACACTGGCCTAAGGAGTTCAATGATCCGTATGTTACGAAAAGTATATACATATTTATATGTACATCAGAGAACAGATTGAATGCCTTATTTTTTTGTTTTGAATGCAATCACAAAAAACCTGCATGTTTTTGTCAATTCACATCATTTGAAAAACCAACAATGCATGGCACAATCAAAAGAGATGAATGCGGTGAATTCTATTGCGTGCATTGCTTGTTTTGTATAAATGCTCACTGGTCTTATCAAAAGCAACGAATACTCATTGAATGGTACAAACACTTTAAACTATAATTGAACACACAGTAGTCTTATGTAAAATGTATACTTACACTAGTATTCATAAAACATGACATACACACATACATAGATTGGAAATGTATTTTAAGTAAAATTTTATATGAAAAATTTATTTTAAATAAATTTTTAAATAAATTTTTCATAAAAAAATTGACTTAAAACACAGGCTTATTTTATATTTTTATGGTGTTAATATGTTTAATGTTAGTTTCTAACGTAAACTTAAGCAAAGAAAAAAATATTCGGATCTATTTAAAAATTAATTTTGATACACTAAAGATCAACGAATAGTGAGTGCTGCATCATTTCATTTTGGTGCTTGTATTGTAACGGCATGGTAATAACAGAGTGTGTCAAAGCTTTGTGAATTATATCATAGCAATTACATTTGTTATTGTTGTCGAATAAATGCATGGCAAAAGCAACGAATTTATGAATAGTTAGCAAATGCGAATGGTTTCATTCCGTTCCCTGATATACATCGCTTGTAATACCTGTGTTGGAGTATGGATCTGTAATAAAATATTTGTTAAGAAAACAAAAATTAGCTTTACAATCACTAAAATAATTAAATGTTCATTTACTTACCTTTTCCGCGAATTATCAAATTACTTTTACTTACCTTTAAAATTATAATATTGCTGACAAATGTCTGGAATCGAAATTTAGTTTAATAAACATACAAAATTGTTAAAAAATAAACTCTTTATTTACTAAGAAAAATATGTAGTAACAATAAGAAAAGTTATAGTAAGCAAATATATAAACACATTAAAATTGTAAAGTTAAAGAAATAATAAAATAAATTCAGTTGCAGTCAAGTACTCAAACAAGAAAGTAATGTCTTTTACTTTAATTTATATAAAAAAACTTCTGACTCTATTGAATCCGTGCAAAAACAGTTCCTTATTTTTTGTCTTCATGGGTTAAACTTTAATCCAAGGAACTTACCATCATATTCTGCTAGACTTTCTCTTATCAATCTGCCAACTTTAAAAAGACATAGAACTGTGCTGAACATATCGTTTATTTTCAACACAATTATTGGCGAAGTAAGCTCTGGTTTCTTTATCAACGATATAAACTTTAATGTCCCTCAACACCCTTCACGTTAATTTTCTCCGTTACCAGTTAAATTTTTTAAAGCTAATGCTGACCATTTGAGAAGAATGTGCAACGAGTTTAACAAATTTTTTACATTTAGTGATTTTTCTTCGTGCCCCAGTACAATAAAAAGTAATATATTAATCTATTTAAACTCGTAATTTTTGTATATGTCCTAAATTTTTGTAGATGTTATTATTTTATGTTTATATCACTTGTATGTAAAAATATTTGTATACAATTTAAACTGGCTGTAAGGATAATTTTCCATAGACAAATAAATAAATAAAATATTCTTCGATGTCTAGAGTTCATAGCAACAATTTATTGAATTTCTTAGATCTTGAGATAAATAAAACAACACTCACCGCGTTCGCTTACAAATAGAAATTCACACTTTATTTATTAATCATGTTATTGTGACAGCACTTTAGTGCGAGGAGTAAAATTATAGTTTACTTAGTAAAAATATATAAACAAAATGTTGATCGTGTCCTCGTTCGAGGCGGGCAGGCTTTGTACGTCTTAGGAGGAGCAACATGTCCGTGCGCAGAGGCTCGTAAAGTTGGTCGTATGCGCCTACTTACTGGCTGAGCCGTCTCAAGGCTATCGTTAAAAGCCGAAGCCTTGCTCTTTTTAATTGGCAGAATGTTTGTCCGTACCCAGAGGCTCTTTCAACCACTCTGTCTTTTCTTATCGATAGTCGAGCGAAGACTGCCCTTTTGCTTTGCTGTGTGCGTTCTTTTGTACTTGTGCTTGGCACACAGAGTCATACACACGCAGACGTGCATTGGTATGAGGCCATGAATCAAGAAAACAGGATTGCGCACTCAGCCGTACAAAAAAATTCTACTACTCATCTACGTCATCATAGAATACAAATGAGTGTTTGTTGTAAAAAGTGCAAGAGATTTTTGGCGAAAAACTGAAAATAACTTCTAAACAAGTGCATCGTTTTGAACAACATTTGAAATGGACAGAAAAGAGATCCAGTCGACTAAAATTTTTGAGTTTGGACTTGAAGCAATTTGTGGAAGGGCTTCCTCGGGCTACTAAAGTTTTAAATTTCGTCTAAATTTCCATACACAAATGTACTTCACAACACAACACGGACCTGCGCAATGTACAATCTTGTTTTCTTGATTTATGGTATGAGGCGATCATCTACATATAAATATTTTTTAAATTATTTTTGTGAATATGGCAGTTGATTTTTCCAGACTTTAAAGCAGTTGGATGTCATACCAGTCCAATGAAATAACGCTTTGCAGGTGTCTTCTTGTTCAGTGTCTTCAAATTAAAGCGGAACAGGCATAGTGCGTCCGCATGATTTCTGATGGCGTTTTCTTTCCCCAAAAAAGTGCAACATTTCTTTCCCTTTTTATTAAAAGTTTTCAATATAATCACTTTTTGAAATAGCGAGTTTATTAGAAACTTATCATTACTTACGAGGCATAATTTTTGCCTTAAGAAAACTTTCAATAGCAATTTTTTTGATAAAAAGTAAAGGAAATGTAATTTTTTTTTTTAATAAAACGGCATTAGTTGCAAGATTGGCCAATAAATATAATCGGTAGTGGCTTCGTTATAACTCCAGGAAATCATTATTTATTCTCAGAAGAATTTTCTTTTTAAATACATATTATATTTACAGAAAAATTTTTATATCAAGTCTTGTATTCACGCCCCAGTAGCAAATAGTTTTCTCACCTTCAATACTTTTACCCTGAAAAGTATGATAATTTTTGTTCTTCTCTAAAATCACAGTGCTTTTTAAACAATTACATGACATTTACTACGCAGAAAACATTATTTCCATAGTGTTTCAATGCGACAATCGTATAAATGTACTCACACTTGCTGGAATACATTATATATTAAAATATGCATGTAGTCAAGTTGTGGTTTTGCGCTTTGGTTATTTGAAATTGTTGCAAAAATGTTGAGATACTCTTAAGACTTGAAGCAAATATTTGCTGTCAGTGTCATTGTTGTTTTGTACGAAATAAGATAATTTGCAAGGAAGATGCCACAAAACGTTTAGCAGTATATGTATTTTAATAAGCTAACAAAAATACTTATATATAGAGAATGACATAGTTGATTTATGCTGTTCAGATGGTAGTCTGAATGTATAATTGGGGCTTTAATACGGTTAAACAATTCGCACATTTCCCCAGTAAATTCTTCAGCTGATAAATATTTCTTTGTTGTTTTGCAAGGAACTTAATCTTTATGGAAACTTGAGTTAAATTAGCTAAAGCATACAAATACTGAATAAGAATTAGTGTTGTTTAAAATAAACTTCTGATAAATTAATATATTTAAATTTTTCTTTTACACTTTAAATGAAATAATAAATATTTAAAAAGGGATTCACTTTTAGTGTTTTTTTTGTTTGATTTTATATTTCATTAAACTTTACTGCGATTTCCCTAATATTATGACTTTCGTCTATTAAAAGCAAAATGGGAAAAAGTAAATTAAAAAGGACATACTTGTCCTTTTCTTGTTGAATATTTAAAAACTAACTTAAGTTGCTTGCAAAACCCGTTTTGTTTCTCTATTTTTTTGTATCCTTGACTCTATGGAGTATAAAGACAAAAACTTAGCAGAGTCATAATTAAAGCTAAATACTTTAAGTCATGTTTTATATTTTTGACAAGGGCTAAAATTTAATAATATTTAGCATAAAGAAAAAATGTGAAAAATTTGAAAATTTTAGTTTAAAGAAAAATAATACAAAAACTAAAGTAGAAAGAAAGCAAAAGTCAACAAAAAATGCACTGGAACTATACAAGGATCTTACTAGAAATGAATGATAAGCAAAATACAGATTCGAAAATTAATTAGTAATAAATAGAGACTAAAAATTTGAATTAGTTAAAAACTATAGCCTAATTTATTAAAAAAAACTAAATGAAATCTCTTCGAAGGAAGATGTGAACAATCATCATTTGATAAAAAACGTACTGCTATCATATATTTACATGTGTCATTCCTTTCATATTTTAAAAATTGTTAAATTGAAAAATACGTTAAAAGAGCAAACTTATTCGTTGCATCGTTTTCCTGGCGAATTCAAATCTATAGCTGTCAGTAAAGGTTCGGTCACATTGGGGAAACATTTCATTCAAACATGTTTGATGATGTTTAACCTCAGTGTTTTTAACTCCATATACAATTTGATTTCTAATCACACTACGTACAGTTTATTTGTCAAACCGGTGTCAAATAACGTTAAGTGCAAACATGAGAAAATATTTTTTCTCTCTAGTCACACTTAAACTAATATTTTTCCGTTACAAAAAATTTGATCAAATATTTGACAAAACATTTGACGAGGAAGAACAAGCACAAATATATACTCTTTGGATCTGAACTTTTGAAATATAAGCAGGGTGTCCGCAAGACTCATGTTTATCTCTAATTCTATATAATATATACACCGCAGATTTTCCCATTTTAGATTACTCTACATTGTCCATTTTCGCTGATGACACTGCAGTTATATGCTCTGGAAATCTTGCCAATAAAGTTATAAATAAATTGCAAAAAGCCATTGAAAAAGAATTTTAACAGATGAAAAATCATCTTAAACTGTAGCAAATCACAGGCAATATATTTCACTAGGAATCGTAAAGAATGCTATATTCATCAAGTTAATATTAACATAAAACAGATGTCAGTCCAATGGGATGAAAGCGTTAGGTACCTTGGTGTAATTCAAGATACTAGGTTGAAATTTAAGGATCACATACCTTACATCATAAATAAAATAAATCGACTGACACGTATATTGTACCCGTTCATTAATCGAAACTCTAAGCTTATTATTACCAACAAGAAACTTATCATAAAAACAATTTTCCATGCGGTAATGTTTTATGCAAAGCTAGAATGGGCAAATATCGCTAAATTTCACGTAATATCTCAAAACAATTTACTAAAAATAATGTTCAACTTACTGTAGTTTTTCTCTACTACATGTCTTCATGCACCAGCAGATATTGAATTGGTGGAATCTAAACTAGATAGACTCTTACAGAACTTTAATCGCCGCACTGTGGCTGAAAATCGTTTTTCATTGGCCAAAACTCAAATTTTTTTTTGTCACCGATTTTTAAAATTTTTACGCCCTTTTGCAGCTAATATATCCAGATTAAGGTAGCCAAAAAATTAGGTTAAACTATTGATAATTGTGAGCGTGGCATGCTGTCAAACTCAACGGTTTTTTTAATTTCAGAAAAAGGTGTTTTTCTTTTGTTTTTTATAAAAAATAAATGGTTACTACTCGCAAGTTATCATCGATAATGGCCTGCGGTCTTTTTTATAATGTTGGTAGGATTATAGTCTTTAGTTTTTGTAAGTGGTCAGAGCTCTAGCGTTTAATATTAAGGGCGTTACGGAATATTTATGAAACTACTATATTTTTCTCAAATTTAAACTTTAGTGGAATAGAACTTCTAGGGAACAAAAGGGAACAAGAAATGTATACCACCCGGAGAAAGGTGAAAGTGTCCTCTTTACCGCTATATATACTTTTGCACCCGCCACGAGCCGCCTGTAGAACACTTTTTTCATTTTAATGAAATTACTCCAAAGTACTCGTATACAATGGTGTATATAATTTTCACTTTTTTCCCTAAAAGTTTATGTTTTTTACTTTAGACTACGTAAAACTAAAAAAATTAAATATAATACCTGCGAAAGGGTTTAATGGCTTTGTTTTGATCAGCCAAAAATTGGTAATAAAATTATCACAAATTATCACAAAATTCTACAGTAAACATATGATCTGTTACTAAATTTACCTGTTATCAAATGTTAGGGTCAACCAAAGTCATAAGCAATTTTATAACAATAATCGCGACATTAAAGCACTAAAGAAAAAAAAATAACCCAACAACAACAACAAATATTGGCGAGATACTAATCAGTTTTACCTGATATTAAGGTCTGGACAACATGTGCAGTTTTGTGCAATTTAAGCACTACCTGCTATGAAATTAAAGATCAATGTGTGAATAACATGTATCTAAAAATGTATAAAACTACGGATTCGATAAGGGATTACTCAGTTAATCCTCTAAGTGTACGGATAAAACATAACAGACGCAAATAAAAATATTCAGAAAAATATGGAGAGCTTCAGTTATAAAGAACTGGCCGAAGAGTATTTTAGAAACAAAAACCAGGAAGATGTTCTTAGCTACGTTAAAATAAAATTAAACTTAAATTCGTGGAACACATACTAAAAATCAATTATGATTTGGATTTCGGGTCTTCAGGATCAATAAGAAACAACGAAACCAACAAAGAGTTAAGAAGTTCAAAAAAGAAACATGTTCAAGATGAATATCGCAAATTAGGATTGATTATAGATCAGCCAAAACAAGGGTCAGGCAATACAAATGATGGCAATACCGCAAGAAGATTCTTTTCAGATCCAGAAACAGCATCTGAAATAACAGGAGTGGATTTAAACCTCATTTTCAGATTTAAAATAATCCTAGAAGTACTTGCGTGCAATGAAGAAATTGACTCTAGAAAATTTGGAGATTATGCTAAGGAAACTGCAAAAATATATACAACCAACTACCCATGGAGAAATATGTCTGCAACAGTTCACAAAATCCTTTATCATGGAGAAGATGTCATTAAATATCATTTGGTGCCACTTGGAGATCTATCAGAGGAGGCTCAGGAAAAAAGGAACAAGGATTACAGATTTTATAGAGAGCACAATACTAGAAAAATTTCAAGAAATTCAACAAATGAAGATCTATTTAATATATTATTGGCAACGTCAGATCCGTTTATCTCCAGTATTCGAAATCAATGGAAAGTGGAACATCGGGATTTAGATGAAGAAGCCAAAAAACTACTAAAGAACAGAGATAGCACAGAACAAAATATGGAATATTTGCAATCAATATTTGAGTCAAATGAATAATAATTATAATTGCCTTTCATTGTTATTTAATAAATAAAATAAAAAATAATAATAAACGAACCTACCATTGTTACAAATGCTATTAAAATTTATTGCAGTTTTTATTTTAAAATGTTTTTAAAATTATCAAATTTGACAGCAAAAAATAATAAATTTTTCTGTAGTAATAGCAATATTTTTAGATAATATTATTAACGTTTTTTTTAAGTGTAACTATTCTTTGAGTGTAAACAAATTTGCAAATTTGTCAGCAAAAAATTTTAAATTTTTCAGTAATAGCAAAATCTCCAGTTGATTTTACTATTTTTTTCAGTGTACAATTTTTTTAAGTGTAACATAAAAAAAATTCCATTATTACAAAAATTATTTATAATTATTATTAATTTCCAAATATTCAAATTTTTTAATAAATAAAAAAAAAATAATAATTCCATATTTCACTCTAAAAGTTAAAAAAAATTCAAAAGTTCAACTTTGACCTAGAATTCCTTAAAAAGTCCTCAATCAATTTTAATAAAATTTAAACTGAGTCAAGCTGAACTAAATATCTATCCAATAAAAAAAAAATTACTTCAATATTTTGATCGGTTCAAAAGTTACAGAGTTTTGGCCAATGAAAAACGATTTTCAGCCACTGTGCGCCGTTGCGCTTATTCGGATTTAATCCACATTAATGAACTTGCTTCACTCTACTTAGCTTTAAGTAGATTAAGTTTTATTTAAAAATAAAAATAAATTCAAATAGGTTTTATAAATTTTTTCCTCCCAACCTTGTATATAAATATATATAATATATATTATAATTCACGAAAATTTTTATGTTGATAAAGATATACTCTTGAATTCATCATCATGTAATACAATATTTACTAAAATAAGAATGTAAACATTATTGTTGTAAATAAACTGAATTGAAAACTAAAAATATTTCAAAAGTTTTATTATTTATTCCACCGCACAGTGGTTCCAATTAAAAAAAGTGTAATAAATCTCTATCTTTGAAACTTGTGTTCCGATTAAAAAACGATAGATTATAGATTTTTAAATATGAAGCCACCTGCTGAAACATACGGTGGGCTGCAGGGAGTCAAAGTTGACTACTTCGGGCATGAAAAACTTTGTTGGCTTCACAGCTTTTACTAATATTATTTGATTCTTACAAATTCATGTTTTTTTAACTTATTAATAGGTAAAGAAAAAACATTTAATTTCACAAAAAATTCTTTAACATTTTTAAACAATTTAGATTTCGATTTTTAAATTTTGGTTTTTGGCCTTGACTTTGCTCGCAATTTTGTGAATATCTCCGGTAATAGCATAATTTTTAACTCAGGTTTTGAAAATATGTAGAACAAAATTTTAATCGGTCTTAGTTCATGTAGTCGTGAAAAATATCAAAGTCAAGTTTTTGAAATGAGAGTGAAAAATAGCTAAATTTTCGCAAAAAATAGAGCTTAATTGTTTGACGTTTTTCTAAAAAATTTTTGAAAACCAAAATTTTTCTTGTTTAATATTTCAAAAGATTAGACTTCAAAACAGATTGCGGTAGACATTTTAGGTCGATTAAAGTATGTACTCTATGTATATCCAGCATTGGACGAATATGGAGAATTTTTTAAAGAAATTCTAAGTTATTTGCTAAAGAAAAATAACGCCCATCGAGTTTTAAATTTTTTTTTTATAATTTATATTAGATAAGTTTAACATAATCAATCTGGCCTTTTACCCGCCTGCTCAAAAATGTGGCCAATAGAGCAGATTTACTAAAAATATTCAAATTTTCAGAAGCAATTTATTTACCTGCATGAAGAAATATTTCTCATTTTTCATCAAATGTTTCCGCAATGTGATCGTAAGATTTGGAGGTGAATTGGTACTTAGCTGGTTCTAGTCTTGAGATCATTGTTTGTGATTGCATTTGGAGTGGTTAATGAAAACTCGCGCATTGAATTATTCTAGGTATCACAGACATAACTGACATTAAAATTAGTTTTAAAAATTCTCAGACTAGTGCGCATTGACATATGGAATGATCTCTATACTGTACACAATCATCTAAATATGATTTTCTCTTTGTTTTTTTTGCTATCCAACTCCATCCGAAATAATAAAATTCGCTTATGAATAGAGTATACACTCGATTAATCGAATAAAGTTTTTTCTTTATTTGACCGAAAAATTAAAATAATTAATTTCGACTAACGAATAACTCGAACAATTGATATCAATTAATCAAGTAAAACTAATTTTTTAGTAAATTCGTCTTTTTTAAACTTATTAATCGAGAATGCCTCGATATTTTTTTTGAAAGATTTTCAAAAACTTTTGCTTGTTTAGGGTTTGTTTTAGCTAGTCTATATACATGCATTTCATTGGTTCTAAAGCCAAATCGTCAGTACACACTTCTTGAGGGAACAACACTTATTTATTTTTCCATTGATGTGTGTGTAACTTAAAAATTTTAAGCTCGTTTTCTGCCGAACCAATTTTTTTGAGATATGACTACGTTACAATAAAGGAGCGATATGTTTTATAAAATATACTTAAGGCCCTTTTGTATATGTGTGTGTGTGACAAATGATGTCTATGATGATAAATGTCAAATTCCATACGTAACAAATGCCAACTACCAAACCCACAAATTTTTAATATTATGTTTGACGTTTATCATATAAAATTCATCAGTATTATACCTAGAAAATATCCGTTAAAAATATATTTAAAACAAGGAAATCCTATCGCTATCGCTCAACTTCTACTTTAAGCGAAAGGACGTTAAAAGTCAAGATTTATTAAAAAAACTGTTCAAGAAAGACTATTTTAAAAAAATGTGATTAAAACAATCTTCTTAACAGTATTGTTTTTCTTTAAACATAATTTTTTATATACTATTTGTTTTTAAAAGTTTTAGAACTTTATGTGTAGTACAAATAAACTCTTATTTTATTTTTAATTTTTCACTATATTTTTTTGTTATATTTATTTATTGTTTGGTTTATTAATATAATAAAAATAACAAATCAAACACTCATGTATATTTCTTCCATTGGATACAATTATTTGAATTTTTATTTTTATTAATTATTTGAGTTTCTTGAGTTATTGGATTAATTTCAAACCATTACTCGATTAATCCCAAATCAATTAATTTCTTACTCGAACAAAATCAAAAGTAAAATAAATGAATTCTCTACTTACAACTACGAGGCTACTACCTCAGACCTTAAAGGTCTTTCCTGATACACATTCACAGAGAAAGTGCGCTGTTGTGTCAATATTGATTCGGCACAAGAATAAAAAACTTTCACGAAGGATATTTTAAACTGAAATGGCCGGAAAGAGCAACCGACAATCAGTCGTATATCATTTCTTAGAATTCAAGGATACCAAGTTTTATATAAAATAGGTCCAATAACGATTTAGCCTACCTCATAGTAGGAGAAAGTACGTCAAACTTTCCTTTCGGTAAGAATTTCATTATTATCCCAAGGCAGCGTCAGCCTGTCTGGCTAACTTATACGTTACGTTGTTGCCCTAACGTCCACTACTAGTGGTAAATACAAATTGGTAGCATCTATAGTGAATAAATTCATTCTAAAAAAAGCTTGAATCTCAATTTCGGAGTTTTTAGACCTGCTCGGCTAACGGGAAAGTTAATTATATGCGGGCAATTAGGCACACATGATAGTAAAAGATTAATAAATCTGTTTTGAAAAGATCAACAAAATTTATGTTAATAATTGTACATACGCTGCGCGTTATCAGGTTAGCGCCCCCCTTTCTCCGAACGTTATTGTTAAATATTATCTAAAAAATATTAAGGATGTATACTTAGTTCTACTCATAAATTATCAGATGAAGATGAAATGCCATTTCGAAATAATTGCCTAAAGTATTTCGCAATTTACGAAATTCTTTCAAAATTTTATCGATTCAAATAAAATGCAACAAATTGATGACGAATGGCGAGATTAGCTCCACTGCAACGTTAAAGTATATAAAATTTATTGGATAAAAAGAATATTGAAAAATTTTGGGAAATCATTTTGAATGGAAATCGTTACGATGGCTGTTCCTTGTTTGAAAAAATTAGTTTATACAGTTTTGTCAATACCACTAACGTCGAAAGAATTTTTCTCAAATCAAAATAAGAAATCAATTAGATATACCAATATTGTGTAGTATTTTAAGGACCAAAGACTTTTTGAAAAAATCTGATCGTAATTGTACAAATTTTGAACAAATAAAAGAAATGAATGGCAAGATTAATGACGAAATGTGTAATGTAACTATAAAAAATATATGAATTTAATGTAAATAAGTTATTACTCTAATTATAGGCTTTTTACTTAAAATTTTACGTATTCCAAATCGAATTCAAAATTTTAAAAAATATGTTTATTATTTTCCAAAACAAATTTTGAATTTTACAAATCAAACCCAGCATTTTTCAAACCAAGTTCGGCTATTTAAAAACAAAATTCAATACGTTTAAGATAAAATTCTATGAAACGCCTGATTTTGATCTTTAAAATGCTGAATTTGGTTTGAAAAATACTGAATGTGTTTCAATTTGAACAATTCTGAATTTGTTTTAAAATACCTGAATTTGATTTGGAAAAGGTGAACTTCCAGTTAAAAATCTGTATATGCAATAAATATTTTAGTTTAATCAAACTAACAGTTAAATATTTAAATCAAATTAATTTTAAACAAGCTTTCATATTTAAATTATACGTATCTATGTGCATTAAATATTTTATGCTACAAAAAATTTATGTTCACAAAAAATCTTTATTGTTGTAGTTTAATTTAAAAAAATTTGAACTGAATGTGATTTCAATAAAATCACATTTGAAAATAAGATTTTTAATGAAAAAATGATTTTTCTTGTTCGATACAAAGATTTTTGAAAAAAAAAATATTTGGCAGCACTGTCTTGACGTATATCCAAAATTTTGTTCGTTGGCAAATTGAGTCTATAGCTTCAATATTACATATAAAATAATTGTGAGATGATCTGAATTTGCAATAGTTCCAGAGCACAACTTCAGGATCTTTAGTTTTTAGCAGAAGCGGTCTTATTTACATTTTATGATTTTGTGATATACGCGAAGATTATTACAGAACGACAATATGATATTTTTGGTGCATTCTTTCTGTCATAAAGTATTTTTAGGTTTCATTGAAAAACAATCATAGAGCAGCGCAACGTTGTATTGGGGAAGATCCAATGTTATGGGTAGACAAAGCCAGTTACTTGACTTTTCACGGAAACCAAAAATAGTTTGTGTCACATTTTTTACGGAAACTGCTAGTAGCTATCGCCCCCCAAAAGTTAATTTGGTTCCTCAAGCTCTAGATAATAAATGCAAGTTTTTTGGATTTTCTAGCAACATAATTTGCTTTTGTCATCGGGGCAAGTAACTGTAACTCCAGACTTCGTAAGCGCTCAGTGGATAGTTATTATAACCAGTTGTAGTATATTTTGACGAATATATTATTTAATTTTATTCTTGTTAATAATTGCTTACAATAATAATTAAATGATTTTGTGAAATTAAACATAAGTACCTACGCCTTCTTGTTAAGCACTTTATAATGATGCCCTACTCTTGGTTATTGTTTTTGTTAATTCTGTACATCTTTTCACTTTCATAATGGTCTTTATTTAAACATTTCGCTTAAAATTTAGAGCGTGATAGTTTGGTAACTTACGCGTTTGTAATAAGAAGATCTTATATTTTTAAGTTTTTGTATTTTGTTTTTCCAAGTTTTCTTTTTTTACTCTTTAATTATTCAAAAGATAATTACGAGCAGCTACAAAAAAAATAAAAATGCTTTGCTTTTATTTCTTTAGCTTGATGTAGCCGTTACCAGTAGTAGTAGAATAAGTTTTGTAATTTTTTCCAACGTTAAATGCAAAACATAAAAAAATCTTTTCGAACACAAACTTTTACAATTTTTTATTTTATTCTATTCTTTTGCATATATTTATTTTTATTTTTTTTGGCCACTGGTTTGTTTGCATGTCCTGGCATTAAATATAATTACAATCGAGCTGAAAGCAGCTAGAAAGAAAATCGTAATAAAAATTAGGCCAAACTGATAAAAAGCGAATAGTTTATACTGAATTTTTCTTACTTACGGGGACAGTTATCAAAAGTTCTATCGATACCGACTAGTTTTATTTGTTATTTAAGTAGAGAAAGTTTTTATTTCCATTTTTCTTTCAAGGAGAAACTTTTTGGGAACAACGTGTAATAACTATTTTAATGATTATTTGCAAGTTTGTTTGAGTAAATTAAATAAATTTATGTTCTTATCAAAAATTGACAAGGAAAATAAATTAAATCTTAAACACGCTGCTAAAGCATTAATAATCTGTAATATTTTAACTCAGAGATAAATTAAGTTTTCAGGAAAATAGAGATCAGGAAGAAGTTTAAAAAGAGAATAAATGATTTATAATGCTATAATTAAACTTATATAAATCAGTTAGGTTGCCCCTTTTTTCTTATAAAGGCATGCTTGAGCACCGACTTTCCGTAAGCCTTTGGTAGACAAATTGCCAATTTTTAAATTCCATAAATTATTATTCCTTCAGTTGTATACATGGCTACTAAATCTTAATAAAGAAAAATAGCTTAAATTGAAGTATTAAATTTTTTAATCAATTTTATACTTTTATTTATATCAGCTTAAATATGTGCCTGCCCTTATCTCTAATGACATGTTTTATCTTCACTTTATATTACAAAAATTTCGTCACTCTTTGATATAAAATTATCTTTAATATTGAGGTTCTCCTTTGGCCAAATTTCACATGCCCTTTTTGTTGCGTCCTGACAAGCAGCTCTAAATGAAGTGGAGTATTTTCTGTAATATCTTTTTAGCACCACAGCAATAGAAGTTAACACTTCTCTTTGCCTGTTGGTTTCGGTACTGCATTTTTCAATTAAAATTCGATATACGATACTAATTGCACACAAAATCTTTTCCTTTTATTGGAGCACAACTTTTTATATCAATCAAAGTTGTGAGATGAAGAAAGTAAAATGCAAATATGTGAGTTGATTTTATAGTGCACGACATGTGGTTGCTGGATTAGATTCTTTTTTTAATTTTGCGAAATGGTTTCGCATGGTGTTAATTTTGCCACTTACATTGTAAAGAAGCAAAGAAGCAAAATTTTAATGAAAAGAGAGCACAACAGAAAAGGTATATTTAAGCACATTAGACATACTTTATTTGTTATGATACGGATATACAGAGAATTGCTTAGCTACAGGATTTCAAAATAATTAATTCATATAATAGATTCTTTTTTAAGAGAGAAACATTTGCTAAAGTACACTAAGTATTTCAGGTATTCTAAGTATTTAAGTTCAGTGGCTTACATTTTGATGTCTTTGTTGCAGAAGTTATATCATTCAGCATTACATTGGATTCATTTGCAACCAGTGGTGGCAGGAGCTGTGGAAAAAAGAGGCTAAATCGGATTTAAACAAGGCCAGAAAAAACTCAATCGCCCACAAATAAAAGCTTAAAAAATTACAAAATTTAAAATTCTTATTTTATTCGTAATTCAGCGTTTTATTTATTGTTAATAAAAATTGCACAAAACCTGTTGAATAAAAGTCTTCTTATTGATATGTGAATATATACCATATTGAACTTGATCAACAAGAGGGTATTTTAATTTTTTATATTTTCTCCAAAAATTACCGTCTAACATTCATATTTACCTGCTGTAAAAACTTTTCATCGTTTTTTTGTACGTTTTGCTAATGAAACGCTTGACATAACTCTTACTTTTCATATACCTTATATGTAAAATCAAAAAGTATTTTGCTTCTGTTGAACATTTTAAAACTTCGAGCTAATGCCCTCTTTTTTGATCAAGTGCGATATAAATTTCTTTTAAATTCAATGCAGTATTGGATCCAAAATATAACGAAATATTTGTAAAGGGGTTTTCAACTAGAACTTTGTTCTCAATTGTGGCAACACCAATAGCATAATAGTTTTAACATCTAGTTTTTTTGACGTATTCGTATACTCGAAAATCGCTTATTACTCGAAAATCGCTTAAAATAATTAAAATCCACCATGAAAATTGTGGTTCTGTTAAAGTAACATTTCGTAAAATTCGTGATATTTTCGGACAACATAAACGCCCTTTTGAGACCGCTATTAAGAATATGGTCGTTGAATTTGAGTCGCCAGGCTCTATACAAAAAGTGCCAATACCTCGACGTTCTCAACGATTGCGGTTATCCAAAACCGCCACATTGCGAATTTTGCGTAAGGATTTCAACTAGTGCAAGAATTGAAGCCGACCGACCGCAGATTCGCTCAATTCATTCAAAAATAATGTGCTGGTTTTTCTGAAAAAAATTTTTTTTCAGACGAAGTCCATTTTCACTTGTCAGGATACGTCAACAACACAAATTGCCGAATGTGGGCTTCTGAAAATCCTAGAGCGATTATGGAAAAGCCTTTGCATGCTCAGCGTGTCACTGTAGGGTGCGCTATGTGGTGTGGAGGAGCGATTGGGCTGTTTTTTCGAAGAGGAGCTGTAAATGTGGTCAATGGATCACGCTACTGCGAGATGTTAAAAACTAAATTTTGGCTTATTATTGTTGACGTGATAGGACGGTGTCACATGTCACACAGCCAATAAAACGATTAATTTATTGCAAACCATTTTTTCTCGAACGCATAATTTCACAAAAGTGAGCTGTTAAGTAGCCATTCAGATCGTGGTCATTGAACACCACTGGCTATGTTAAGGATGGAGCCAATCGAATCGATTGCAGCCTTAAAACTCGAAATTCGTCATGTGATTAACAAAATAGAGCCGCCATTTTCACAAAAAGTGATTAAAAACTTTGATGAAAGAATGTGTCAGCGTGCTCGTGGTAAACATTTGCCAGAGAACATTTTTCATTTATAATTGCCGAACTTTCCTCTTTGTAATACAATAAAAATTTTAATCATCTTCATCTAAATTTTTTGTTTTAAAACAATTTAGAAAACAAAGTTCTTGTTGAAGAGCCCTGTATTTAGAGATGATTTAATAAATATTGTTTCATTATTTAAACTTATTCAAGTAGCATATCTTTCTTAAAGCAAAAAACAGCATTACTGAAAGGTAATACTAGAGGGTGGTTCAATGAGACGTTCCATTTTCGATAGTCTGCCGTTTTAACAGTTGTCATGCATGTTTCAACCTGTATCTACATGTATTAATAAAATTCACTAAAAATTTGGTAAAATTTTGCGCTTACAGTTTGCAAAACTAAAGCATTTTTGCGTCATCGTTAAGGACCTTCTCGGCTATCAATTGTAAAACTGGTTTGAAAATTTAAAACAGTGATGTGAAAAATTCAGCTCATTAACGTAGCTAAACTGAGAATGTTTTTTTTTTTGTAGCCAATGGTGATGGGAAAATCCCCATCTTTAGAAATCACCAATCTTTGGCATTTGGGCATTTCACAAACGACACGTGAAAAGTTTTTTAACCGTGTGAGTTTTCGAAGAGGCCAACGAGATCTTGTGATTTAAGTCTTTAGAGTTTTTCATTTAATACCTCAAAGATGGATTCGTGATGTCATCAAGCAAATCACCAGCATATCTGGAAATTGGTGATGAAAAATTTAGTGAAAATAATATCGTCCAGCAAGCGTAACTATGGCGGCCATTTGGCCAATATTGTTTTTAAATTATGAATGGTATACCATCCTCTTTAAAATTAAATAAATATACGATGATTTCGCTTAAAAATACTCCTTTTTTACATTTCAAAATGAAACCTCTTATTGGAAGACCCTATAGATAGCTAAATAAAAGATTAAACAAATGCGCTTGCAGCGCGTTCCTAAATTGTCACACTTCCACACAGAACTCAACTGTTGACTAAACATTTGTAAATTTCTAACACTTTAGCCATTAGATTTTGTATTGGTGCGTGTCAGTTAGACACCAATCTTAAATAATTTCTTCCCGCTGCAAGGCAAAAGGGCAAGGCTGTTGTGTCAGGAACAGTAGACTTCCAGAGGGGAGATTATAAATTATAGCTACTCAATAAACAATTGTAATTTCAGAGTAAAAAGGGAATAATTTATAAGTAATTAATTATGTATGTATAATATTTCCATTAATTGTGTTTATTTAAAATTCATTTAATAAATGACACAAAAGTGAGAGTACAAATTTATAATTCAGGTTGTAAAGGGAATTGTTCCACGGTAAGAGTTCTTAAAATTATTTAAAAATTCTCGGTGTGTTGTTCAAACGTAAGTAAGTAAAAATGTTATTTTCATATCAAAGGAAACCGAGATTTCGGTCGTGCAGATTATAACAAGCAGCGAGGGTTGCTGTGCAGGCACTTTAAATAACTTTACGATATTAAAATTTAGATGGTAGTAATAGTAATAATTATTTAGGTAGGTTATTACAATAGCTTTGTTCGCTATCAGTTATATAGTATAACTAAATGCTTTAGGATAAGTATTAATAAATAAAATTAAATAAATACATATGTTTTCTTTTGATTTTGATTGACGGTCATTTGACATCATCACGTAGGACAAAGTTGCTATAATTTCCTTAAGGCCGATATGAAAAATATTTTGCCATTTTTTGTGTACGTGTGGTCTTGCATCCCTATCTAACCATCAAATTTTGTGGTACATACAAATATTAGTCACACTTGACTCATCAACGTTCATGGATATATTGGTCACCGCTGACTTGTCAACTTGATGGACATTTAACTTGAAATAAAACGAAATTTTTTTTTTAATTATAAATATATAACAGAAGAAAAATATCAGTAGTGTAAATAAAATGTACAATAGTGAGATTAATCGCCTTGCAGCTTTTAAAAATTCAAATTTAAATGTAAAAAAAAAATAAAATCAAGATGTAAAATTTAATTAATATATTTAGATAAATTCATTATATTTTAAGAGAGTACTATTTTGTTTGAAACAATTTATTCATCAGACTAGCAGAATGGATCAGTATTGATTTCGAGGTCGCTACACCATCTCATCAGCGTTCTTTGTTCGATTTTACCACTTTTGACGGTGGATACTAGTAACTAGGAATATCAACTATTTAACCGTATTATTTATCGAATTAGAATACGAAAAGTGCAACTTATTCATTTCTTACAAGTTAAATCAATTTCGGTTAGTACGAAATTCCATCTCAGATTTTTAATTATTCCAAATATTTCATACTCTCTTGCTTTTTCCAAAGCCATTGGCTTTGAGATCAAGCAGTTTTCCATTTTTGTTTACTTTATTTTTGTCTTGTAGTTGACTTTCTTAGTATTCAACCACCTGTGATAATGTAAACATGATGGTTTTTTGATGGGTGCTTTCGTTTTTAATAATTAATATTTATTCGTAATTGTTGAACTGTTTAAGGTTTATATTGAAATGAAAATTTTTTGGCTTAAGTTCAAATCTGATGAATAAACTGTGTCAAATAAAATAGTACTCTCTTAATAAAATATAATGAATTTATCTAAATATAATTTCTTAAATTAAGAAGATATGGGTAAACTCAGATTTGAACTTAAGAAAAAAAAATTTTCATTTCAATATAAACCTTAAACAGTTCAACAATTACGAATAAATATTAATTATTTAATTAATATATTAAGCGTTTTATAGCTAAGTCCTGAAAGCTAAAACCCCCGGCACTTAATTCATCTGCAGCCAATCTTTTTTGTATTTGAAGTTGAAGTTGATTTTCCAACTGATTTTTTTCTTGGCTTCCATTTCTACTGTGGCTTTTTGTACCTTAAGGCAATCCACTTTAGTGTCATGAGGACAAAACTCCATGACTTGAGCACCACCAAGCGATTTAAATTTCGATGATATGGATAGAAGGGACTGAAAGTGTATCAAATTGAGGATAACATTAATTTTGTTTATAGTTTGAAAAACTCATTTGTGTAGTTAATTAGATAATGTATGAGTTGCAGTAAGTAGCGACCGCACATATTGAAGATGTACTCTTATTTTCTTACCATAATGTCATCTGAATCAGCATTGATATTGATTTCCTTTCAATCAGAGCTATCTTCACTTTCGTTCGGCTGATCATTGCTTATATTATCCTCCAGAATGGCGCCAACTTCAACTGACATATTAATAATAACTGGTATTTAAAGTGCTGCGGTGGGGAAAAAAAATATTTAATTAAATATGTACAGTAGTTTTCCGATTTAACGAACCCAATGGTTGTCAGACCTTTTCGTTAAAGCGAATTGTTTGATATATCCAGTACTAAATTAATAATTAATAGTGCCACCTATATTATTCATAATTATATATATGTATAGTGTTTTTTTAATATTTTATTAAGTTCAAAGAAATATTTTTTAAAAAATATGTACATATAAGAAAAAGAAAAATTCATAATACAAAAAAATATTTTTTTTGAAGAATTGGATAAGCTTCTGGGAATGGATACCTTTTTTTCAGTGGCATATTCTTGAAGATCTCTCAAAATCATTAAATTTAATACAAATTTCGAAGTGCTTAATGACATTTTCGTGTTTTATTTTTGGTTTGTAGAATTTTATCAAGCTCTTCCTCATTTTTGTGTTGTTCATCGTTTTGTTTTACATTTGTTCGTTAAACCGAGTACAAAATAAAATTTTTATTTGTAATATAAGGTACCTTCTTAGTAGAAATAAAAATTTTAATGTTCGTTAAATAGAATGTACGTTAAATCGGAAAACTACTGTACTTTTCTTTTTCCTGGAAATAAATATGTCACTAAATATTAGCTACGACACATTTGTTTTATAAAAATTTTGAGTATTTTAAACTTTTACTGCCATAATTCCAAAAAATGTGAAAAAGCAACATAATTGGCCAACGTTTTCTATCACCAATGACAGTCATGTGTTTGTTCAAATGTTAAATACCTATAAATGTATTAGTATGAAAATTGTGTACGTATTAGTTTCGGTCATTCATTTCTTGTAGCGATGCAAGCTTGTTGTATAACACTCATACGCCGTAACTACTTACATATATTTCATACCATAAGTATGCAACACTTTTTAAAGTTACCTCCCGTATAAGTAATATTTCTGTAACCAAATAATATAAAATATTGCGTATTTTTAGATAGAAATAAATTTTCAATTGAATGAACGAGTTATTTTAGACTTTTTATTGAAATAACTAGTGATTAATTTTCAATTATTCATAAAAGCTTTTGTATTAGTTCTATTAGTTCTGCTGCTGTCTAGTTTTACATAAACTTCAATAAGAATAGATGAATTTTTTTTAAATCATGTTTAAGCTTTAACTATACAGTGGATTTTGACAAAATTTATATTATGTTTAAGGTATTTGCTTGAAGTTATGCACAATTTATTTATAATCCAGATCGGTTTAGTGATTTTAGGAGCCATAAGCACATGCACACTTATTATATGTACATGCGTAAATCAGTTTTAAGTTGAAAAATAAATAAAACGCAATATGTGTTTGTCTAATTGGTTTTCGCAAAGAAATGAGAAGGATAATGAAGGATGAGATTTTTTAAAATTTGTAGTAAACAAAAGAGAGCTCTTAATATTTAAGTTGTTTATTTTGAATATTTTGTTTTATTATTTTATCGTATATATGTACGTAACTATTTACTGTTTATAGTAAAAAATGAGCATTTGCGTCAGCTGTTGGATATACAGTCCCCCAAGCTTGATACCAGCTGTACTCGGTCATGATGCAGTCCAACACTATGAATTGAGGTCCCCCCTGCCAGGCGGTTCCCATTATAGCCGAGTTACACTACAAACAGGGTATGCAAACAAAGTGCGTAGTGAATATACGCACTTCACTCCACTTTTATAAACTTACAGTCTGCAATCTCTGTGATGGCTACGCCAAAGAAACTCAATCAAAGGTGTTATTAATTGCTACTTTATTTTAATTTTAAAACATTTTTCTCTCCAAGTTTTTACCACCGAATCGTGTTTTACATACTACTTCTCCTTCTCATACACAGATAAATACATACAATAGAGTCTCAATATTTTTCATAGTGATATTTATTTCCCCTAAACAATTTGTATCTGTGTACTTAAAGCCAAAAAATACACATTTAAGCAGCCATAGACAGCAAAACCAATAAAACAAGTTTCCGCTGGAGCCAAAATTTGGGGTCAAAAGAATGCATGTATGATTCTTTTTTTTTGTAGTTTCCATACAAATAAAAATAAGAGCTGCACAAAATAGGGAATCGTTAACAAACTACACTTACAAGTTGCTTGTTTGCTATTGAATTTATGTTGTTTCAACAAACGGCCACGGTTTCGGCTCTTTGCAAGATTTTTGTTTTAGGATTTTTTTCTCTAGTTGCTATTGAGCGTTTGTTGACCGGTTTTTTTCTATTTGGGCAGGAGGCTTTGGTTGTTATTTTAAGTGCTGTATTATCAAGTTAGTTATACGGTTTTTTTTCCATTTCGATTCGTTTGAATCTTTTCTTTTGCTGTAAATCAATGTAATTTAGAGCGTGGTTAAATAGTTGTTTAGAAACTTTTTCCGATCAAAGTGAGATTTTTGTAGGTTTTTCATGTATTAATGTTGTTCATAGAAATTATGTTATATTTTTAATAGCTTTCCGCCATTGAAAATGTACTCAAATGTTATCGTTTAAGAGTGGGAGTATTTAGCTAAAAGCCTTTGAAATCAAAGAACATTAATCGTTTAAGTAAACGGAAAAGGAAGAAAGTACGAAATATGAGTAACTGCAAGCGGCTTTTGAAAAATATAACCAGTGAAATGTGCTGTCTTTAGCTATAAACACATTCACGACAGCAGGCTACCGACTACAATCTGTCAAAAATAGAATACATGTGGTTATATGGAAATGATTATTTTCACGACTACAAGGCTACACGGCTGCGGGTTGTTATACATGCTACTTTTATCGTGTAGTCAAATTAAACTTATTTATATTTTTGTTGGCTACGAAGCAAAGAAAGAGGTTGACAGTATAACAGAATATGCAAAGCAAATTAGTGCTTAGAAATATTTTTTTAATATAAAACAAAATAAGTTGCAAAAATTCCAGTTCTTTTTTTTCGTATTAACTTTTTGTTTGTAAAAATATTTTTTTTTTTTAAATAAGGGCAATAAAATTCCTGCATATTAGATCAATATTCTGTGTTCAGCTTTCAATAAAATCTTAAAAATTCAATTAAGCTATAAAGAGGACACTGAATCAATCATATCGCGATAATGGCAAAAGTGCGCAAAATTTTCTAAAATCTAAAAAAAACGTAAAATCTTCTCAAACGAGCTACAAATTTAAAGAAAAACTCGGAAAAAAACTACTAAAATTAAGAAAATTCGCCAAAACTTCCAATCATTGGGATAATTAAAATGGTTAATAACATTTAAAAGTCGATAAAACATAATTATAGAAAAATTCACCTGCATTGCAAAAAACGCAAAATTCCGCAAAAAAAGTTTTGAAGAAACCGTAAAATCTTCTAAGAAGACTTAAAAATTAAGGAATGAGAATGTATTTCAAATTCTTCAAGTTTTACCACCTTTTAGGAACCTTTTCGCCTGTTTCAAATTTTCGCGATTTTTAGCTATTTTTGTAATACGAGTGATTCTTTGTCATCTTATTGCTGCATTGAATTGTACTTTTTGAAAAAACGTAACTTTAAAATAGCAAAATAAAAATAATCTACTCCTACCATGTAGCCGTCGTTTTCAAAATAATTAAGTTGCTGGCTACATGGCTACATCTGTAGCCATCTGCACTTATAGTCATGTAGCCGTGTAGCCTGCTGTCATGAAAGTGTTTAAAGCTTTAGACGTTGAGATTTTACATGTTTTTTCAGTCTTGAGTTTTTAGTATGTTGGAAAACGGAGTAGGAAAAATGCCAAATTTGTGTTTGGCATGTTAGTTTTGGAAATTTCCTTTTGTCTTTGTACACTTTTTTACATGATTCGATATAGTTTATATTTATTATGAGGCAGACAATAAAAATTAGCTATTTTTAAAGAAAGGCTCGAATCAAAAACTAGCTGTGCAAATAAATATTCATGGCTTTCAGTTGCACCATAAAAAGGGAAATTAAAAAAGTGTTTTCTACAAACTCAGCGTATAAATGCCGTCTATGCTAAAACCTTTTAAGCTTTGTTAATTGGCAATCCAAGAAACTATACTTGACTTCTGGTCTAGAGTTGTATATGAGTTTCATTTAAAGAAGAATGTGATGATATACAAAATAAGAGCCATATTTTCTATCCCACGTTTTACTTCAAGCAAAGTGCTTAAAACCTTTACAAATGGGCTCTATTATTATTAGATTTTAGCTTTAATGCTCATAATATTCAAAGTATGATTTTGAAAACAAACATTTTATTCAGTTTATATTATTTAGTAAAAGTTCTTAAGCTGTGTGAAAAATGTATGTTCAATATTATAAAAACATCTGTTATTATTTTGTAAAAGTTTATTAACAGCAATTACTTTTTTGCTGTGTGAAAGAAAAGGATTAGCTTAGATAAATTAAAACAGAAATATCGTAACAAATAATCCCCACTACAAAAATGACTAAAAACATCAGTTTTATTAATATTGTTGCAAATTCCTAAAAGCACACAACAAGTTTTGTAGACTAAACATCACAACACTTTTACATCGTGGAATACACAAAAAGTCCACAAGACATATTGGAAAAAAAGCGTTAAATACACCAGGCATACGGTTTCGGTTATTTGAATAGTTTGTAATATATATTTTTTTGTCTATATGTATATCAATATGCTTAGTTTAGAGGCTAAAGTTAGGTTGAAAAAAAAGTTTTAAATAAAAATCTGTCAAGTTTTTGCAACAGTTTTCTTTTTAATATCCTTGAAGCTTCAATTCAAATTCAGAAAAACACAAATACAGAAGCCAAACAAATGCAACTATTTCATGAAAATGTATTTATTCTAGCCCAGTTAACCAGTTAGTCGTTTTCCTCAATGATGTCTTCAGGATGATCTAAAATTTTGTCGCCTATAAATTAGAGTTGTGGACAAGTATGCATATAAAATAATGCAGCTTGCGGTGTACAAAAATCATCTGAATAAAGCCTTAATGAGGACAAGATGATGCAGTTATGCAGCTTATGCTTATTTTTGCTTTCACAAGAAATACATGGCGTTCTATTCTACCTCAGGCTGAAGCCGACTCCCGCTTGTAATAGCCAAAGTAAAACTAAAGTAAGTAAATAAGGAAAAATTCCCAGCAAGTATTATTCAAATGGATTGCAAGATAATCTTAATAACGCAAAGACATCCATGTAATAGTCGTTCATTTGCTCCTCAAGCAATATTTCAAAGTATTTTCGATTATTCGGCACTTGTTGTGTAGAGAGGAACTACTCAACTCTGTGCCTCAACGGTTGCGCAACAGTTACGTCTTATGTACGCGACCAATGTCTTAAATTTTGTTTTGAGTCAAGCAAACAAATCGATAAATTTTAAGATCTTAATACTTTATTTGGTTCTGCAGCTGAGCTTGTAAGTTTGTTGGCTTTTAAACATTTGACACTTGGTACGCCCACAATCGTATCCTGATCTTACCGTCAGAAAAAAAGAAAATTTAAAATTTTGCGTTTGGAAAATGTGTTCATGATTTTACTTTTGTAGTTGACAATAAAATAGACAGACGGCATTATTGTTGTTGACGACAAACTGAGCGTACTTGTCGCTCTTTTAGTCGTATGTGACACCCGAGACATTTTTATGAGAATTTCGTCGAACATTTTATGGAGCTAACGTCAGCATGTCTTCTAATAATTACTATTGTCATGCACCCACCGTTAAATTTATTTTAAACACTTAGCCAGCTGGGAATATTAAGTTTATGAAATGGTTAGTACATTATACAAGAAAAAATTTGTCGTGTTTGTAATTATATTAATGTTAGGCAGCTTTAAAATCGTTATCGCTTATGCGATCGTTAACGAATTTATGGTTGACAATGTCCCTCGAGCTATTATGCACTATTTCTGTGCTCTTTTTTCGATATACTCGTATATAATTGGTTTGAAGTGTGCCACCAAATTGTCGTTGATGATGCATCGAGGTCTTCCACAAGTCAGCGAGAATTTTTTTTTAAAGAACAAACACAAACCGCGGAGCCATTTTGGCTTGTCTGCAGAAACACCCAGGGTCTAGACAGGAATCGAATCTGCGACAACTCGACTAATAGTCTAGTACGCTATCTACTAGTCTATGGCGCTCCCCATGAAGACATGGCCAACTGGGAGAGTGAGTTAGTGCGAATGTGTGTATTTTTGAGTGTTTCATGTGATTGGTGAAATGTGGCAGTAGTGCCAGTAGTTTCGATACAAATACTTTATTTTTTTATTTTTCCTTGAAATGTTTATTCAGACTATTTCTACCATATTGGTGACAGGGGGATTTGCAATCAATGCTTGCTGCAATTCATTTTTTATATTGGATATTTTTTTGTCTTCTATTAAGTTTTTAGTCTGAGTAATTTCAGTGAAGGCTGTAAGAAAAACAAACGAAGTTGTTTTACTGTATTTCCTGTTTCCGCCGTGTCAGTATATAAATATTTTTCTGAAAGAAAATAATTGATATATTTTTACTGTTCACTGGGGGTATTTCTTAATTACAAAAATAGATGAGACAGATTAAAAAAGTTATTGAAAAACTTTGACGTGTAATACATGATTTTAGGGGGCAAATAAAATGGGACAAGGTTAAGCTGAAAGCTAAAAATTGTCGGCATATCTGATTTTGGTATCTCATTTCAGTTTATTTTTAATTGAAATTTCTGCTTTTCAGGAAAAAATGTATGCAAAATGTAATATTTGTTTATATTTTTTCGTTTTCAATTGGAAAGGAAATTTCTTTTAACAAAACAAAAAAAAAATAAATCATAATCAAACAAAAGTTAATATTGAAAAAGATAGCAAAAACAGAAACAGACAAGTTATTGGCTATAATAGATTGTTTGTTAAAAAGTTTTATTATCATTTGCTTCATGTCTGCATATTTATATTGATGAATCAATTAACACAAAACTCCAATCAAGTGTTTTGTTTCCCTATTTTTTTAAACGAACACTTTTAATATATTCGAAAAAAAACAAAGGAAAACTAAAAAATTTGCAATGAAAGCACTGGTCAATGAGAATGTTTGACGAAAAAGTAACAGTTTTATTAGATGCATCAGAAATTCATTTTATTCAAAAAAAGCGAAGAAAATTTATATTTTTAATTGCCAAGTCAATTGCATGTTTATTAAGAGTTTTACTTGGTGAAAGCTCTGTTTGCTCTACTCCCCACAAAATTTCTCAGACTCTTTGTTTTATTGCTACCGTTTCAACAAATTAAATGAAAGAGAAGAAGTGAATCGTTTCTGTTGCTACCATTCCTGTTTGAAAGATCTGCCCGTTTCAAGTATTCAAATGTCAGCAAAAAAATTTTGTTCTTGTACATTTTCATTATGATTTTATTTTTTTCGTATACAATTTTTATATTAAACTATTTGTCTGTCTGAATGTGTATCTGGACACGTTTGATGTTGTAGTGATTTATATTTTTTATTTTGTATATTTTCTGTTTTTCTTCCGACCTAGAAAATGTGAGACACACTTTTATATTTTCTACTGAACTCCAGTTACGTGTAAATGTAAATATGTGTATATGCTTGTGTGCTTGACCGAATTCCCTGCATGTCACTCGTTTTCCTATTGTTTAATATTATTCTTTTGTAGTTATTGTTATACTTGATAGTCATTTTTATCTTTTTCAATTCAATTCCCTTAAAACAAGTGACAACAAAAGTATTGACCAAAACTAGAGACAACAAATAAAAGAATGATTAAAAAAAATTTACGAAAAGAAAACATAATATATGTATGAATGAGTTCGAGTTGGAGTTTTCAGACCCTGCATTTTCAATTAAGTGGTCAATAAGCATATCATCAAGTTTGTTATAACTACAATATAAAGCTGTTTGTAAGGACTAGTCTAAGCTGCTAAACATTGAACGAAATGACAATTAATTTCAAAATTATGATTTTTAAGGTTCAGAGAATACTCACATCATACACACCATGTACTGCTCAAAAGCACTCACTCAATCTCATGAATGTGTTATATTTAAATATTTGCTCGCGTACACGAACATGAGTATTATACGTATTTTTCGATCAGAACACACTGGAACCGGACATGATTGAGGCCAAAAAGGTTCATGAACGATAGACAGGTACGAGTGTATATATTTTTCAACCAAATTAAACTTTGACTTGCTCGACTGCTCAGACCTTAAAATACAAAGTATTGAATAAAAACAGTTTAGTTTTGAGCACAGAGAAATATTTTGTTTATGAACTATATTCATATTTTATTTGTTTAACTTTTTTTAATTTTATTTATTTCGTGTAACTGCTATTTAATTATTTTAATTTTTTTTTAAATAAATTTAGTTGAAACAATTGTTGTCGCTTTCGTTTGCGTGTATCAGATTTTTCCTATCGCTCATGGATAATGTTTTAAATTTTAGACGTTCATAAACTCGAACCTGTCTATCGTTCATAAACTTTTTTGCAAACAGGTGCACTAACTTTGTGTTCGGTTACAGTCAAACCTGTCCAACGTACATTTACTTTTTTGGCCGTACCTGATCTTAAATTATAGATACTCTCGACCATGAACGCCTTGGAAGTAGAGTAAAATTTTAAGTTTTGATTTAGCGCATGTAATCCATTTAAATACATTATTCAATTCTTAGCTTCCGCTACGCTGGTTCCAAAGTTGAGAGGCTGTGATAGCTGTGGATATGCTAGAAATTATTAACTTAAAAAACTGTTCACTGTTTTCAATTAATTACACTTTTAAAAATTCGTTAATTGGCAGAAATTGGATAGCAGGGTACACACCATTCGGTGCAGGCAATTACGCCACTGTACTTCATATTACTACCACAATACAATAACTAGAGACAGTTTGAAAAAATGTTTCCTGAAGATATGAAAAACCACAAATAATTCTGTCTGTTACAGTTTAATATGAAAAAAATATATCAGACAGGAACAAGTAAGCGATGTCCAGTTACTTAAAGGAAAACAAAAAAAAAAAACAAAAAAAGAAAAAAAAAAAGAAACAAACATGCTTTGTCATTTTATATTTTATACTATTGGAATTTTTTAATTTGCCAAGTTTGAATCACTTGCACTCTGGGAACAATTTAATTGATTGCACTGATTGCAATAAACGAATGAAAATTTATATAAAAGAAAGTCTGTTTGTTATACAGTCGAAGTATCTGTCACTTGAAATAATCAAGGATTCAAAAGAATTTAACGATACAATTTAAATACAAATAACTAAAGACAATTATTTTTTTTTAAAGATTAACAGCCATATGCATAACTACTTAACGTAGGTTTATAAGCCGCTTTTATGCAAAATTCAATAAATTAAAATTCATAAATGCTTTTAAAGCATTTAAAAAACCTAAAACTTTATTGTTGGATTCACACTTTTTTAAAATGACACTTTACCGCTTTTAAACACTTGTTTAGTTTAAAAAAAAACATTTTTCGGAAAAATTATTGAACATTTATGACGAAAGAGCGATTTAATTAATATGAAGTATTCCATAAACATAATTCTTCTAATAGAAAAGTGCTATTGATAAAAAAAAGAAAATTCACTAACAAATTAAAAAATTCACAGACAATTTAGTTGAGATATCGAATTATCGGCAACCAAGAAAAGGACAAATCCATTCTCCATCGCAGATGAAGAATTTAAAGACAAATATCGCTTTCAAAAACCTACTGCTTGCAATATTATGGATGTAGTAAAGAAAAAGATCGCGTTGGTCAGCTGAGGTCGTGGAATCAATGAGTAAAATTGAAAAATTTACATGCGTTCGCCATTGCATAAATCCAACAAAACAAAAAAATTTTTGAAACCAGAATTCGCGATTCCGGGCCTTCAACTTAAAGCAGTATATTAAAATATAAAACAATAGTAAACGAAATTCTTCTTGAATGTCTGCCAAATCGCACTTAATAAAAACACTTGTTTTTTTATTATTTCTTATTATATTTTTTTCTTATTTACAATCTATTTTGCAATATTTAGTAAATTTGATAACTTAAAGATAGAATTACAATATATTATATATATATTAAATTTCAGTAAGAATAATACACTATTTCTATAACTAATAAATTAGAGTTTTATTTTCTATATGGGAGATCGAATGCGTGAAATCTATTCATTCTTTTAATTTCGTCTGTTTCATCTAATAAGGAAATCGCTAATACATTGCAATGGTTGCTGAGCCGATTAATGTATCGGGAGCTAAACCTATTTATTTCATTCATAATAGAAGGGATTTGGAGTTCTCTGAATTTGTTTGTTTGTCATATACAATCTAGCATCGACTATTTTGCTTAGCGTTTTTGTTTAATAACGCTGTAATATCTCAACATTTGAGTGACTCGCCGTTTCCCAAAATTATATACCATAGGTCCTCACTGGCTTCAAAATTACCTTATATAATTTTATTTTCCAGACTAAGCTGAGATTTTCGTCCTAGTAACTGATACATTTTTCTTGTTTTAATATTAAGATGATCCCTCTTAGCATTTACGTGATCTTTCCATGTAAGTCGCTTGTCAAGGTGCATTCCAAAATAATTTACACAATTCTCTTTGGGTATTTGTAAACCGTGTAATATGGAACACTCATTCCTTCGCTGACTAAATGTGATATGGTTTGATTTTTCTGTATTTATTTTAATTTTCCATTTACAGAACCATTGTTGTACAACATTTAATTTTCTTTGAACTAAAGCTGATGCTTCAACCGGGCATTAATTTGAACCAATTATATCAGTTTCGTTTGCATAGGTGGCTGGTGTAACATTTTCTGTCGTTGGCATATCTGAAGAGTATATATTGTATATTATGGTACCTGAAGCCACTCCCTTATGGGACACCTATATCTGATTAACACTTACATAAAATTTTCGCTCATCTATATATGAATTCAATACGCTATAAAATGGAGCAGGTAAAATATGCCATACTCTATCAATTGCTTGTTTAATGTCTAAAAACACCGCTGAACAGTACATTTTTCTTTCTAATAACTCATGGGATTATTAAAGTAATAATCCCATGACATTGCTTCGGTATTCCATGAATTTGACGAATGCCAAATTGGTAATTAGGAATTACATATTTTTTTCCAAAATAGGTAGTAATCTGCATATAAATAACTTTTCAAATATCTTGGAAAAAGTAGGCAACTAATGGGTCTGTATGATGAAACTAGCTTCTCAGATTTAAGATGGAGTTATATATAAATGCTAAAAATATAATGCTCTTTTCCAATAAGAATTTGGTTACTATTGAATCAATTTTTTCACGTCCCGGAGATTTTCTATTTGCCCCATAAAAAGTATTAAATGGAGAGGTCCATTTGATATGGATATTCTAAAAATTGATGTATCTTACATTCACAAATTAGTATTAGATATTAGAAAAGTCTTGAAAAAATATATTGTTTGATTTTAGTTCTGTTTCGTTTTCGATAGAAACTGTTACCCAAGTGAAAGCAAACAAAACAAAAATAATAAACAAAAACAGCTTAAGCAGTAATAATTGTGAGTAATTCGAGGCGCTACATTAAGATTTGTTAACATACAAAGCTAGTGAAGCAAATATTTATATTTTCACTCCTAAAAGTATCCATACCTCAAACATGCGACTATAAAACTAATAAAAATGTGTAATAGTTAATTTAGTCTTATTGGACATTTATACAATTTTTTTTAATATTATTGGTTTACAAGTGTTTAATAAATAACTAATGTGAATTTAAAACTTAAAATAAGTAATTTTTATATATGAGGCCGAAAAAGATAATCTAGACGTATGAGTGATTTTTATTTGTGTAAAAAAATTAGATATTAAGTATACGTCAGAGAAAACGAACATAAGTCGGATTCCGCCCAAAAAGATCATGCGTCGACCACATAAACATCATGAGAATTCATATCGAACAATAAGCTGAACTAAACGATTCACTTTACAAGACATTAATCGATTTTGAAAATGCTATAATCCTCGATTTAGAAAATTCGTTTGATTAAAATCTTATACCAGACCACCAATTCGGTTTTAAACGTTGTCAATCGTCTATCGACGCATTAGTATATGTACATACCGAAGAAATAAATAATTTAAGGATACAGAAATGTATGATAGTCTCGTTAGATATTGAAAAAGCATTCGACGGAGCTTATTAATTTGACATTATTTATAAACTTATAAAACCAAGATGTAATTATTTCATGATAAGGATATTCAAAAGCTATTTGGAAGATAGACAATTTTTTGTTGAAATTAAAGAGACAAAATCCGATTTCGGTAACATTTTTTGTGGTGTCCCGCAAGGTGCTACGAGTATTTTGGCTCCAATGTTATATAACATTCTAGTTTATAATTTTCCTCATATTTGCGATGAATCGAAAAGTATCTTGTTTGCAGATGACTCATTTATTTTTGCGAACGATAGTCATCCTGTGAACGCTTTAAAAAAGATAAAATCCCACCATTTTATAATCGATAACTCTTATAAAGACTGAAGCATTCGAATTAATACGCAGAAATCAGAAGACATATGTGTTCGTAACGCTTTTGGTAAAGGTCCTCGTCTAACTAAAAGATTTAACGAGCATGACCGAATTGTCAAGGCTAAAGAAATGAGAATCAAGGGTGTGTTCTTGAGTTGGTTGATAACAGGCACTTATTTCAAAGAACTAAGTTGTTACCTTACAAAGTATGCATTCGTTCCGCGATGCTACACGGTTTTCCCATACGGTTTTCGATTTCTCCGACCGTTATGATGGAATTGGAGATATCGTAAAGGAGCTTGTTTGAGAATTTGTGTTAACGCAAATTTTGAAAATTTCATCAAAATATTTTCAAATACACTAATTTACGGAGAGGCTCAATTAAAACCTCTTTCGTCATATTATTTGGTCCTGCTTAACAATTTTATAAGCCCTCTTGAGAACCACGAGAGCGAATTGATGACAAGTGTTCTTCACTCGCAGAAGGGCTTTGATTAGATTAACAGCTAATATATTTCATGCGTTGGAGTTCTAAGAGAGGACATCAATTCCTTACTTAGAACATGTAATTACTCTTTACAAGTATTTTATTCTCTTTCTATTCCGAGCTTAAATAGGATATAGAAGTTTTTTTTAGTTTACTTTTTCCTGTAAATATGTTATTTTAGTTTAAGTGTTAATTTTAAGTTTTACCATAAGATATAATTTTTACTATCAATCAGTCTTTGTAAACTTTTGTTATACTTTTGACCAACATAATTTTTTTTTGTTGATCTATTAATGTAAAATCTCATACATGCTTAACTAAGCATGTAGCGTTCTTCGGAACTAATAATGCCTTTAATATTTATTAAAATACTACTGTGTAGTTTCAAGTTTATCTTAATTTAAGTTATATTTGGTGCTGTTTTATGGGAATCGCAAAATTTTAGTATTTAGAATTTTTATTCGCACTATTTTTCCCAATATTAATATTTTACTTATTCAGTAAAACGTTAACAATTTTGTTAAAAAACTAATTGCAATTGATTATTGAGGGGTATAGCTTGTTCCTATGCGCATTTCACTGTTGCTAATGCAGATCATCAGGGAACTTTACCCAAATATTTCTTAGAACAACTGGAGATATTATATTAAATTTTCATTAAAACAAATGAAAAGTTTAAACAATATCAAAGTTGTAACAAGAACTCAATAATCAACCAATTGTTTTTGTTTTCTTACTTTACCATTACTACCTAGGTTGACTTTTTTTCAACTCTATTGTAGTTGTAAGAGGTTTGTAGAAAATGTACAAACAACAACTGCTATACATTTGTATAGAGTGATGCCAAACAAAATTTTTGTGACCGGGTGCTGTCAAGTTAATAATTGGTGCTGTTTTATGGGAATCGCAAAATTTTAGTATTTAGAATTTTTATTCGCACTATTTTTCCCAATATTAATATTTTACTTATTCAGTAAAACGTTAACAATTTTGTTAAAAAACTAATTGCAATTGATTATTGAGGGGTATAGCTTGTTCCTATGCGCATTTCTATACCCCTCAATAATCAATTGCAATTAGTTTTTTAACAAAATTGTTAACGTTAATTAATTATCCATCGTCAAAAGTGGTAAAATCGAACAAAAGAACGCTGATGAGATGGTGTAGCGACCTCGAAATCAGTACTGATCCGTTCTGCTAGTCTGATGAATAAATTGTTTCAAATAAAAGTATTGTCTTAATAAAATAATGAATTTATCCAAAAATAATTTCTTAAAAGTAAGAAGGTATGGGTAAACTCAGATTTGAACTTAAGCTATAAAAATTTCATTTTAATATATAACTTAAAACAGTTCAACAATTACTTATATTAATTGAATAAATTTTAATAAACCTGCAGAGCGTGGCCGAATGTAAAATTTATAATGATTTCCTTGAATATTTAAATTTCTTTGAAAGAGGCGCCAGGCAATCGGAGAAGTTCAGGCAGCAGTATGCCATCAATCAAGTGTTTATCATTGTCATTTCGAATATGAAAAAAGTAAATTCATGTAATTCTTCTTAATAACAATCAACTACTTTTTGTAAAATTAATTTTGGAAATTCATCGAGCACTGTTTGGGTACTGCCCTCAAATCTTGTAAAAAATAAAATTTTATTAAAGAATTTTATTATTTTGTTTTAATATTTTAGTAAAAGGAAATCCTTAAACAAGAATACAATATCAACGCATGTACGCAGATGAGATAATATTTTTATGTCTAGTTTATAATTTCTATATCTATCTTCAAATATATTTTGTAAAAGACGAACAATTTATAGTGCTGTTGTTTTTTTTTCTTGCATAAGCAACATATGAATGTAAAAATTGAAAAAAAGGAAAAACTTTCCAACATAATTTTATTACCTCTTCAAAGTATGTAGAAATAAAGCTGACAACAAAAGCTGTAAATAAAAAAATAACATAAACCACAAAATGATAAACAAAACACAGAACTTTTTATATACACGAAAGCGGTCAAAAAAGTATTCTTAATCTGAATAATATTTTATAACAAATTATGAATTATTACTTTAAATGACTGCAATTACTAGGTTGAAACTTCTGAAATCATTGCAAAATAGTATATGATTTTGAATGCATTTTAAATCTACCTCGCAATTATTTTTCTTACACATGTGCAAATTTTTAAGCCTTATTGTTTTATGACATACATACATTTTGCTAGAAATTCATAAATATATTTGAAGCATTGTGTGTGTGGTAGGAATGGCCACTTGACTTTTATAGCTCTGCTTTAGTTACTGCATATAATAAGAACGGGCTGGGAGCTGCTACAACTCAACTTATAAAGTTTGTTTGTTACTGGTTGCTAACAAAGTTAAGAAAGAATAAGTGGCAACTGCAAGCAGTAATAACAATAACAATTACAAAAGTTTTTTTATTAAAGCAAATCAAGAAACAACAATAATAAGTAAATTTTGAAAATTGTTTTATTTTGTAAAAGACATAGACATAATTCAAGGACAATAATAAGGACTTGTGAATGGTTACAAATATTACAGTCATATTTTTTTGTATATTATTTTTTTTTTCCAAAAACAATTTCTCCCACATGGTTACAATACAAAAAAGAAATTTCGTCAAATATTAGTAAAGAGAACGACTTTTCAGTTATCTTGAACAAAAATAATGTTTTTCCACAATCATATAATTTTAAGGGATATTAAACGAATTTTCTTGCCCTATGTGACAAAAATCACTTCCTTTTTATTCGCCATTTATATATTTTGTTATACCCATTAACCTGCAGACCAAATGCATACCGAGATCAATTTCTTATAGGACTAATAAAAAATTGAATTTTTTGTTTTAACGGGGTTCTACACAACACAATGGCTAAAGCTAAGCTGAGCTAAACGTCACATAACCTTGATGGCATGCAATCAAAATGATACCGGGACTTTTGCTCCTCCCTGTATATATGAATGTTTTATAAAGTGTAACATAATTAGTACGGAATGAAAAAGCAAGATCTTTAAATATTGAATTAAAATTTAAAGTATTTGTTTAGCTCGAGTTGAAAGTCTGCCTGTTTTCGCAAGTCAAGGGACAGGTTCTTTTCGCAGGGATATAACAATACGCTCATGTATTCAATCTGTTCATTGAAACATTCTTTGGCAGTTCTTTATATTACTTAATTATTTACTGTTTCAGAATGGTTTTCCATATGCGTCGATGTAATGCGCTTACCCTTCAGCTTTTAGAACCAAGTTTTCAAGATCTTCTGCAGCTTGATCCTTATAACAGATTTTAGGTCTTCCCCTTCTACGTGTGCTTTCGGGATCGAGCTCGAATGATTTCTATCCCGGAGCATTCTCGTCCATACGTATTACATGTCTTAGCCAGCGCAACCGTTGTGCTTTAATGTGCTTAACTATGTTGATATCGCCAAACAGCTCGTAATTCATTCAAAGGCGATACTCTCCGTTGACGCATATATGGCTACATATTTTATGTAGTAGTATTTTTCTCTCAAACATTCCAAGAACAGCTTTATCTGCTAGCGCTTTAGCATCTAAACTGATTCTTTAAGTACTTATCTTGTTAAGCTACTAAGAATAAAAATGTTTTGTAAATAAAAATTCTTTTTTATTACAATTTTCCCAACGTTTCGTAGATTATTTGTCTATTCCTTCAGGGGATCGTAATATTTTAAATTATAAAATTGCATAATTTTTTTTAATTAATTGGTATAAAATATTTGTCTAAAGGTACGGTCACACTTGCCAAATATTTTCGCAAAAAAACGTAACCACTACTTTTGCTAAGGGTTAGTGTGATTTAACATGGTTTTTATATCATTAAATGAAGTGAATTATGCCGCAAATATGCTATTTTTATAAAAAATATTGGAATTAAAGAGAATGCAAATTTGGCTTGTCTGTTCATCAAGTTTTATTTCGACAAATATTTGGCAGCTGTGACCGTACCTTAAAAACTAAAAGACATTTAAATACATCTTATATTAATATCACAGTTTATATCAATGTTCGTTTTGCTTATAGCCGTACCGAGATAGATAAAGTTGTTCGAAGTTATAATCACCAACGTGCACTTGTTGACCCAGTCTTTTTGATTTTATGTGGGTTGATACAATTACCTTGGTTTTGTCTTCATATAATCCTAGAACCATTTTGGCCGATTCCTTTTCGATACTAGAGGAACTTGCAGTTACCTCTCGCACATTTCGCCCCATTATATCAATATTATCGTCATAAGCGTGTAGCATGTGCTTTTTGATGTAAATTGTGCCATATCTATCAACTGCAGTATTACGCTGGATTTTTTTCAACAAAATGATCTTGAATAGATCACAAGGTAGAATGTCACCTTGTCTAAAACCTCTTTTGATATTGAACGTCTCGGAGAGGTCTTTCCCGATTTTAACCGATAATCTTTTGTCAGTTAACGTCATTTACATAGACGTATCAGCTCTGCAGGTAGACCAAACTCAGATGGCTTAAATACTTTTGGTCGTATCGAACTGTCAAAATCAGTCGATGATATGTGTCGATTTGTTTTTCTTTGATCTTCTCCCAGATTTGGCGTAATGTAAATAAATTATCTGGAGGCAAATTACTGCATTCGATATCGAAAGAAATCCCGTACAAAATTTTTTTTAATTTTTATGAAAATTTCGTTCGATATCGAATACCATAATTTTTTAATCGTTCAAATTAGTGGTGCTGGCAAAATATTGAGTATTGGGTACCGAGTATCGGATATTTCCTTTTTTTTGGTTACTCAATACTCAAAAGTAGTTACTCGATACTTTTAGAGTTGTATTTTTAAGCAAGTTGAGTGGCTAAAATAGTGGATAAAAATACATCACTGTATAATAAGACAATTACGTGCAATATTCTTTAATCAAATGACAACTAAAAATTTTTTTTTGGAGAACAATAAATTATTTATTAAGTTGTTGTTAACGTTAAATTAAAAGTTAGCTTTACATTTATTTTTTATTTAATAATAAAATACATACAAAACCAATAATAGTTGAAAATCTATTTAAAATTTTTGAAGAATCTAATTCAATTTGCAGATAAAAACTATGCATTACAAATTCAAAAAATCCGTTAAAAGTATCGAGTGGTATTGAGTACCCAAATGAAAAGTAATGAATATTATTTAGTAATGAAAAGTAGTAGAATTTGCCAGCACTAGTTCACATAGTACGCTGGACATAATTTTGTATGCAATAATAGAAGCAGGCAATGACTGTGGTTCCAGTCACCGGGCATGCACTCTTCTACCCAAATTACGGTATTTCATATCGAACGAAATTTCCACACAAATTCAAAATATTTTTTATGGAATTTCGTTTGATATCGAATGCCGTAATTTTTCCCCAGGTTTTTTTTTATATATACAGGGAATATTCAAGCCACAAGTGCAACGGGCCCTTTTTTGACTTCCTTAAGTGCAACAGTAGATAATTGTTCGGCCAAAAAATTAACTACCGATTACTGGGACATGCACTAATAGCAGCAATTGCTCCAGATTTTGGTGATGCCAGTCAACTGCTATCTATTCATTTGCATTCTCATCAGTGAGTTGTTAGTAACAGCTATCCACTATTTTAGGCTGAGTTTAAACATCGCACCCGTATGTATGTGTCGGCCAGTGGTTCTCATTTGAATGCCAGCCGGAATTAGCGACACAAAGTACGTTGCTGTCTCGACTCAAACCAGTCTGCAAACACTTTTCATTAAAATTTTGATCTTAGTCTTAGAAGTTTCTGTATCCTGTCACTGACAATCTTTACGGCGGTTCTTCGTTTGCATCCGCCTGTCACATGTCCACATCGATTCACAGATATCGGCGCCACACAAAAAGAAAAACGCCGTACTAAATTCAAGTACTTTTTACTTATTTTAAGTACGAGTCAGACTCAAAATTGTGAGTACAAATAACAATAAAATGTACTATAATCAAGCCGAAAACTTGATTACTTTAAATAACAAATCCGGGAGTTTCTTTAAATTTAATACAAAATTCTTTAAATACGTGAAAAATCTTGAATCAACTAAAAATATTTAATTAAGGACTTAATATTCCGTACATAAATCAATCTTTCTGTGCTTGATTTAAGTAAATCTAGGATTGCCGTACTTTTAACACCGCTTGGTATAGATTTGAGTTCGGATGGATTACATTTTTTTTAAGTGCAGAGCTATTTACGACTGAAGTTAGGAGTTCAACCATAAGGCACTAAACTGGATTTTGTTGCTCAGCTTTCTCCTGTCAGCCGAAAATTAATTATTTTCTGGTTGCGCGCTGTCGACATGACAAGATCTATCGAACTAGGAAATTTATTTAACTAGTTAATTAATTAATATATAAAGCGCTTTCTAATGCAAATTATGCATAGTTTCTTGACAAAAATTTACAACTTCATAAATTGTCTTTAGAAATTCTTTTACAAATATACAAGTTTCACCCTTTTTATTAAACTAATAAGATAAGAATACAAAACAAAAAAAATTATAAATAAAATCTCAACATAATAAGTAAATCAACTTATAACAAAGTAATAATAAAAATATCAAAACTTAATAAACAAATAAATTTTAAGTTAACAAAAATAAGCTTAAAGTTATTATATGTATTTACAATTGACTCCTTAACATATGCTTGCTTTTCTTTTGTTTCCACAACTCTGAATGTATGCCACATAAAATAATATTTTTCTATTTTTGCTTGTTTGTACTTCATTTGTACAAAGAGATGTTAGCTTTTGTTCAGATTATTGTTATTAGTCTCTGTTGTAAGTCTATTATTTTAATTTTATTTTGATAATTCGTTTTAACTAAAAAATTATTTTCATATTTTCATATGTGTGTGTTTATCTGTGTTTTGTCCTTTTGAATAAAAACATTTGTTAAAAATACACAATATGTTGAAAAGATTTTCTTATTATGAAGAGGAGACACATGTACTGGACTTGCTTTAATCTTATTCAGAAGTGTATGATTTTAAGTACTTTAATGAAACAAATTAAAACAATAATATTTTTTAATTTAAATACGAGGGAAAGATAAAAAGTCTTCAGAAAAAATTATCATGTTACAGGTAGTTGTAACAATTTGCACGCTTTACAAATGCGATAGCTTAAAACGCTTCCGGAGATGAGTAAAAGGAGTGCAGAGATCTCTTAATTTATTATACAAATACAAAACCATTTAATCTAAACTTATGGCGTTTGTTTTTTAAAAGCGGGGGTTTCCCTTTTTTGTAATATAATGATTTTTTGAAATGGTGGGTGTAGAAGAAATTATTATATCATCACTTATGATGCAATGTTTTAGTCTTAAAAAAACTTTAAATAGTCTTTTTTTTAATGAAAATTAAAAGAAATGTTACTTTTTTTCAGAAAAGAAAACGTTTCTGTTCTGCCGTGTAAGTTGAAATTAATTAGTGTTAAAATTTTCCCTTGTTACTTTAGAACATTGTCGCATTTACAATTTTTCTGACTTAAAATGTTACGAACTTTAGTCAAAATAATAATCACTTTGGACTAAAAACCACTAACAACAAAATTTTATTTGAAAAATAATCACATTAAAGTAAACAGCATTATTTAATGAACACTGTTTGATTTGTGGTTGTACAACTGTTTTTGAGGAAAACCCGCAGACTAGTGGATAGCGTCTATAAGTCTGGGGGTTGCAGGTTCGATTTCTGCCTAGACACTGTGTGTTACTGCAGACAAGCCAAAATGCCTTCGCCGTCTATGTTTTTATTTTAATGTTAATGATGTTAATGATGACACAACTGGCTGGTACAGAGACATAATTGAAACACACTTTTAATGCTTTTGTAAAACGGAAGATCGTGAACAAAAATCAACCTTTCTGAAAGGGTTTATTGCAGCGGGAGGAATAAATCCAACCAACAGCTCTCACTTACAAACTTGCTTCGTGCGAAGCTGCAGTTAACTTGTGGTTCATTGGCGATTTCATCACATTCTAAAAAATTCTCCATTAAGTCGATATCACTAATCGAAAAATTCGAGAGTTTTAGGAGCAACACCTCTACGAGTCAAATGGAAAAAAGTTTTCCATATTCGTACATTCGTACCTTTTGTGGCAGACCAGAATATATTTTATTTTATTTATATTTTCTGTAAAGAAAACTGAATAAATAAACAGAAAAGGAAGATATAAAATACAGTATCTCGATTATGTTTATGAGTGCATTCATTATTCGCTGACAAACTCATCAAGTTTAATGAAAGTTTTTTTTAATTGACATTATTAAATGCACACAGCAATAAAAGTTGCATAAATGCATTTTGTTATTCTCTTTTCTTTTTTTAATTCATTTACGCTTGTGCTCATCAGCCAGCTGTTTGTATTAAAAGGCCACAAATGCTGAAAAATTGCATAAAAATATTATTTATGCAACAAATAAGCCACATATTGCGACGATTATGTTGAACCACAAATTACTTTTATCATTATTAATATTTTTATTTGTTTTTTATTTATTTATTTTAATTTAGTACCAGGAAAGTCATGGCATAATTACTGCCAATATGAGTATGCATTATATATATATATTTTTTTTTTAATTTAAAGTAATAAATTACTTGCATAGTGCTGTAAATGGACACTTTTTACAATTATCAGCAATTGGTTAAAATTAATTAATTTCGATTAAATAGTTTTGGTTTAGTTCATTTGGTATTATGATTCATCTCGTACATTCAACAAAAAAATATTTTGTCTTTTAATAGCAATTTATATAATTTTTTTAATTTGCATTCTTGTTTAAATACAAGAGTTATAAATATTTAATCGTTAAACAAAATGGTGAAATAATTGCTTGAAAAATATTTAAATGGCTGGCGAAAATAAATTAACAAAATTATTTATGATAAAATTGCAACTCAAGCCTTTAAGTGGAATGAGGTTTTTCGGAAAATTGTAGATGAAAAATATTACATGGAACTAAAAATTATAGTGTTTAGTAGAACGATTCTACTTTAGATATCTTTAATAGCTTTTGTGCTTAAATTAATTAAAATTGTTGGTTTTTCTTTATAATAGAGTTTAAATTTTATTTTCTTATATCATCTGTTTTAATTTCATTTAATGTCAGCCCAAAAGTAGACTTAATAATATACAATTAATTATTATCTAGAAGTATGCAACGCATACTTGTGCACATGCTTGAGTATTAAATTTGCAATTGCTGCTGTTGTAGTTTTATTGCTATCAATTGTATATTGAATTGTTTTTAAATACGCACAATATAAAAGTATGTTTATTTTTCAATATTTATGCGTATTTATTTTTGTTGTTGCTGCTTTAATTATTTCTTGTAATTTATTACCATTTCTCCAATAAAAAAATAAATAAAAAGTTGGTGCATAACTCTTTAAATGTATGCATTTATATTGAAGTGTATGGGTTCAATATAAATATTAATATTATTTTTCTCCACATGGTTTATTTTGACATTTAACAACTACCGAGGAAACAATTAAAAAGTTATAATTTATAAAATGAATAAACTGAAATAAATTCAAAGACACGTAGAAGTTTAAAAAGTTCAAGAGGAAAGTCGAACATTTGATGGTTTTATTTAAAAACAATAGAGTTTATAAAAATTAATGGTAATTTTACAAAAAGTTTTTGTTTTTGCTTGTAGTTAAGTACATCTGCTTCATTTATGAAAATATTGTATTTTTTAACAGAAATAATTGTCCATATAAACAAATTAAAGAATAAAGAATATTTCTTTTGTTATTTGTATGAACTTTGCCTATCTTCAATATAATTTAGATACCCTAAGAGTAGGGGTTTCCCTCGAATAATGCTTGCGATCGAATAAAATCGAAAAGATTTACCTGAGCATTTTCCATCAACTTTTTTACATCTACAATAAATTTTGCTAGCAAGAAAGATTTTCATTCTCTACTATTATAAACTGAAAATCCCTTATTTATTTTATTAGTTTAAAAGTTATTAAAAATGCATATATTTACTAAAATGTATATAACGGAGTGGCATCGTATCTCATTCATATACGAGTAGATTTTTAGCATTAATTTTTTTTTTAAATTCCTCTAAATTTAAAAGTTAAGTTACTTGTTAATTTATGTATTTATGTATACATTTGTTTATATTCAGCACATTTCAATGTGCTGAATATAAACTCTCTCTCTCTCTCTCACTCTTGTGTGGGCGTGTTGTGTTCTGGCATTTTTCAAATTACCTGTTTTAATTAATTTCGTAATATTTGGCAATTTCAAATTGTTTACCCAGCAAACGCATTAGACTGCTCTCCAATCAAGAAGAACTTTCAAAACAAACTCTGTCTTTTATAACAAAAGGCACAAATATTTGCTTCGGCTTAAATAAATATTCAAGTTGAAATACTCCATTGTTCATCTTTCCTTATTATATAATTTTTTTAAATTATTTTAACATTAAATTCCTACTTTTGTTTAAATTTAACTTTTGACGAAAATTTTGAATTTAACGGATATAATTTACTTACAGGACTATCAGGTTGATCAATTCTTTTATTTGCAACCCTATTTGCGCTTATACTGCTGTGAATATTTGTTACTTTTATTTATAACCAGGTATTGAAAGCAGCACGACTTGTATGAATAAATTCACTTTGATTTCTACCTTCAACTTATCAACATCTTTGTCTAGTATTTATTTACCGGACGGTTTGGAATTAATTTGAAGCGTTTTAAAACAGAGTAGTATAATGAGGAACAGTTTGTTTTAATTATCGTATGTTTAAGTGATGAAGGCATAGCACACTGGTCACTGAACATTTCTGGCAGCAATTGATACTGGTGTATGCTAGCGGACATCACAGCGCCCTCCTTCGTCGGTATTGTAGCAAAATCGCCGGCGAAGTAAAATAATGAATAAAATGGCAACAAAAGCTTAAAAACACATTTAATGCGCCTACTTGACATCAAAGGCGCTGCAACACTGATCTAAAAACTAACACAGCGCGCAATATCAGAGTTGCAAAAATTAAGCTTTCTCTCTCTTTCACCATCTGTCCTCTCTCACTATCCCTTTCCCAAAGAAGGTAACACACCTACGGGTTGGTAGGCATACTAATTGCCTGAGTGTTACTTCTCTTTTTAATAAAATAAAAAAAAAAAAAAGTTGTTCTAAGAAATATTTGGGTAAAGTTCCCTGATGATCTGCATTAGCAACAGTGAAATGCGCATAGGAACAAGCTATACCCCTCAATAATCAATTGAAATCTGTTTTTAACAAAATTGTTAATGTTTTACTGAATAAGTAAAATATTAATTTTGGGAAAAAGTGCGAATGAAAATTAAAAATACTTAAATTTGAGAGATTCCCATAAAAAGCATCGAAAATAATATGTATTTAATCTTAGAAACAAGATTATTACAAAGTGTAAATTTACACTATGCAAACATTTTCATCAAAATATCAATTTCGTATCTTTCTCTCATTGGAAAAGTGCATTTTGGTGTAAATTTCAAGTAATCAGCTGAAAACAGATGAAGTGAATACTAATCAATTGCATTTTCATTGTTTCTAAAGTAGTAAGAAGTAATATTCTGAGGATTCTGTTGGCTAAAGTGGTTAGCGCTTTGACTACAAAGCAGATAAAGACTAAAAACATGTGTACGAGCCCAGTTTCAGGCAAGTCATAACATCCTACATTTTTCAGATGTGCATTACTGAGCTATTGTATTTGTTTTTATTGGACTGTTTGAGTGATGAAGGCATAGCACTGGTCAGTGAACAGTACCGGCAGCAACTGATACTAGGGCATGATTAGTGTACGTCACAGTGCCCTCTTTCGTCGGTATTTTAGCAAAAGTGCTGGTGAAGTTAAATAATTAATAAAAATTGTTACAATGCTTAAACTAATTTAATGCGCCTATTTGACAGCAGAGAAGCTGCAACACTGACCTTCAAACTAACATATGTATGGTAATGTGTTAATTGTGGTTAGACTCTTCAGGTGACGAAGGCATATCGCTGGTCACTACATAATACCGGCGGTATTTAATTCTGGTATATGCTAATGGACGACACAGTGCCCTTCTTCCTGCGTATTGCATTTGCAATTATCGTCGGCGAAGTAAAATAATTAATAAATTTAGTTACACAGTTGAAGCAACTAAACCCACCGTCTATACTGGCAATAAATTCGTTAACGTATATTGCAGCAAATGTCCAAATTATGTTGGCAATAATTGCGGCAATTATTATCATCAGTTTTTCGTTGACTGTGAACATAAAACGTCACAAACCGTTTGACATGTCCAAAGAAAAGAACAAAAAAAAAACAAAAGACGCGCCATAAAACAAGAAAAAAATTAATTTTTTGCAAAAGAGTTAAAAAAATTATCGAAAGATATTAAAAATGTAAGTTAAAAGGAAAATTTTTTATAATATATAGTACATACAAAGCAAATTTTCTTATTTTAGCATTATAAAAAAAGTCTTTTCGTTTCTTCTTCTTTGTTAGATATGTTTTATCATAAATACGATGTCCCATAGCTAAGCAATAAGCACAGCAATAAGCAACATTCTTCCTTTATTGCCAACATATTTATTATCAGTTTAGACGGGGAATTAATACGCCGACTGGACACTTGAGGCGCTGCATTAGTACTATAAACAATAACATAACGCCCAATACAAGAGTTGTAAAACATTTTAAGCATTCTGATTTCACTATCTGCCTTCTCCCACTCTCTCATGTAACCAGGGAAGACTGTCACAGTTATGAGTTTAATAAAAAGAATATATTTAGCTTGAAAAGCATTAAAGCCGAGTCGCATAGAATCCGTAGTACGTTACACGTTGCTTCTTTCAACGCACATTAAAGTATCGACGGAGGAGCTTGACACAATGAGTACTTTGTTGACGGACATTAAATCAGCTTGATGTAATTTTCAGTGGAATTCGAGGATATTCTGGAGTTTCTTTCAATTGTAATTTTTTATTTAATTCTATTTAATTAGTTTTGTCATCATACAACACAATATCTAAATAAAAATGAATCAAGTTGAAAAAAGCAACGTATAACGTACAACGGATTCGGTGTGCCTCGGCCTTTAGTTATTTTCTGAGTTTTATTGGTTATTTGAACTCGACTAACTACAGAGGTTATCATTTCTCTTCTTTCAGCGGGTTATGAAACAGAAATTCCAATATTGATTTCTCTTACAAACGGAAGTGATCCTATAGGAGGGTTTGCTATTCAAAATTCTATGACCATCACTTTAAAAATGTTTGGTTTGGTGCTTCTTGGGTATTTATACTATTGTATTTGTTAGATACGAATTCAAATGTACTTGCAACTCAACTCAGAGAGTGTGTGTATGTGTGTGCTCATTTCTGCCACCGCAGAAACAAGACCACATACATACATTTTGGTTTTCCTAGTGGTCACACAAGCGTGTATAATATTTACCACGCACTTCAAACAGATAAAATGAATTAAAAAAAATAACTCTAAGGTTTGCCGGTTAAAATTTAAAATTTTTATATATTTTTTAAGTGCGTTAAAGTACTGATGATGATTGTCATATGTTGAAATTTGTTTGAGGAAAAGATTATGCATGAGTGAATTTGATCTTGCTATAATATGTTTATATATGCATAAATTTTTTTGTAATTTAATGGTTTTAAAGGAAATTTAGCTTTGCAGAGATTTTTTGTTGCGGTTACTGATATATAATGAATAAAATGTTTGCGCAAGTATATACATCCAAGAACTGAAAAAAATTAACTAAACTTTCATATCTTTTTTATTAGAAATAACTAATAATCTCAATATTTATGTAACACGATATCATTCATATGAGTTCCTGGGATTGCTCGCAGTAACTAATGCTGTCAGTCCAATTTCCTAGACTTTGTGGACAATGCTTGGTCATATCTCACGTATGGCTCGGAGGACATTATTCTTAAGGCTATCGGTTTTTAACGGCTGCCTACAAGAAAACGTCCGAAGAGAGACCTACTGCTAAGAAAAGATTTCTCCAGTTCATATCTTCCCTTTCTGGCCATAAAGAGTCCGTAGTCGTGGCTTTGCAGCACTAATCGTTGACCGAAATGGGGTTTTCACCAGCATTTCTTAAAGTTGTAAAACTATAAAAAGATTTATTTTGGTCTTTTTGGATTTTGACTGACTGAGTCAATATTTCGAACAGATAAAAAACCAGTGCAATAAGAATATATTATTTAAAAATATATTTGAATTTGGACCACCCGTTGCTTATGTGCAGATGTTTTCCACAGAAATTGCAGTTTTATTTTTATAAAGTTTAATAAATGCAGAATTTTATTTTTCAAAACAACGTGATTCACATTTAAGCATACAAAAATAAATTTAATTAAGTAAGATAAAAATATATAATTTTTGCCAGCTTTTTTCCAAATGCCAATTACTTTGCAGGAATATAATAAAGTGAATTATAGATAGCAAGGACAGGCATAAAACAATAATAATAAGCGATCCGTGTATTATAAAAACTTCGAAAGAAAATTCCACTTCTATAAAAAAATCCCAAATTTTTTGTTGGAAAATATTTAACTCTTTCAGACCTGACGCTACACTACTGGGAATTTTTTAAAAATTTTTGGAATATATGGTCTCTATATCGTGTAAAAATATAATCAATGTTTATTTTTTATAATTTTTATATCCCTCAAGGATTTTTAGGATACGCACGATTGATGCATCTCGAAAATTTTTAGCTAAAACGTATTTTTATTGCGTCAAATGGCATCAATTGGCTTGGCACATTAAAATTTACAATTTTTTTAAATATAATATGCTCACTTGACTATTTCTTAACACGAAGAGTACTTTTGCAATTGAAAACTCAACTTTTTTCTGCGTCTCATTTTGATAAAACTGAAATGTGATGCGAGAATTTCGCAATTGGTAAACCGAACAGCGGAAAAATGTGAGAAACAACCTTAAATTAGTTAAATAGAAGAGAAAATATTGAAGTTAAAATGTTGTTGATAGATAGTTTGGAGATATTATTTTTAAAGGACAGCATGTGATGATTAGAACCTTAATAATAAGTTAGAAAAAAATTATTAATTAATAGATTAATATTAAATGGTAAAATACATACCAGCTTGCAAAAATATTTTAAGGTATATTTTGCGAGAAACATTAAATAAACATACAAACACCACAAACGCATGCTTATCATTTTTCAATTCATTATTATTCAGAGCAAAAGATAAAATTTAATATTCAATACTCTGCGATGCAGCACAACGAGTCAATGTGTTGTTTAGGCACCCGAGTGTGAGTTTCAAACAATTGCATTCTAATGACCGGCATGTGTGCGGAAGATAAAAACTTGTCTAACAAATGCTGGTGAAACGATCTATTAGATAGATGTGCTATACATACATAACTACATAAAATACATATTTACACACATATTTATGACGGTGTCTATGCATATGTGAAAATACGAGGGCTCTAGTTGCTGCATTAATCACTTTCTTTTAAATTTTAATAAATGTTTCTATTTTTTAAACTAATTTTTAAGCTGAAAAACCATGTTCTTTCAATATTAAGGAAAACATGCCTTGATTGGGACTTCTTGCAGTACTTGTATTCCAGTATTTATATGCAGAAATGAGTGTTGGTTTGCACGTCTTTTGGAAACTTTCGCAATATAAACATATCAACCTAGTTGCGCTTGAATATATTGCAACTGTTTTTGGCCTTAAATTGGGGATTTAAAAGTATTTGTTTTAAAATTTACATTATTTTTTGTGAGGAACTAAAAAACCGCAGTTAATTTGTTAATTAAAGATTTATTTTCTTATTTTTTTTTTAAATTATGTACCTCTAAATTATATAATAGTTACTTAGAGAGTAAAAAATTGGCGAAACCAATATATATATATTTTTTCAATTCACCACTGCTAAATAGGTAATTTTACCCGAAATATTGGTCAAAGTGGTTTAGATGAAAAGTGTTAGGAAAATAATTCTTAATTAATTTTTTTTATTTTTCGTTTCGGTGTTTTCGGTTTTTGATTTATATAATTTTCTTTCAGACAGCCTCAGCTTGAAATATAGTGAAGTTTTCAATGTTTGAATTTGTGAAGAGAATAAAAATAGAAAATGATGCTGCTTACAATTTCATTTTCAGTGAAATTGATTTAAATAATGTTTCAAAACAGAATTTGGCTTCAATAAAACGTACAATTTATTTTTAATTTATCGTTAAGGTAGCACAATGCCAACGGAAAATTAATTTTATTTATTTAATATTTTGTCTACATGACTTATACTCAAAATTCCAATATAAAATATTAATAACAATGATTTATCTAATTTATATGTGGAATTTTGTTATCCCACTTGCATATTTTCACCGTTCCGAATTTGCAAAAAATTTATGCGTTCGTGTTAGCGATATTTATTTTTTTTTTATTTTTTTTTTTCATTTGTTAGCAGCCCTAAAAATTTCAACTATAACAAAAATCAAAAAAAAAAACCAGCTGAGAGTGCTCATAAAAACTTTTAAATTCCAAATTTCAGCCATATCGGTCAAAATCTTTGGGTTAATTTGGATCTAAAAATTAGCTCGCGGTGTGCTCTGTAACTGCTAAAAAATCACAAAAAAAAAAAAAAACAATTAAATATATATAAAGAGTCGATAAAAGAATAACGCGTTAAAAATAATTATTGGAAAAGTGCAAATCAAATACTTAAGTTCCAACTACAGTCGGATAAGGCTTCAAGTATTCATATCTCAAAAACAATCGTTCTTTAAAAAAGGAATCTAAAATTTTAAATTTACGATTTAAATGGAAAAATAAAAAGAAATGGTGTCCCCTCAAGAGGTGAGCAAATAAGATATTTATATAGTTTTTGGCACAATATAAACCAATAACCACGTTTTTTGAGATGTTACTGCGTGGTAACGAAAGAGCGATATGATACAGACTTCGTAGCCTTTACGAGGGAACTACTACGTCATTTAGCGGGTAATCACGCGCAAGTCGTAATCTTTACTTCTATAATTTCTTGGTATGGCCGCTATAACAGGACATACTGAAAAAAGCAAGTTATGATATTTTTGTTACAAATTTAGTTTTTTATAATATGATATTAGTCTAAAAATATTACACCCAGCGGAGAGTGGTGTCAACTTAAATAGTGAAGACTATTCTCAATATTTTTAAATAAGCAGTAAAGTAAAAGCGGCCAGATTCATTCAGGAATGTGATGGAAATCGTTGTCGATTTAAAATCGTTTGAAAAACGTGCAAAGTTATGATGCACACATTTATTTCGATTTCATTCTGGTTTTGCTTTAAATCGAAATCGATTTCATTTCCCATCTTATGCTGTGGGAAAGAAAAGATGTGATGGGAAACGAATTTTTGTATTGTTTTTGTGTTTTTAAATCGAGTAAATGGGGGTTCACGATTTAAAAGTTTTTGTATATTTGAAAAAAAATCGCGTGGAATAACTTGCGTTAAAATGAAGTATCGTTTTCTTTTCTAAAAAATATGTAACATTTCTTTTACTTTTCATCAAAATAATTGCTATTCAAAGTTTTCTTAAGACAAAAATTATGCCTTGTAAGTGATGATACAATAATTTCTAATAAAGTTACTATTTCAACAAATCATTATGTTGCAAATTTGCTATAAAAGGTAAAAAGATGTGTCACTTTTTTCTAGAAAAGAAAACGCCGTAAGTAAAATACTTTAAAATAATTAAGACAGATTTGTCAATGTATGTATGTATCAGCATATTGATATTTAGAGGGGAAAGGATGTAAATACTCAACAACAAGAAATGATTATTGAATTCATGGAAAAGCATCAGCAGTTACTCCTTTTCTTCATTAATAAAAGTTAATTTTGTATAAGAAGTAACCGATCCACTGCCGACATGTATTGAAAACACTTAGCCGCCGACGTGTCCAATTTTTTCGCAAGACTTTTCCATTGTTCTAAAAATAAAAGTTTTTTCAATAGAAAACTAGATATTTAAAATTAAGAAAAATAAGTCATTCATTACAACATTTACTTCAGAAGACTGCGATCCGACGATTTTCGTTTAGTCGACTCCGAAAATATGTTTGGCAACCTGCAATCCTTCAGAATTATTGCCTTCAACTTCTGTTTGTAGAAAATAAAAACAAAACAACAGAGTTGATTTTTTTATAACCAACTGAAAATGAAACAAAATTGGAAAATGAAATCGATGCGTTTTTTGTCACACTTAATTCCATTTTCTACGTTTTGGGCTTACGATATCATTTCAAATCGAAACGATTTCCATCACATACATGATTATCTATCTCATCTGTTTGTTAAATGGTTTGCTTTTTTCTTCTTTGTTTTGTGGCTGTTAATGAACTTAATTTAAAGACGGCTTCCCTCCCAAAACAAGTACATTACCCGCTGAGTATTTGATTCCATTTCACTGCAATGGAGACAGTATTGACTATAAGGTGACAAAACATTCTTTGGCATTGTAAAGTATTGAGGTGTACTCTGATAATATATTTATTATTACCCTTAACTTGTTTCTTCTTGCGTGAATGTAGGCAGAATAAAGTGGTGCCAGGTAAATTTAATTAAATACAGATATTTTTTTAATTAAAAATTGCTTATACAATTTCTTTAAAAACTTTATTTTCTCTTGTGGCATCGTGAGTATTTGCAAAAACTATTACCGAATCAGAGAGTTATTTTCAAGTAAAATACATGTTTTAATAATTTTGAATTCTTATAAATAACATCTATTATTAGTTATGCTGCATTTACACACTATGTATTTTACAGTGTGTTTGTCAGCTTGAAAATGCATCTGCAATTGCGCATGTTTGTCAAAATTATACATTTACAGACAGTTTATAATTTTTGCTTTTACACTTCAGTTCTTGGTTTCATCTGACTTAACCTAAAATAGATTACAACAGTATGAACAATTGCATTTAAATTATTAAAAAAATTTTTTTTTTTTTGAGGAATATGTATAAATTTATTTTAAATATATATTTCAATACATTTTTAATAATTTGCCGAATCACAAAAGCTATTTTCTTGGCGCCATATACAATTGACTTGTAAAACAGCTGATGTCAGATGGTTTGTCAGTTGAAAATAGAGCACGCTCTAATTGAAAATTTTTGCACTCTAAAAGCGGCCTGACAGAAGCAATTTTTTTTTTTGCTTTTACACTCAATGTATGCATTTTGAAGTGGGAAATTTGACAAGCACACTGTGAAATATATAGTGTGTAAAGGCAGCATATCTGGGTATTTTTTGTCTGCTGCAAATCTTTACATAGTTTCATGGAGCCAACGTTGTTTTCAACTTTATGACATTTTTCTTTATACAAGAAATATTGTCTACTTTTTTTTATTAAATACCGGAAATGGATTTTCCATAATTCCCTTTTAACTCGTGTATGTCATGTTAGCCATTTTCCGTCTGCTGCAATTAGAACCGGAATTTTAAAACGTTTTATTTTTCAAGTGTCCCTGATAGATGAATGCGCCCACCTTTAGCATTTTCATGTTTTCCTCTTAAATGATTTAGAGCAAAGCACGCATATATTGTGCCACATACAATCAAACGACTACAATAGAAGAACAACTCATGTTTATATTTCATGAGTGTGTGTACCTCAAAGTGTTTGTAGATTTAAGCTTATTTCTCATGTTAATAACAAGAATTCTATACCATGATAATCACGTTTTACACAGTGGATAAGAAATCCATACACCCATATACACTGGCACACAAATACTTATACACTTTATAGAATATGTATGTTCATTCACATACAACTATATATGTATGTATGTACATCATAACTTAAGGTAATGGTCGGTCAGTTTGTTATTTCTAATAATGGTTTGTTATACAAAGACGAACACATGATTATATTACATTTTTGTTGTTTTTGTTGTTGCTGTTTTTGTAATTTGTATGTTGTTTGCACTCGAATATCCTGCCAGTCATTGTAATAAACGCGTTTATAAACGAAATTTGCGTCTCCTCGCCACTTATTTAAGACTAAATTGAAAAGCTTATTGCTCACTGAGCTGCTGCGACCTATCAGTCCTATGAATAATGAATCAAACTTTATTAGATCAACGTTGAGATAAAATTTAATTAAATTTTAATGCACGTATTAATTAGTAAGAAAATGAGCTTAGACATAATGAAAATTGTGCGGAAAATAGTGGATTTATCGAAGCGTACATTGGGGATTTTATATAAAATAAACAATATTTGTAAGCGCATAAACTTTTAAAACTGGCATAAGAAAATCCCAATGGAATTGTTGTTGTACTCTTCATATTTGGAGTAGTTCAATCACTATTTCGACTTGAAGCCTTGTGCGTATGAATTAGTGCTTAATAATGAAGATGCTGTGCTGTGTTGTGTAGAGTACTCTTTTTAGTCAAATTGAATTGTGTATTGACGGAAAATTTTTCTTATTTTGGTTGGTCGCCACTTAAACGTAAATGACAGTAAGTTGCTGCCTGGCCCACGATGTCGATCGACAATTTAAGCGAGCGACAACAAGTCACTGATTATCGTTCCCATAAACGCGCCACTTGTCGGTCTTCAGGTCATACGCTTCCAACGTATTATTATTCATTGTGAAATGACTATGCTGTAACACCAACTTTTCCACAAATTAAACACCTGTTTGAAAATAAAAATCGTCAAAACATGTAAACTAAGGCATAAAAATACAGGTATGTGTAAAAATATAAATAAATGAGATTTCGATTTAACGAGGTTAAAATATAAACAAATAAAAACGATTTATAAGGGTTTGAATTTAATGAGGTTTCTTATTTATTTTAATTTAGGGTATTTATTTCATATTCCATTTGTTATTATTTCCCGCCTCTGAATGCTGTTTCGATACAGCAGCTGACTGCTCGCCATGCTTTAATTGCCTGTGAATGAGGCCGATTTGCTCTTCAGCCACAGTTTTTCTCTTTCTTGCGGAAGAGCAGCTGGGAAGATCACTATCTTCGCCTTCATCTCATCGTTTTTTATTTTGATGTAAAGGAGGCGAAAGGACAGTTGATTGCTGAGTCATCTGTTGCATTTGTTCAACACTTTCTTCATGTCTGGAATGTGTGACAACCAGAGCTGTAAAAAGCTGCAATCAATTGACATTGAAATCAAAGTGATTTCAACCAAACTGATTTCATTCTTTGATTTCTAAATGATTTCAGATTTCAAAATGAAATCTTGTCAAAATTGCAATATTTTTTGATTGCAATCATATTGAAATCATTTTTTTAGAAATCATTGAATGCAATTAATTTAATTGCAATCAATTCGATTGCAATCAAATTTTTGTTGAAATCATGTGATTTCAATAAATTCCCTTGAAATCACAACTTTAGTAAAAGTAACTTTTCAAAGTTGCTATCTGAAAGCGATCCACGATGCGGAGAATTTAGCAAGGGTGCAAATGAAAATAACCTTTCTACTGCAGCTGATGATGGTAATGGTGCGTTGAATCTCATAAATGTGGATTTCAAAGTCGGATACCGATCAAGCATTTCAAACGATGTCTCCGTATCTGTAAATAAAAATTGCCATTTTTCATTTGAAAAGAACGAAGATTTTGATTCTGATTTAACTTTGATTGCAATTACTGGATTTGATTGCAATTAAAGTAATTGCAATCAAATCGATTGCAATCAAATTTGATTGCAATCAATTTATATATAAATTGATTTCAAAAAATTGATTCAATCGTTTTTATCATATTGATTTCATGATTTCAAATTGAAATCATGAAATCAATTTACGATTTTGAATGCAATCAAAAAATTAGCAATCATTAAAGCGAAATCATGTGATTGCAATTAAATCGATTGCAATCATTTACAGCTCTGGTGACAACGGCTACAGATTTGCTAGTCCTGGATGGTGTATCCACTAACGATGTGAAGAAGCTTTCAAAAGAATCTTTGTTTTTCGGACTTGCTCTACCCAAAAATCCGAAAACCTCGCCACTAGGTGCCGAAGCTTTGGATAAAGGCAAAGTCCACAATTTTTTCCAACTCCGAAAGTGAGTTCACCCGATACAGACCACCACCAGTTTCGCACAAGCTGTTCTTGTTTTCGGCTGAAATCCAAGTCTGAAATTCACAAACATTGATAACGCTGCCCAAATAGATTTAAGCCTTGACAGACAAGATGCTAAAATTTCACCAACAGCAAAATTTTATTTAAATTTTTTTTTTTAATTAAATTTTTCTTACAGGTGAATTAAATGTTGCTGGTGATAATTTTGGCAATATTTTTACACTATGAAAAAGTATTTCTCACCTTCTTCACTTAACAATGCTACGCACAGGTGGCCCATGCGAATTTATTGCCTTGGTGAGCTTTACCCACTGCTCTTCCACATAGAGTTTACTGCTTCCAAAAACAGCGGATCCTCTTGCAAACTCCGGATTTGTCGCCATATGTTCCACTTGATTTTTTATGCTAAACAATTATTTTTGTGGTCCAAAAATGCCTTTGCTGTATAGCAATATAATTTATATATATATATATATATATATGTAATTAAATTTTTTCCATTATAATATTTAAATTTAAAAATAAAAGAATATTTTTTATTAATTTTCTTTATATATCGACAACCAAAACGCTAGTGACTGATTGTTAAATTTGTGTTCGCATAATATTTCTTACTGGGTCGAAAATTTTTATGAAAATGCTAACGTTAAGGCAGTTAACGTTTTGTAAAAATTGTGGCACATACCCTTATTTCTAATACTTTTAAAAGGCTATGTAGCATTAGCAGGATTTTCCTGCATTTGTTAATACTTAAAATACAATTATGATTCTTTGGCTCCTAGTTAGAAGAGCCGTATAAATTTAATTTATAGCCCTTTCGTTATAAATATAGACTTTCAGATCAAATATAGTCAGATTGAGTAATCGCCCTTTAATTTTCTTATCTTCGTTGACGAATAATTAATTTTAAATATATTTTTTATTATAAATATTTTTAATTCGTACCAAGAAGGGGGTTTCCGCATTTTTCATTTCCCGGGAAAGTGTGAGTAACGATTACCGTCATACCTAAGGATTGGCATATTTTGGTGCTTCATTTTCAAGGCTTTTGAGAAGTTCCAAAAGGGGGAAGAGCCTTTTTCAAGGGATGCCAATACAATGCTCCAAGACTTGTTCCAAGATGAGAATATTAAAACTTCATAACACAGTCTTTCAACATTTGACTATAGATTAACATAAAAATGCTGTTGCATGATTTTATTTAGTCAATATATTGAAAACATTTAAATAATACAAATTCTATAATTATGCTTTTTTCAAATAATTTAAATTTTTTTTCATTTAATAATTGATAAAGATTTTAATGTCTTTCACTTTGATTAGTACTTTATTTATCTATTATTTTAAAAATATAAATTTTTGACATTTATAATTCTATTTTAAGTATTTATTTGTTATAAATAAATGTGTATTTATTTGATTCATGACATTATAGGAGTAGTATTTAATTTGTAAAATGTTATGCATATGTAATTAAATTATTGTTTGTAGCAATATATTTGTTATTAAATATGTGAATGTTGCACTTGCATACATACAATCACATGTATCTCCATGTATGTGTATTGAATTGGTTGTGGGCATTGCTGTTGGTTGATAAAATTTATTATCATTTGTGTTAATTGACACAATGATGCCCCATTTAATACTCTAATATACAACAACACCTACTAAATTGTGCCCAATGGCATGTGTCTGCCTACGCACGCACTCTATAACCTTCAAATGAGTTTGTGGTTGTAGTTGCAGTCATGTAATATGCCATTTTCAAACCAGAGCTTATTGCTGTACGTCAATTGTTTGTGCTCTCACGATCGTAGTCGTTGCGAACAAAGCTCTTGTGAGTGGTCCATTTTTAATGACATGGAGTAGTTTTTGGGTTAGTCTGATGTAATAAAAACCTGGACCATATGATCCAGCCCTAGGACATCGTAATGTTAAATAGACCATGTTTTCTACATACATTTGTGTTACTTTTGGACTAGTCCTAGTTCTTTACGAAGTATACTCTGTATGCGAATTTGGACTAGTCGCGTTATCTGCAGAGATGTTCCTATTGAGCGCTTTTACTTCTGTTAGGTATGTATCGAGAAATTTGTATTATTGTGGTTTTTTCTTGTAGAGAAAATTCATCAATACAAGTATTTAAGCAAAAAAACTCTCGTCTTGTTATGGAATTTCTTAGGCTGATGCACACATCTCTCGCTATCTAATTATAAAATTTCTGAAATTTTGTTTTACAAATGAAAATCCAATAAAATATTTTTTTATATTGAGTTGACAACTTTAATTTGATCAAAATTATTTTAAATTCCTCTGTTCAGTAGCTGGTGTTTCATTCGTTTTTGCCTTTTTTAACCCATTTCTTCTAACTGATATTAGCGTATAGATACCTGTCCTTACACACAAAATTTATTAATGCTAACAAACACAACAAATTATTATATTTTCTAATATTCAGTGTATTAAAGATTAACAGGTATTTCATGTTGCTTTACTTTACTAATTTAATTAGATAAATAAACAAAACCAAATACACAAATGTCTGTGATGCAATAAGAGAAAGTAAATTCGATTTGATATTGAATCAATATTGAAAGAAAATTAAGTGAATTTGGAAAATGTTTTGAATCTCTAATTAATATTTATATGCAATTTCTTTGGCTTAAGTTTAAAGTAGTTGTTTTGACTTGAGATCAATAGTTGAATTTTAAAATTATTGTCTTTGAATTTTTAATGTTTTGAAAAACGTATGAAGAATACATATTAATTGGTTGTGCAATTTTTTTTATTGCATTCATGCTTTTTACGCCGATACAAAATCGTTCAATACTCATTCATATCGCGGTTTAATAATGCCTTTGAAGTCGTTATACGATTGCGTTTATGGTCAGTTTTTAGCAAACGCATCGGATATCTTTCCGGCAGCATTTTAACAACGAAGTCAAACAGCTTTATACTGTTCCTAAAATTTACGTTCATTTTTTAAATTTTTTTGAAGTTCTTTTGCGAAATAAGTGTTTAAGCTCTCATTACTTTCATTCAATTAATAAAAAAAGGAAGGTTCTAATTTTATTTGTATTAAATGTCTGATAATAAAAATTAAACTTTGATTTTGTAACTAATTTTTGATACTTGTTTAAATATTTAATAGTAAGAATAAAATTGTAAAAAAAAGATATTTGTTGAGGTGCGATTCACTATTCAATTTTAACGTCAGTTGAATTGTTAAAAATATTTAACATCAAAGCTTACAATAATGTTATTCAGTAACTTTTTTTACAATAACGTTTGCCTCTAACTAAATTACAAAAAAATTTTAATTGTTAAATTACAATTTCAAAACTTTAATTTTGAAAATTTTTAAATGAGAAAATGTATGGAAAATGTTTATGAGTTTACAATAAACAAAAGACTATTTTTAGCTTCATGAAAAAGCATAGTCAACATTTTTCAAAATATATAAAATATTTTATTTTTTTTTGCCTTTATTTTGACATATTTAATCTGTGCGAAGATAAATTCGTATCTAACTAGCAGAGACAGGAACCAAATGTTCTACAGAAATTTCACTAAAAAAATCCATTTTTTTAAACCAATTTTTGTAGTGCCTGCCATCACATATCACAAATCCTATTATTGTAATATCATTAGGTACCTAATGGAGATTTTTATCTTGATTTTTTTTTTTTGCAAGAACGTAGTGCCAGTTCTTATATTTTTCTTTCTTAAATTAAATTTGCGACTAATATTAAGCGTTTTACAGACCTTTGTTAAAAAATTGTTTCGTATCTTTGCTAGCTAAGTATATGAATATGCCACTAAATTGAAAATTTTAACAACATCGTTAAAATCGAGTTATAGAATTGATGTATTGTTATCACAAGCAATAAAATTTGTTGGTAAAATAACGTTAACGATTGATTATCTATATTATTAATAGCCAAAAACGTTTTTGGAAAGATTTATATGTTTTGCAACAGGGGTTTACACAGATGTGCACAATATTAATTTTATTTAAATCGGTTCGATATTAAGGGAGCTATAAGCGCTTTAAGTTGCTACTAACACATGCACACATAATACACATTGATGTATCAGCTTCAACTTGAAAAATAAATAAAGTGTGGGTGTGGCTTTCTCCAATTTGCTTTTGCATAGAAATGAGATAGAGTTTCATGTTGATTATTTAGATTGTTTTTTATTTTTGTATTCTTATCGTATGTATTCATGTAAATGTCTAATATTAATTTCTAGAATGCGGTCAATTGAGTCGACCACTGGGTACAGTAGCTATTATAAAAGTTATAGAACCGACCTACTGGTCTATAAACATGCATTCCATTGGCGCTTATACCAAATCATCACTAGACCCTAAATTTCTATGGTCTAACGCAATTAAGATTAAATGATTAGAATTACATGATTAACTGCTGCGATATATTTAGATAAGTGAATGATTTGAAATTTAAGCGAGCAAAAACAAAAAATTAACAGCAAAATTATAAAAGCAGTACGAATATAAAATTTTATTCCTAAGATTGTATGTTAATTTATGCAAAACATATTTAACCCTTTCTACCAAAGCTCTTTTTGTACATATTAGGCCGAAACGCACCCGGGTCTGCTCTTTAGATATTGCAAATGTTTTAAATAAAAATTTTTCACTTACAACTAAAGATCATAAACTTACGATATAGAAAGTTTATAAATTCTTGGTATTCCAATTACATCTGGCTGCCACGCTTCAAACAAATAATCAATACCAAAGTTGTGGAAAAAAATGCATGTACCCTTTAAAGCGAAATTATATCTAGAAATAGATTCGCTCACACAATGAGATTTATTATTATCGATTCAAGTCAAGCTAGATCTCTTAGCTTGCAAACACAAAAGGATGCGTCAATAGCGGATATATTTAGAAACATTAACGTAAATTTTAGACCTCGCTACCACATGAGTTTATTACTATTGATGAGCAGTTGCTCGCACTCAGAGGTCGAACAAAAGTTCACGCAGTACATGCCATCATAACTTGCAGAGTTCGGCTTTAAAATATTTTGGGCATTTGACTCTGCAACGTTTTAAATACATTTTTTACATATAGATTTTTTGTTGTGAAAGGTCATCGATGGATTAGATTCTATACAAGGCTTTAAGGAACTATTTTGCGGCATGTTCATTGAGGAGTTGACTTGGACAGATTACTCTAGGATAATTCTACCAGTTTTTGAGAAACCATTACTGGCACTAGTACGAAGAATACCACCACAGCACAATTTCTTAAAGATTAGGTCTAGAACCTGTCACCGAGTATCTTAATTATGGCAATTGACCCCCTCCAATGACAAAGCCATGTAAAAGTTACCGGTATCTCTCATATAAAGTTCCAGAACTCGAACCGGTTGGTAGTCCTTGGGAACCACTCAAGTGACGTGCCCTGTGACAGGTTACTCTAGGAATACTTTTAATGTTACTCATATTAAGCGTTTAGTAGAATATTACAGATAAAATAAAATAAAAATAACTTAACTGGCTTACACTCTTAGCCGACAATATGTGCCATTCCATATGAAAAGTCAGCGATTCATCGCCAGGCTCAATTTTTGGGAAAAATTTTTACTAAAAAACATCTAAAAAAGCACAACTTTTTATTTTATTGGATTTCGATTATCTAGTCTTCCTTCTACATGGGCGAACAGCCGCTTGAATTAATATTTTTCAGAGAAGAGAAGATAGAAAAGCAACTACAATCTTTGAACTAATTTTGCTCAAGGCCAGGCATTTAACATTTAAAAACTTAGAAATTATCGAAAAATTCTCAAAATAAATGCATGTTCTCTACTGAAAAAAAATTAATTTTGATCTCTTGGAATATTTGGCAGCTTTTTCTGTGGACGGTCACATATTAAGTAATAGACCCAAACATTCTCATTTTAATTTTGTTTTGCCTTAAGAAAAATATTCACACTTGTACCCATTTGGCTGCACATCCAAGTAACCATAAAATATCACCGAGAGTTCATTGATGTATTTACTCTTTCGGCCTATAAATAAACACCAATTGCAATATTAATTTTATTACTTGAAGGAAAACTTATACATACGAGTACATTTGCATACCTTCAAACTCACACAAATATACTTTTGTACATTTTACATATCCATGGATACTCATGAACGTGTTTTATATGACCACACAAAATAATCAAGTTTAGTTTTGCTCGATTGGTTTAAACCGCAATATCCTTTAACAACAATTTGCATGTGTACGACTCAGTATGCGGTCACAATGGTATCGATAGATTGATATTTGCAATAAAGAAAAAAAAACCAACTGCAACAACGACAAAAAAGGAGTGTCTTAACTATGTTTGAATTAGAGAAACGAGTTTCCCTATGAAAGTAGGCTGCATGAAAAGTGTTTGAAGAAAAACAATAACTGACATTTCTAATATTTTTGAAATTATTCTAATACAGGGTGTTCCAATAAGACGTTTCATTTTCAATAGTCTGCCATTAATAATGGCGCATCCTGTAACTAATTGACAGATGAAAAGTATTTATTTTTTTATTTATTTATTTATTTAGAATTTATTACAATTAAAATTATAATAAATCAAAAGCTTAAAGCACTAGCAACAATGGCTATCGGCTTAAAAGATGAAAAGAAAACACTATTAATAAAAATGTAACGATATACGCTTCAACAACACATTGAAAGTGTCAAAATTTACTGCAAAAATGCTGAAAGTTTCGACGTCACACTTAGCAAATCTAAAATATTTTTGGCTTGTCACTATCGGCCAGCCATTTAGAAACTGCTAGAAAATTTTTTGCTGTTGGGACAAGTTATTGATGCAACAAAGAACTTATATTCATTCATATTCATTCTTTATTATTTTCAATGCTCCGAACCCGTTGGTCTTCACAACATTGCACGCCTTTTAGGATTGGACTAGTTCTTGCAAAAGCCTACCTGATTCCAATCTTAGCCTACGGCTGCGAAATTTTCGCAATATACGATGCAAGCAGCAAATTAAGATAACATAACATGATATGTTTCTGGGCTTAATTCCTATGGGAATTACCATCATATAAGCTTCTATACAAGGCGTCCAGTTTGAGGGGTTAATGAGAATAAGAGTTGAATATTCCTACACAAGTTGGTAACTTCCAGTCAACCTGAAAAACTGTATAAGCGGCTCAGTTTCAATCATTTTGATAGAAACGAAGCAATAACACCACTATGAAGTAAATTCATAAATTCAAATTGACAATTTTTCTTATTCACGATAAGGCTTTGCGGAACTAGCAACGTCTTACTCTTTAATAGGCAAATATTTCAATATTATTCTTAGCAGTATTTTTTAATTGGAAATATTTTATGAATTGACATACATACATAAATTTATTTGAATTGTTTTTAATTAACTTTTGTTCGAATAACTATTGTTCTATTAGTTTTAATTTTCTTATTATGTATTTCTATTTCTCTTCTGTGCCCACAATTTTTTACTGTGAAATGTTAAAATAACTATTAATGTACTTCAGCTATTTTAAGACTTTAGTTTTGTTGTAGGTTAATTTAGGTTAAGTAAGGGTGGCAGCCATAATCACGGACTCAGAATCATCGAACCAACCATTGCAGTTCAACACTGGCGACATCAGAAAATTCCCGAAACTCAGGAGCACCCATTGTGACCATTCTCCTTTTTGCCAGTCCGGGATAGTGGCACAGAAAATGTTCTTCACTCTCCTCCTTATCAATGCCTTGGCAACTGCGGTAAAAAACCTTGTGTTCGACCTTTACCCTTTGTGCATGTCTGACTATGAGACAGTGTCCGGTTAGCACGGATAATAGAATTGAGATTTGTTTTCTATTTCTTAAAAGCAAAAAAGCTGTAGTTTTCCTATATAAAGGGTCCGCCATCTAACGTTTTTTTTTAAACTAGTGCTTATTTCGTGAATGGTAACACTTAGCTCATGTCTGATTTGATAGATAATTAGTTTTATCCTTTCGCTGATCGAATATGGTTGTGTATACGCTTGAACAACGCTGCGAAATATTGCCTGCGATCGACTAACAGAAGATGCCGATTTTGCCAAGAACATCATCTTTTCAGATGAAGCTCATTTTGATCCTGGCGGGTATGTAAACAAGCAAAATTGTCGCATTTGGGGCACAGAAAACGCATACATTGAAAAGCCGACGCACCCAAAACGATAATAATTGGCCCATTTTTCTTCGAAAATGAGCAAGGAGTGGCCGTTACAGTGAATGGCGATCGTTATCGGGCCATGTTGAACGAATTTTTGTTCACAAAAATTGGCAACATTTGGTTTCAACAGGAGGCGCTACGTGCCACACAGCCGAAGCTATACTAGATGTTTTGCGCCCTGTTTTTGAAAATCGCATTATCAGCCGCAGAGCTGATGTCTTTTGGCCACCTCGGAGCTGCGATATGACATCGTTTGTGGGCTGCCGTCAAAGATAAGTGTTACGCCGACAAGCCAGAGACAATTGACGCTTTAAAGGACAAAATTTGTGAAGCCATTGGTGAAATACAGCTGCACACAATCGATATTGTGCTTAAAAATTGGACCGAGCGTGTAGGCTACTGCATGGCCAGCCGAGGCAGCCATTTGAATGAAATTATTTTTCATTATTAACCGGGAGCATTGTACTTTCAAATAAAAAAAGAAATTTGAGAAAATATTAAGTAGTTTTTTTATAGCATTTTCAAAAAAAAAAAGTTATCTGGCGGACCCTTTAGATGAGTCCATAAATGCCTGGTAATCGTGCAATCATTTCTTGTGACCCATCTTCTATTTGTTTCATCTTCAGTCTTGCGTGTAAGTCTGAGATTGCAAGAGAGTTGGGTTAAATACACACATTCCAATTCCGGTGGAAGCTGTAAAGTTGTCCCAGTTCTAGCAAACTCATCAGCCCTAGAGTTCCCTGAAAGCGTCTGTGCCACGGGATTCAGATGCTCCTAATATCAAACTGCTCTGCCATCTCGTTTAGAGATGATCGACTGTCAAGGGCTGTTGTTGTTCTTGGAAGCGGGGATTCAAGGGTCATAATAGCTGCTCGTCTAGTAGTGTATATGTTAATTAAAGTCGTTGAAGTAACATTCACTTTCATCCAATTCGCAACTTCTTTTACAGCAAGGATATCTGCCTGGAAGACACTGTATTGAAGTCGCGTTGCGATACGAAGACTTAAAGTCCCTGAAAAGACTCCATAACCCACACCTTCTTGTGTTTTGGAGCCGTCCGTATAAATACCAATGCTTTTTCTTCTGCCTGGGTACCATATCTCGATAATTCTGTAAATGGTATCCAGGTTTTTTAATGATGTTCATGTAGTATAGCAGGGTAAGTTTGGTTAATCGTACACTCTCAAGCTCCATCGTCGAGGATTCTGTAGTGGCCGATGCCATTTCCGTTCCACAGGGAGGTATATCGAAGACGTAAATCTTAGGTTATTGCTATCTCCTTCCCTACTAGGTCTAATGGTAGTTTTCTAGGAGCATCCCCAATGCATCTGTTGGTGTAGTACGAAGAGCACTGGTTATATACATGGATGCAAGTCTTTGAACCTTGTGTAACATATGTAGATACGACTTTTTCTGATGGGACGGCCACCACACGACGATCTGCTACATGAGAATTGAGCGTACTATTGCAGTATAGAACAAATAAACGATTTTCGGGGTAAGACTCCAGTTGTTCCAATGGATCTCTGCCATAGATAGAGTGAAACTGTTGTAGAAAGTTCTGAAATCAATAAGAAAATCTTAGTCTAAATATAAATCTAGATCTTAGAATCAAATTGGTGCACGTTGCTCATGAGTATCTGAGAATATTGATGTTGCAGCGCATTTTGAGTAAAACCCAGGTTTGTCGACTTTTCGTCGATCTTTAAAATTGGGCATTCGAGAAACGGCATTACACGGTATTTTGAATAAAAATTTAGGTCTTAAGTCTTTTAAACTTAATTTTCACAAAAATTCACACCTACTGACCATCAACAACATCTTGTTTTTGCAGATTGGGTCTTTGAAATTCATCACACTGATACGGAATTTCATCGGAAAAGCATCTTGATTGATGAGTATCATCGCAGTCTATATTATCATGCAGAATTATTATTATTGTAACTGCTTTGGTCGGACTTTGGACAGGCGGGGTCACTGGGGTTTACATTTTCGAAAATGTGGCTGGAGCAACTATTACTGTGAATCGAGAGCAATATCAAACGATGAACAGAGGAGTATTGGGCCCAAAAAGCTTTAATTGAAAAACTGAATTTTTTGATAGTTTTACTCGTAGGTGTAATTTTATATGAAAAATGTAGTGGCAGATTTTTGGTTTGTTTTTAAAACAAGCCCCCTCTCCAAAATTCATATTTTTACGCAGGTAATCACATTGTGAAGTGTTAATGGTGATGTGAATAAGATTTAAAATCAATAATTCAAAAGACACCAAAGAGATTATGACGTCAAAAAAGTATTTGCAGAAGTGCCTTTTTGTGAGAATTTTTTTTTATTTAAAAAAATCGTCAAAAATAATAGCGCAAACTTGCGCAAATTTTATTGGGTCTTAAAGTAGAGATTTTAAAATTTATTGTGGTATAAAACATAATTTTTACATTGGCTAGCTTCACTTTTAAAAACCTTGTTCTTTTTTTACAAAAAAAATCTATTTATTTAATTTTTTAAATTTTTAAACGAATTGCTCGAATATTCTAAACAATTTATTTTTTAAATACCAAAAATAGCTTTTAAACAAATGTTTGAGTACAAAAAAATCAATGTAATACCTGTATTCGCTTAGCCACAAGAAAAATATCACATAAAGATCTTGAAGCCGAGAAAAAAAGAATTAAAACGCATGCAATTTTCTTCCTGACTTCAGCAGTGCGTCAGAGCTACAAATTGCAGCAAAAAGTCTTTAAAATTTGCAATATAATGTAAAATGTTCTTGTGTATCGAGCTGCGTACGTAGTTTTTAAGATTTCTTTAAATTCATTTTTTTGCGTTTTTGACCAGCTTTTTGGATCAAATACTCCTCTTTGCGATGTTTATGACGGGATTCCGATGATATTGATGTCTCCTACGTTAATTTTTATGAATATGGCGCTACGTGCCATACAAGTAATGATGCCATCGCGCGTTTGCTTAAAAAGTTTCCTAACCATGTCATTTCTCAAGGAGACGATCACAATTGCAAGCAGTGATCCTGAAATTTAACACCTTTAGAATTTTTTTTGGAACTATGTAAAAGATTAGTTGTATGCCAAAGGCCCACAAGCAATTTAAGATGTCAAAGATGCAGTTTTCGAAGATATCACTGACATATAATCACAAATAATCGAACTGGTAATGGAAAATTTCATTAATCGAATATGTTCCTTTATGCACATCCATGGCGACCATTTGATTGACATTGTTTTCCATTATTAATAGCCTGCCCTCTTCTTTACAATTATATAAACATTATATGATTTTACTTAAAAGTACAGGTATTTTTTAATAACCAAATGAAACCTCTTATTCAGAGACCTGATACAACATTCGAATATTTATTTTAACATACACTAGCAAACTATTAAAAAAAAGAAAAACAAATTTACATTCAAAAGCTGCTTTGTTGTCTATTTGAGAGCTTTTTAATTTGGTGCCTTTAGATTTCTGCCGCTTTAAATTTATTTTTTATATTTCTGCTTACTTAACTTTGTGATTTTCTTCTTTAAAAATACACTTTTGAGATGAGCCTGTAGTATTATGTATTTAAAAATGCTTCGCCTGCTACAGTCTCATTTATACGAATTTGTGTGATTTGGTTTGTACACTGACACTACTACACTGATATTGTGTGTAAGTGCAGCTGAATTTGATAAACGAAAACTAAAATTGCAACAAAACTTCTGTTACTTATGTAACATTTATGTATGTTTACGTAAGTTTGTAAATTAATATAGTTTATAAGTGCTGTTGAGCCAGTTATCAGCCCAGTCTTTGCGTCAGTGTTTGTTTATGTATACAAACAAATGCTTTTACATATATGCAACTGCATATATTGGGATATCCTGTAATCGATCTTGCGGTTTTATATGAAAATAAACTGCACGTTAATTCAACACTTTGCGATAAGCTGCAATCAAGGAGCTGATTGAAAATTATTTGATATACATATAAGAGATTTTATTTTAAAATACCCATAAGTATTGTAGAAAATCAATGGATTTTTTACTTATTTACTATCATTAGTTGTAGTTAATAGTTGAGATAGACTAGAAAGTATTAAAGTTTAATAATTTAGTTTTCAAAAATTTTTATAAAATAATTTGTTTGAAAATAATACTGTTCCTGATGATTACATCAAATACTGGATCTGTCAAGTTCGAATTTCATTTGTACATGGAAATTAAACAAGCACTTTGAATGGAATTATTATAAATACTAGAGTGTGTAGAATTAGTGAATGATTTTCGAGAGAGAATCACAAAAAAGGAGTGTACAAAGAGCACCAATAATGAACGGTACGGGGAGCCCCGTAGACTAGTAGATAACGTACTAGATTATTAGTCGAGGGGCCGCAGGTTCGATTCCTGCGTAGATCCTGGGTATTTCTGCAGACAAGCCAAAATGGCTTCGCGGTTTGTGTTTGTTCTTAAAAAAAAAAGTTGCTTCAGAGACTAATGAAGGTATTTCGAGGACATAATTCGCAACCAATAAGAAAAATTATAAAAATCATCTTTCCAATTTTGAGAGGACGAGTAAGATACTTAAGGATTGGGAATGCAATTCGAAGCTTTAACTACGTAAAATACTGGGTAAACAAGAAAATAAGATGAACTTCATGAAATGCAGAAAAATACGAAAAGGATTTGACTGGAAGAAGTGAAGTATGGAAAGGATAGGTAAGCTCGGTCTATATTTGGGCCATGAAATAAGATATTACGTTCCGAAAACCTTGCGAACACAATATGTTATAGAGTTTGGTAAAGAATATACTAGAAAAACGTAGTGCAGATGCTGCGACAGACGAGGTGGGAGCGAAAACGTAAATGTGGGATTTTGAATTGAGGCCCAAAATGAAAATAATTAATCTGCCAGCAAGCCATAAAAGAAGCGCGTCAGTTCTGGACCCTACAAAAAAGTCACCCCAAACAGTCAAAAATATAGACATACGTCAATTCTTTTGGTAACATTTTCGATGCCATTTAGTCCTGTCTCGGCAATTACACGTCGAATGTTGTATTTCAAGGCTTTAAATTCTTCTACACTCAACAGAAAATTCAATCTATCCGTACTTAAATCAATCCCAAGCGGTGTTAATAGTACAGTAATCCCAGATTTACTTAAATCAAGTACAGAAAGATTGATTTAAGTACGACAAGATTGCAATGATCAATTTAATTAAATAATATTTATATTGATTCATGATTTTGCACGTAGTTAAAGAATTTCGTAGTCATTTTAAGAATCTCCAGGATTGGTTATCTAAAGTAATACCGTTTTCGGCTTGGTTAAAGTTTATTTTTTTGTTATTTGTACTCAAAATTTTGAATATGACTCGTACTCAAAGTAAGTAAAAAATACTTGAATACTTGAAGCTAAATCTTTAAATTAAAATTTGTGATGCTATGGTTGCAGTTAAACCCAATTGCTATGAATGTCACGCAATGATTTCCCTTACCGCAGCGATATTTTCGCTTGAATGATCAGAACAAATATGCACTGGTATTATTATTTACATTGTTTTAAATATTCTTCTTACTCCAGCCTCAGAACAAATCACACGAATGAAAAAGAAAAACACCGTTGAAAAAAATATTAAACTTTGAAGGACCCTGTATATATCAGCTGGTTCGCACCTTACAATAACTAATTGAAATTAAATTGCAATGGTTTTATTCGATAAATCATGCCAAAAGATGAGCAGGTTTAATATAATTTCTCTTAATCTTTTCCTTAAACTTTGCCGTTGCCATTAACTCGAAATGCTTAATGCCAACACTTCATGATTTTACTGTAACCTCAAGCTTAGGGATATCTCTCGTTAATACCTTCTAAGCTCTCTGCTCTTACCCTGTTTATATACAATAAAAAAATTAATGTTATTTAAATACATTTTACCTCAAACAATTTGCTTCTATTTACTCTGGCTTCTAACATTATTTTATTGTGCAACACTCTCCCTATTGCTCGCCCTCACTCCCCTTCTATTTAGTTATGCGATAGTTATATGCAATATGCTGTAATGAATTTATACTTTTAAATACGTACACATGCATATTATTCTTATGTTAATTATTTCCATACATGTCGACTGAGATTAAAAAACTGAGGAAATTCAAATAAAAAAGTTTGTTAAGGAAATTAAAATGAAAAAATGCAACCTTAATACGTCCGTAGAAAACCTATTTTCCTATAAAACATAATTTGCGAAAAATAAACGTTGTTTGCTTAGAGGGTAACACACATACACACATATCTTAAGCACGGTCATGACGTTTATCTGTATGAACTTTTAATGCGACCCGACATGCGTGTTTTTTCTTTCTTGTGTGGTAATTCTGCTACGGAAATGTATTCCTTTTTTTATATTTTACTCATACATGTAATGCATTCCGGTGCGTAGACAAATTGTTTAAGCTTGTAAAGGTTGGAATAAATTATTGTTATTATTTGCTAGAATAAAACTATTATTTGTGCATTATTAAGGGATAAAAAGTCAAATACTTTCTAACCTTTTAAAAACATTTGTATATTTCAAATAAAACTTTGATTTTTTAAGGGAAATCTAATTAGCAGTTTGACTGGCTTAACTTTGTAGAAATTATTGACTTCTTGAGAAAAAAATATATTAACTTTACAAAATTTAACAAAACTTTTTTTTAAATACTCGCTAAACAAAACTACAAGAATAGATTCAACGATGCGATTATCTTTCATAAAATAAAACAATACATTGTCAGAAAACTTGTTGTTATTTTTTTTTAATTCTTGCTTCAAACAAACAACCACTAAACCAGTAAGATGTCCTTTTTGTAGTGAGACTAAAATGGCCATAGAAAACACTTGTAGCGTAGTTTTTCCCTGAATGCTTTACAATGTGCCAAATACTCGTAGTAAATGTAAAACAAGTAAAAAATTGTAAAATATTTTCCTTCTTTTAGTTGTATTTTGCGCTGTTCAGGTTTTAAAGTTTGCTAAGCAAAGTGTAGAATTATCGAAGCGAAAAACTAAATCTACAGGATTTAAACGTCTTAGCATTTGTAGCTTAACAAACTAACACAGCACAGCAAAACACAACACTACACTACACTACACAACAAAACAGTAAATATAAGTACGAATAGAAAATAAAAGAATACAAAAGTAAGGAATAATAGTTATTGTCTAGAAAAACTAAATTCAAAATATTTCTCTCTTTTTGTTCCTTACTATCATTACATTACATTACATTGCATTTGGTAGGTAAAAGTTGCATGAAATGTAATGTTCAGTGAACAAAATTCGATAAGAGCTGTTGTAGTATTTTATAAGATTTCTTATCCTTTCTTGTTCGCAGGAAGAAATAGCAAAACAAAGTGGACGACAAAAGGTAAATGACCATACTGTAGAAATAAATACTTTTTATTTAATTCAAAGTTAAGCGACCAACTGATGTGTATTAAATTTATATTAAAGTTTTTATAAGACGAAATTTGGTGAATGCTTTAATTTGACTGATACTTTGATTGGCACAACTGTAGATGAAATAAAATAGGGAAAACTGAAAATATATTATACATAGGATTGAAGAAAAAAGGTCATTAACTTTATAAACTGATTTAAGGTGAAAGATCATTTTGGGAAAACTTAGAAATGTTAATTAAATTAATTGAAAATTTTTAATTTCGAACAAGTTCAAGTTTTGAACCATACTACACTACGATCTGCTAATGTAAGTAGATCTTGCTTATTCCTTTCTTAATAGAAAAAAAAATTCACAAGAATTATAGGTTTGACTTATTTATTCCAACCTTGAACTTGAGGCGAACTACAAGTATTCGAATCAACCACGAGAGTTAAACAAAAAGAAATTAATTTATTACAAATTATGTTATTTCAGAAAGATTTTGAAGGATGCACTCACGACAGTATTGGTAGGAAAAGAAAAAATCCTTCCCGAAATAGATTAATTTAAAAATTAATTCTTTTGTTTTTGCTATTGATTTTTTAGTATACAAGGCGGATTTAAAATAAAACATTTTGCATATGAATATGGTAGAAATACTCTCCCTGTAATTTTTCCCACAACTCTTAATCAGATCTTAAACAACACAATTAATACAACTAATGAAATAAAACGAACCCAATTAATCAAAAAGCATTTTAGAAGCTTGCAATAAATAAAATTGCTAGAAATATCTCTTGTTCCTCTTTTAATTTTGCGTTATTATATTTTTTATTATTTTGTATTAAAATATCCTTATAAATTTTTAATACATAAAATGTACTTTATTATTAATTTTTGAAAAAACAATATTCATGAAATTTGCAAAAAAAACATAAATTTACGCTTGCAACACAATTAATATTAAAAACTAATATTCGCTGCAGACAACTATTAAAGTTTGCGGATCCTATTGCAATAAGAATTCTTAAATTGTAATAAGAATTGTTTAATAGATACATAAATAAAAAAAATTTTAAAGTAGTTAAAGTTAATTAAACCGCACAATGTTCATCTCCTGAATTATGTATTTTAGTAGCAAAAAGATGGACCCTTGACTAGATTTGGCACAGGCCCGCTCACCCAAAGAAATAAAACTGCACCACAAGGTCCCCTTGTGAAATCCCTTAATAGTGAGCAGACTATTTGCCACAACCTGATAATTATTTCCATTAACCTTCCATCCATTCTGCACTACATTTTACTTAATATTTCTTTTCATATATGTGGAAATTTTAAAATGCCATCTTCACAAAAGAAAATATATCTAAAACGATTTAACAAAAGATATCACAGAAAATCCCTAAATGCTTAGGCAAGTAGGGTTGTAAAACATTTGATACAAATCTAGTAATTCCATATAATCCGTTCCTTTTTTGTTGCTAATTTTTATTTTGCGTGTACTGTTTTCTTTGAAAAATTAATAAGAAAAGAAACAAAAAACAAAGGAAATCCATTTGAATATACAATGCGAATAGTGGATAGATTGCTTTAAATTGTGATCTTAATAAACAGAAAACTGTGGGAACTTTTGCACAAATATAAGCGGAGAAATCAACATAAATACATAAAACTACAGCACGCGGTATTGTGCGATAAATAAAAAACTAAAAAAATGCGTGTTAAGGCAACATTTGCTGACACAAGCCAAAAGAACAAATATAAGCAGCCACAAAATGACAAACGACATGCATGATACTAAAGAGTGTGTTGGAAATACGAGGGTTTTTAAAAAATGAACAGGTAAATATCTGAAGAAAACTTAACAAAATAACACATTGTCATACAGCAGCGTTTTTTTTTTTTGGAAGGAAGTCATTTTGAACTTTCAAACTGAAATTTTACCCATTTCATTAAAAAGGGTTTTGATAAATTTCTACTAATTTTAGAGCAAGTTATTAATGAAATAGAAGGAATAATAAAATAATACACAGGCCATCGTTTTAATTAGCACCCAAAAGCAGCTTTAACGAATATAAAATACTAACAGTAAGAATATGAAATTTATGAGTTAATATGAATATTAAACTATAAACACATTCACGACAGAACGCTACCGACTACAATCTGTCAAAAATAGAATACATATGTGTAATGAGAACAAGTACTTTCACGAATACACAGCTACACGGCTGCAGGTTGTTGTCCATGCTACTTTTGTACTGTAGTCAAATTAAACTTATTTATATTTTTGTTGGCTACGAAACAAAAAAAAAAGGTTGACAATGTAACAAAATATGCAAAGCAAATTAGTGATTAGAAATATTTTTTTTATATAAAACAAACTAAATTGCAAAAATTGCAGTTCTTTTTTTTCGTATTAACTTTTTGTGTAAAATAATTTTTGGATAAAAATAAGGGCAATGAAATTCCTCCACATTATATCAATAATCGGTGTTTATCTTTCAATAAAATCGTAAAAATTCAATTAAGCAATAAAAAGGCCACTGAGTCAACCATATCGCGATAATCGCAAAAATGCGCGAAATTTTCTAAACTTTAGAAAAAGCTGTAAAATCTTATAAAAAGATCTAAAAATTTAAATAATGTGAATGTTTTGATCATATTCCTTAAGTTTTTACCTCCATTTAGAAAGTTTTACGCCTCCTTAAAAATTTATATTGAAATTAAATTTTTTTACTTGAGTTCAAATCTGAGTTGACCCATTTCTTCTTAATTTTTAAGAAATCGTTTTCGGATAAATTCATTATTTCATTAAGAGAGTATTTTTATTTGAAAGAATTTATTCATCGGACCAGCAGAGCGGATCAGTACTGAAACGAAGGCATCCGTAACAAACACCATGTTTACATTGACACAGGTGGTTGAATACTAAGAAAGTCTACTACAAAAGACAAAAATCTTTTAAGCAAAAAATTAAAAATTGCTTAATCTCAGAGCCAATGCCTCTGAAAAAAACGAGAGAGTATGGAATGTTTGGAATAATTAATCATCAAAGATGGAATTTCCTACTAACCGAAATTGGTTTAACTTGCAAGAAAAGAATAAAGGTAGAATTAGTTTGTACGTTCTGTTCTGTTAGGGATCAGTTGTTTGGTTTCTGTTCAAATGAAAAACTGCATGTGTGGTTTGTTGTTACTTTTTCGTTCTGTTCTGTTGAGAACTATTCTGTAGAAAATAGAATTACACCTTAAGTGACAGCCAAGACTTTTTATGTCTTAGTTTTTTGTGAACTGAAATATCAAAAATATTGTTAAAAGTCAGAAAATTTTATATTAATTCCATTATTTAAAGATTTATGTATATATTTTTGTTAATAATAATAATTTCATAAACATTTACAAAATTCATTCCTAGAATTACATCGTCCACAGCAGAAAGTTCAATCACAGAACAAGTAAGAAACAAATATTTTCCACAGAAAAAAACGGCAGACAGCAACGAAAAGTAAAAAGTAATGAAGCCTTAAGTTGTACTTTTCATATTCTAATTTGTTAAATAAAATGGTTAAATAGTTGATATTCGAACAAAGAACGCTGAGGTGATGGTGTAGCGACCTCGAAATCAGTACTGCTACGTTGTGCTGGTCTGATGAATAATTGTTGTGTTTCTACTCTACCGTGTAGAGTTAAAATAACTAACGCAAATAATTTTTAAATAAAATTGCTAAAATTTTGAGCCATTTCTCCGCTTATGTTGTCATAACTCAAAAACAACTAGTCTAGATTTTGTTAAGCTAAATTTACAAAAATCTTGGTCTGCAATATTTTTAAATGATGCATACTAATGCCTTTAATTCGATCAATAGTTTCAAAGTTATGAGGCAAATGGTTAGGCAAAAAATATAAAATTTGTAAAATGTTTGGTTTTTTGGTTTTTTTATAGCCTATTTCTAATATAAGAAAGAACACCTTCATTCGCATTCTATGATAAAGAACATTGATTTCAATTTCTCTACATTATTTCCAAACGAACAATGACTTGAAAGATAACTCGACTGAAAACGTAAATAATTTCATATAAAATCCGGTTTCTGTGCTACGAATGTGTCGTTAACATTGAGAATGAAATGTTAAAATCATTCACTTGTTGTTTTACTTTTGCAACAAAATTTTTGAGTTTAATGAAAATAAAGATAATTTAAAAATAGCGGGAAAAAGCTTTCCAACAATTTAAATTCGCTTGGGCCTCCCACTCGTACTATTTTTGAATGGAAAAAAGTTTAGTACGTTCGTTTGTATGCTATAAAAGAAACCTATTGAACATTTTATCTATAGAGTAAGTTCGGGTATTTTGGTTTAGAACTAGAAGCTGACGAAATCATGCTTGATGAATTCTAGATCACATAATAGTAGTAAATCATAATTCGATTTGCTTTTTGGAAGCTATGCAAATAGGTGCTAATAAAAAGATTTACTAGCCTTTTTCTGGTTCACAGAAAAATGTCTGCCATTACAATCGAGTTCGGCTAATGTGGTATAGGCCAAGGATGCTAAAGTGGTATAGTGTATTATATATCAAAGAAACGTGAAATAAGGAAATGAGAAACAGAAAAAGGAAAAAACTATATGTTTAGATAAAACAAGTATTTCACTGGCCTGAAAATCCTTATGAAGTATTTTAAGCAGCTAAGCTTAATTACAAGCCCAGTTTAATCACAGAAACAAATTTGAAATATATTTTTAACTACCCGAAGGTCACTTTTTACGGCCATATTTGCACTAAAATTCACTTTCGGCCACGCACGCTAATGTTCCACATTAACAGTACAAAGTATTACCCGCCAATTTTTTCACTGGCTGGCTTGTGGATTTTTTCACTTTCTCTCAAATATCTGTTAAACTTGGCATCCAATGGAATTAAGCATCAAAACATTGTAGTCAAATGAAAAGTAGAAAAAATGCGCCGACAGCTACAGAAAAAGCTAAGTATTTAAAAAGAATTGCTGAAGCTGCTGAGGTGCAAACTGAATCAGTAAAAACGATGGCTAACGCCACTGCAACAACAGCAGGAGGTTTAAATGTGTTAGTTAAATCCACAATAAGGAAGAAAATATATAAAAAAATTTTATTATAATTTTTTATTATTTTATTTGATTTATTATTTTATTGACATATGTACATATGTAGTGTAGTAAGTGACTGCCAATAAAAAATATAAATTGATTTGAATTCGAGCGAGTGCCTTTTATTTGCTTAAGTTTACTTTCATAAATAATAAATAGGGTATAAATCTTGAAAAATCGAAAACTGCAAAAAGTATTAAACTTGATTTATTAGTAGTGAAAGTAGATATGAATCATGAAAATCTATGCATGCTTTACGCTTTTATATACAATTAATTAAAGGTATTGTATATTTACACGCACTGTAGAAATGGTGTAATGAAAATGTAGAACATAGAAACACATGTGCATTTTACGACACGGATATTAGCAAACCCTCTTTACATGTAGATTTTTACGATCGATATCTCATTTTGTTCCTATTACATGTCGCTCTGCGATAAATCAATAAATCTTAACAATTTTATGATTTTTTTTGAAACAAAAAAATTAGCTATTTTCACGTAAAAATTTATTTTTAACTTCAATTTCTTATCATAACTCTGATACTACTGCACAGATTGAAATGCAATATTTAAACTAATTAAACGTTATGTAAATTTAAATTTTTCGAAGCTTATTTTAATAATATCGGATTAACCCTTGTTGACTTACAATTAATTATGCGGAGAAACGTCTAAAATGATTTGCAACTTTAGTTAAAAATAAAAAAAAAATCTTCTCCATAGAATTTGAAATTTGGGCAATATTTGTCCTACTGAAACCACAATACATCAAAATTGTATAGTGGTTTTTCAAGCTTTTAAAATGCTTTCGATTTTGTTGCCTTGTGTAATCAATAGATATTTTTATTTTTGAAGTGTATTTTTAACTTCACCTTGTATCTTATTTAATTAATAAAACAAATACTCCAAATCAATTGTCTTTTTGGTGGCACCACACCATTTGACGATGTTATTCATTGACATAGTTTTCATACAACAAAGTAAATGATGCCTGAGGTGAGTTGAAGAATATTTTTAGGCAAGTTATAAAGATTTTGAGTTTTTCTGAAGTACATTAGTGGGCTATTGTGCTATTGAATATCTGACTGTTTAAGCGACGAAGGCACAGCAGTGGTTAGTGAGCAGTAGCGGCAGCGATTACTGTGGATTTGTGCTAATATGCATCACAGCGGTCTCCTGTGTCGGTTCTGTAGTAAAATAATCGGCGAGTTGAAATAAATAAAAAAATGGCTAACCAGTTCAAACTATTCTAATGAGTTTTCTTGCTGCTAGACGCCGTTCAAGGCTGCCTACTTGTGGAACAATTAAATATTCCCATTTCATAACTTATCCTTTCATAAAAAATGGAACACACCTTCTTTTTCGTAGGCACTAATTGTCTGAGTGTTACTTCTCTTTAAAAATAAAAATAAAAAAATTAAATACAAAAAATGTACAAACATTTGTTCAGTATTAAGATGTATTTGTTTGGCAAAGCCATATGTATTATTTAGCATATTTAAACAAAACGAGCTTGTTACTTAAACAATACAAAATGTTAAAATATAAAACTCAAACAACATCAAACACTACAATCTACACCATCACAACTATTGCCACAACGACAACCGCAACATGTTTAAAATATGCCAGTGTTTTTCTTTCGCTAGATTGTTAAAGAACGTTATTGTGCGCGGTTGTACGTGTTTGTTCGCACACATGTTTCCTTTGCTTCAAGATGTTTTCTTTAGCTTTTTAGTTTTATGTTTTGAATAAATTAGTGGTTGATTGTTTCCGTTATTATAAAAGCAGCATGAGCCAGATTTCAGTTCTAGCAGAGTTTTTGATTACATTGACAGGCTTATATGCGAACATACATGTGTTTTACAAATAAAGTTAGATGCCAGCAAGAGACTTAAAATTGTTATGATTTGCTACTACGTATACTTAATATGGATTTGCTTACAATCAATTAATATTACTCATACGTTGAAAACAAACACAGTAGCGTAATATTATTAGTATCCGAACGAACGCACTTTTTAAAACCGAGTTGGTATCTACCCGAACTTCAGAATATTTTTCAGACCCAGCCCAAACACCGAACTCGAAACCTAAATTATTATTCATTGAATCGAGCGCAGGTTTTCGTCGAACACTCGGTCGGAATCTTAATAATCAGTTTTTTGAGGTGCCAAAAAGATTAAAAAATTTTTTTGCTCAAAAAAAAGATTTTTTAATATATGATATTTGATTAACTTTATAATGAATTTTGTTCGTCTGTATTTAAAAAAAGTTTAATACATTGTAAAAGATTAATGTATCTGTTTTGAAAAGTTTAACAAAATTGTTGTTAATAATTGTACATACACTACGTTAATATTAAATATTTTCTTAAAGATATTACGAATATATACTTGGGAGTACAAATAACTATAGCACTCAGTTCTACTCATGTATTTATTATCAGATGAAGATAAAATGCCATTTGAAATAACTGCCTAAAGTTTTATGTTGAGCTATGTATCCGTTTATTAAAGAAGTTTGATTTTGACAGCGAATTTTAAAAATGTATTGAGTTCCTGGCACCTACTAATATTATGAAAAGCAACAATAAAAGTATTTCCCAATTTAAGAAATTCTTTCCAAATTTTATCGATTCGAATAAAATTCAACAAATTGATGATTAATGGTGAGAATTGCTCCAGTTCAACTTTAAAGAATATAATTTATTGGATGGAAAGAATATTCAAATATTTTGAGAAATCATTTTGATTGCAAATCGTTGAGATGGCTCTGAAGCTTTTCCTTGTTTGAAAAAATTAGTTTACACAGTTTTGTCAATACCAGTAGCAACAGCTAACGTCGAAAGAATTTCTTCTCAAATCAATATCAATAAGAAAAAACTAAGAAATCAATAAGATATACCAATATTGTGTGGTATTTTAAGGACCAACGAGTTTTTGAAAAAACCTGATCGTAATTGTACAAATTTTGAACAAACAAAAGAAACGAATAGCAAGATTATTAAAAAATGTGTAGTGTAACCATAAAATATATATGAATTTGATTAAAATACGTTATTATTCTAATTATAGGCTTTTTAATTAAAATTTGGCCTATTCCAAATCGAATTAAAATTTCTAAAATAGAAGTTTTGAATTTTCCAAAAAAAAATCCGTATTTTACGAATCAACCCAGCATTTTTCAAACCTAGTTCGGCATTTTAAAAACTAAAATCTGTCCGTTTTAGATAAAATTCATTTGAGAAAGCCTGATTTTGATCTTTAAAATGCCGAATTTGGTTTGAAAAATACTGAATGTGTTTCAATTTGAACAATTCTGAATTTGTCTTAAAATACCTGAATTTGATTTGAAAAAGGTGAACTTGCAGTTAAAAATCTATATATTCAATAAATATTTTAGTTTAATTAAACTAACAGTTAAATATTTAAATCAAATTAATTTTAAACTATGAACAAAAGCTTTTCCTTGCAAATGAACCTTTGCATTTTATTTAAAGCTGTCAAGCTTCCATATTTAAATTATTCATTTCAGATAAATAAAATGTTTCAACTTGTTCAATTACAATTCACAGTAGTAATAAATTTTACAGCAAACACCTGGATATGGGTATTATTATGAACCGCATGACAATATCCATACCTACTTTAGAAATTCAGTACCACATTTTCATGCTTTATACAAAATTACACTTTCCAAAACCAAAGAAATGACTACAGCGATATCCTACTTTCCCTCTTTTTTCTGTGTGTGTTAAGTTTAATAAAATAAAAATTTTGTTAAGTCTGTAATAGAGTCCTTGTTTCTGCTAATTTACACAGCAGCAAATACAATACACCAAAAAATTTTAAAGTTTTCAACAAAACTTATTACAGATAATAATTTTTATTTTTTTTAAGACTCATCTAAAGTTTTCACTACTTTTAGGCTTATGTTTGCAAAAGGTACTGATTATCGTGCACAAGCAATTGTTCTGTATGTATAATTGTATGTATGATTGCATCGAAGAGCCATACAAAATCTAATTTATATACTTTTGTTTTTTGTTGGTTGGTTTTCCCAATTTAGGTTCGCTGTTTGGTTGAAAAAATTCGTAAAATATTGATGTTGTTATTTTGGCGTAGCAAAATAAACAGAATAAAGAATAAAAAAATAAATAGCCTAAGTAAAGCACCGTACAACACCACCACAACATGAATGCGATTGGCAATACAAAACAGTAGTCTGACAAGAAGATTTTTGTTAACTTTTATTTAAGTAGGATGAATAATGAGACCACTGCTATGCGGGACATCTATTCGTCAATCATCAGTGGAAGGTCCTACAAATGTCATCCTCCAAGATTTGATGTTGTCGTAATCCTTACGATTGTTCTCTTTTTATATCAGCTTATTGAAATCGACGCCCTCAATTTTCTCAACTTTATACATGATCCATATTGATTGGGATCAACCGCTATATATTGGCTAACCACCCGTGAAAATTATGCACCAGAGTAGACAGCATCTGAATTAACAAAACTTTATAGACAAAATTTCCATGTGTTAAGTTTACCTTACAGAAATGTTTGGCATCTTATTTCTTCTGTAAGTTCAGGGGTCTAATTACTGCTTACGATATCGAGCTAATTATGTCGAAAATTTTTGTTTTGGGATTATGGCATTCGATATCGAATAAAAATAAATAAAACTTGAGATAATGGTTTTAGATAGCGAGTTATCGATCGACCATTAGCTTTGCAAACATTGTTCGATACCATAATGTCAATCGTAAACAAATCAAATGGGTTTCTTAATTTTAACAGCAAAAAAAATTTTGAAAATTTTATATCTTATTTATTTTTTTAGTTAAAACAACTGTAATTATGGTATTTTAAAGTGAATTTTTGAGCAGTAAAAATATCGAATTGATGGCTTATGCTCCGTACAGTCCATACTTGGCACCTAATGACTTCGTCTTGTTTCCGAACGTCAAGGGTAAACTGCGTGGTTAACAATTTACGAGCGCCAAAGAAGCAGTTGAAGCATTTAAAACGCATATTTTGGAGGTGTCTCAAGAGGAATATAAAAACTGAAAAACAAATGGCTTGAACGAATGCAAAAGTGTATTGATCATCAAGCGAAATATTTTGAAAAGCAATAAAACCATTTTTATTTAAAAATGTTTGTTATCATTTGCTATTCCAGAAATATAAATAAAGGGTCTGCCAGATAACTTTTTTTTTTGAAAATGCTATAAAAAAACTACTGAATATTTTCTCAAATTTCTTTTTTTATTTGAAAGTACAATCCTTCCGGTTAATAATGAAAAATAACTTAATTCAAATGGCTGCCTCGGCTGGCCATGCAGTAGCCTACACAATCGGTGTATTTTTTAAGCACATTATCGATTGTGTGCAGGTGTATTTCACCAATGGCTTCACGAATATTGTCCTTTAAAGCGTCAATTGTCTCTGGCTTGTCGGCGTAACACTTATTTTTGACGGTACCCCACAAATAATAGTACAACGGTCTCAAATTGCAGCTCCGAGGTGGCCAAACGACATCAGCTCTGCGGCTGATAATGTGAATTTCAGGGCGCACGTAGCGCCATCCTGTTGAAACCAAATGTTGCCAATTTTTGTGAACAAAAATTCGTTCAACATGGCCCGATAACGATCGCCATTGACTGTAACGGCCGCTCCTTGCTCATTTTCGAAGAAAAATGGCCCAATTATGCCTCTGGACCAAAATCCGCACCAAACAGTGACTCGTTTTGGGTGCGCCGGCTGTTCAATGTATGCGTGCGGGTTTTCTGTGCCCCAAATGCAACAATTTTGCTTGTTTACATACCCGCCAAGATCAGAATGAGCTTCATCTGAAAAGATATTTTTTTTGGCAAAATCGGCATCTTCTGTAAGTCGATCGCAGGCAATATTTCGCAGCGTTGTTCAAGCGTATACACAACCATATTCGATCAGCGGAAGGATAAAACTAATTATCTGTCAAATCAGACATGAGCTAAGTGTTACCATTCACGAAATAAGCACTAGTTTAAAAAAAAACGTTAGATGGCGGACCCTTTAGTATAGTCGGGTCAGACCATTTGATAAAATAATAAAGAAAATCGGTTGACAAACAAAAAAAAGGGATCCAACTTATATAATAGATATCAAAAATTGTAGTTCCTACTGACATTGCTTGTATTTTTAATTGTTAAAAATTTGATAAAATCTTTTACAATTAGTATGAGAACTGGGGTTGCTAATTATTCGTTTTTTTATTTGTTCGAATAAAATTTCATGATATTTTTTTTGGTTCGAATAAACGAATAATTTTGAAATTTTGTTCGAATACTTCGAACAAATAGTAAAAAATGTATGGTTAAAACAGGGTATCAAGTATGTTTGTTTTTCCTTTTATTATTCTAAATAGTTTAGATCATCATCAATGCTGTTAAGTATTTTTGCGTGAAAACAATTTCTTACTTTATTTATAGATTTTTTTTTACCAGTTTACAAAACGTTATCAATTTCCTCCGAAACGTCATCTTATTCTTAATCGTAGTTGATGGCATTCGCAATACATATTTTTATCAGATAATAATCGTAAAAACAAAGTATTTGCGTACTTCTATAATTATTCGAATGTTCGATTAATCGAAAAAGGTTGTTCGAATAATTTTTTATTTTAAATTGAAAAATTTTTTGTTTGTTTGTACAAAAATGAAAAAGAATTTTCGAATTATTCGACTAATTTTAATTCGAACGACAACCCTTATAAGAACTCTATTCGATAGTTATCTTATGCCATTGTGAGGGAGTTCGATTCGCATCGAATTTTAATTTTGCTCGATAGTTCATTCCATATGGAAGGTGATAAATGGAAGTCAGTTTTTGCTACAACGATTTTTAAGTAAATAAAAAGAGGAAAAAACCACTGTGTTTTTTGTGTGTTACTAGTTCTGTTGTTCTTTGCTCCCCCTTGCAAAGAAAAAAATCCCAAGTCATACAGTTACCAACTGTCTTCTGTTGTACTGTAATGAAATTTATGTTTTTGAAAAAATGTTTTGTTCTGCTAAAAGTCAATGAATTGCAACAAATTGGTTGAGTAGAATAATATAATGTTTTAAAATATTTATTTTCCTGTACATAAATATTATTTGCTAACTTTTCGTTTGAATCTGAATTATTTATTCCCATACCTGTTCTTTTCCTGCTAATAAGGCTGCTGGGCTTGCACGATTGCACGATTGTCTTGCATTCCCATACCATACAACTCTGAAAATCAGATTACTAAAGACTTCAAAGATTTATTTATGAGCATTGAGAGGCTTATTGGGTTATTAGTTCACCAAGGGTGAACCTGTTCGTGTTTTTTTTTTGGATTCAAAGGTTAGATATTTTTTACTGCCTCAAACATGCCTGTTATTTTCTTCAATTATTTCTACTAAACGCTGTGTTATTTATTTTTTGTTTAATTTTTCATTTTCATCAAAGATTTATTGTATTGTTTTAGTATTTTATTATGAAGGTGTAATAAATTGCAATTAGCTGGTGTGTCTATTCCACTACACAATACAATGCGATTATTGTTCGTTTTTAGTGGAAGGAATCAAAAATAAGTACGGCTTATGTGTTTTAATTTATTTTAGTATTTATTTATAGTTGTAATTAGTTAAGGTGGATGGTTTAATTATGTCTAAGTTACGGTTGAAGAAAAGTAACGTGAGAGTGGAAGTAATAAAACATAGAACTAAAAATTTTAGAAGAGATTCTAATTAAAATGCACATAAAAAATTGCTTGAAGTTAAAAGAAATAGGTAAAATAAATTGTCGTTAAATCAAATTATTAGCTTATAAAAATAATTTGATTTGTAAGAAAGTAGGGGTAGGAAATTTTTATGTCAAAATATACTGTGAAGGAAGGGCCAGGTGCTACAAATATCCTTTATACTTTTAAACTGTACTCGTAGATGTAATTATGCATGGCATATTTAAATTATAATTTCATAAATTTATTTTATATTGTATAAAGAATATTTAATAAGTATTTGTCAAAAATAAGAAATGGCTTATTTCTTTAATTTTTATGCCATTTTCATTAATCTTCTTTTAAGGCTGTTAATTAATTCAACGACGCTTTACTGAGTTCATTCTTAAACTTCAAAGTCTTTACTTTCAGTCAAAACTTAAAATTTTTCTTATAAATTTTTCCTTATAATTTTTGTATTTACGAGATCGCAATTGAATAAAGATTAGAAATAAATAAACAAACATACTCATTTATTCTCCTTTCTCTTGTGGTTAAGGGTGCACAAGTCTACAAGTATCAAATATCTGTTTTGTGGTATATTTTTTTTTTTGGTTTAGTGAACGGTGGAGCTGGCGATTTTTGTTATTTTATTGTAATTTTTATTTAGCTCTTTTACTTTATCCCTTTAGCTGCTTTTGTTTACTTTCTATTAAATAAACAAAAATCATTATAAGAACAACATACATATAAACGACAACATTATATCCGTTTCCTTGTTTAGGGCGTAATTTTGCGGTGATTCATTTCAGCTTTAGTTTTGTTTGTTTTTCTATCATTTTGTTGTTTTTGATACTATTTGTTTTGTTGTTGCTGCCACTGCTATATATTGCTGTGGTTAATTCAATTGGCATTTAATGTGTATTTGTAGTAGTATTTGTAGGGTTTCTCTAAAGCATACACAGACACATTTACACCAGCACTGATATACATATTAAAACAATACAAATAAATTTTTGACATTATACTCATATTTGTAAATAGATTTTTGGGTGAAATGCTTGGTTGTAGCAGCAGCTATGGACATTTAGATTCTCATTTTTATAAATTTTTATAAAGGTTGATTTTTTTAGTAACGTTCTTTTTGACAGCAATATTTTTGGCTGCTCAGCTGCTTTTGTGTGACAAGTTACTGTTAAACATGTTTAATTTGGTCTATAATTTAACCATGAATCGACTAATAAATGAACCAGGCTTGCAGATTTTTGAATTTTATTATAAAAATTCATGCTCGGTTAAGAAAGTGCATCGTGCACTTCTTCCTTTTTATGGTCAGTTTAAGCGATTTTCTTAGGCGTCTTTTTCAATCTTGTGACTAAATTTATGTTATTGGACATTAAACCACCAACAGGCACATTTAGAGTGCGGTTATACGAAAATATCGCAGCTGTATCTGTCAGTGTTGTTGATGACCGTGAATTATAGATTCGGGGCGATAATCACAAATTTTTTTTACAAAAATGGAAGAGCTGGACTTGACTGACATGTGGTTTCAGTAAGACGGTGCCACATGCCACACACGCGAAACAATGACCCAGTCGTGGACGAGTGCGGTGAACAGTTTATTTCACGTTTGGGGCCGGTCAATTGGCAGCCTAGATCGTGCGATTTAATGCCTTTAGGCTATTTTTTGTGGGGCTATGTTAATGATCATTTCTATAGTGATAAGCCCACAATAGTTGACGCTCTCAAAACCAATACTAAAGAATTTATTCGTGAGATGCCGGCCGATATTTTGCAGAGAGTATGCGTATGAACTAGTTGAGGCGTAGCGGGGTTCAAAATTTACATGAAATCATCTTTATATACATCCTTCTTTCGACCCAACTAAAGACTTCATATATTCCTCTACATTTTATGTGCTTTTCATTATTGAAATCTGAAAGCTCTTAAGAAATCTCCCCTTATTAGAAATTTTTTTCTAAAAGCTTTTACTTTAATTAATTATATAGTAGGGCTTTTCTTATTTTGCAAATTTCTCTGTAACTTAAAGTTCTCAATAAGGCTTGAGTCCAAGGTTTCAATTTATCAACTTAATTAATCATTTCTAGAAATATTTTTGTTAAAAATTTTGTTTAAAAAACCCAGACGTCTTCAAAAATCCTTAGTGATATCTCTTATGTGCTTTAAGAGAAAAAATGTCTTAATATTCCCAACAAGTCCTTTCAGGCTGACATTAAAATATTGTTTATTGTTCGCAGCCAGCTTTAAATTTGTTGCCACAATTAAGAAGTTTAAAAACAAAGTAGTTTGGGGACTGCATTGTTCTTGTGTTCGACCAAAAAACAAAAAAGAATTATTGAAATGTAAATCCCAAAATTATTATCTATTATATAAAAACAATTGTTTTATTATGGCTGCTACAACAATACGAATTTAACAAAAGACTTTATTGTTTAAAAAGCATGACCGCTAATTGTGTTATTTTGAAAAACGGATATTTTTTCATGTTTTTGTCAAGGGTCATTGTGTTTGGCTAACATTGCAGCAATAAAACCAAAACAATTTACAATTAGTTCGCTTAAGCATGTAGTATGTAGATAATTAATTATAAAAGAAATACCATTTTTTAAAACAAGAAATTTTTTGGGTTAGAGGTTTCATATATTTAATAAATTAAATATTAAGACTTGACAAAAGCAGAATCCAACCAAAAATAATTCCAGTATAGGTATCATCGTGAAAAATCGGTCACGGCTTTATAAATATGTCAGAACTATTTAATGATAATAATTAGACTACTTGATAACATTCACTCCTCGTAGGCAAAAACTTAAGAAAAAATGTACGAAACTTGTTTTTAATTCATATGTTAACAACTTTTTTTACAATAATTGCTTTAAAAAATAAAAATATTTACTAATTAAATATGAAATAATATGTAAAAAATTATGAAGTTCAACCACAGCGTGAGATTTGCTGGCAGTTATTTTGTCTGGGTAACTTTTCTTGTTTTCTTTCAAAATGTTATCGTAACATGGTAAAAAATTATTATCAAGTTTACTGGTTATAAAATTTCTTAATGTCAAATACTGATTCTTTGTTGATCCTACTTGAGTTATACCGCTTAACTTCATTTACATTTGCTTGCAAATACGATGGATTCTTTTGTGAAATAGCAAATCGCAAATTGTCACCGGCAGAGACATGAATTTCTGCTATTTCGAATATTTGTCGTCGTCGCTTTTTATTTATTTATTAATTTATTTATTGGGTCGATAAATTTTTATTTACTTTCTGACGTTATATCAATAACAAAAACAGAATTATATAAAAATAATTGATTCGGCAATTTAGATATAAAACCAGATTTTTCTTCTGTATGTCATTTCCTTCAGATATGTTAGCATTTATTGAAGTTAACACATGCACAACGAAAATAATCATCATTAGCCTATACAGAACGGGCCAGAACAACAAAAGCACTCAGCATCAATTGTCAACTTTTCAGAGATGGCAATTTTATCATAGCAAGTCCGCTTTGATACGGTGGCAAGACGAATAATTCCAACCAAGACCACGGATACAGAAAATTAAAAATTTTTTTTGTACTGATTCAACACTATTGATACGAATAGAATAACACGGATCCCAAACAAATAATCTTAGTATAGATTAATTGTTTGGGTTGAATTGGTCGAACAATATATAAATCGGCTGCGATTTTCACTACAATACTGACGAAGGAGGGCGCTGTAACGTACCTTAGCATACACCAGTATCAACTGCTGCCGGTACTGTTCAGTGACCAGTGCTTGCCTCCAATAACAACAAATACAATGGCTCAGTAATGTACATCTGAAAAATGCAGGATGCAATGATTTGACTGAAACTGGGCTCCAACGAATGTTCTAAGTCTTTATCTGCTTTGTAGTCAAAGCGCTTACCACTTTAGCCAACAGAACCCTCAGAATATGACTTCCTATTATCTTAGAAACAATGAAAATGCAATCGTTTAATAATGACTTCATATTTTTTCAGGTGATTACTCGAAATTTACACCAGCGAAGTATTGTTGTCACATCTGAGAAATGCTGGATGTTATGATTTTCCTGAAACGATCTTAGTAATTATTCACTTTGTATTCAACCACTTCAGTCAACAGCACTCTTTATTTATTTGTTTTGTTTTATTCTATAAATATCGTAGTTGGGACTTTGTGTCAATAAAAATAACTGCACTATACATTTGTACATTTATTTAATTAAACTTTATTTGAGTTTGTGGATATTTTTCTTTGTAGATTTTTAGCTGAAGTCCTATTATACTTCAGGCTGAAACCGACTCCCGGTTGTAACAGCCATCTAAAGTAAGACTAAAGGAAGTTTGTTAAAGCTGTAAAATAAGAGTGTTGCTGCAAAATCGTGCACAAAGGCAGAAACTGATCAATTACTTTTTTGCTGAGTACCAAAATGTTTTCGCTAGCGTTTGTTTTATTCTTTCTCTTTCTCTCTCAGCATGACACATTAACAGAAACATTTAAATAATTTATTTTTTATATCTTGACTTTCTTTAAAACATCATCGTCATCATCATCAACATCATCATCGTATTAACTATATATTTATTTTCGAAAATTCATTTTTGTCTCCTTCTGTTTTACGTTTTTGCACATTAAGTAATTAAAGACAATCAATTTCTTTTAAAAATGTCTTCAGCAGAAAATTGATTACAGCTGCAGCTATTAGTTTCAAGCTACAAAGTAAGACGAATAAGCAGAATATTAAAAGCCATGTTAAGGAAAAATTTTACTGGCAGCACTAACATACACACAGACTCACATACACATACATATATACATATTTTCAAAGGAATAAAATCTGCCATAGTTTGGCGATTAAAGTGATAGACATTAACGTTGAGCTATGTGAGTGAGAGGGAGAGAGAGAGATAGTAAGAAAAAAAGCAGGACAAAAAAGAAGAGCAAAGTTAAATTAAAAAAGGTTTTTGAAATGCCAACAGAAGGTAGCAATAAGAAATGGCAACAGATTGTAGCATTAACATAAGAGGTTTTTTTCAGGGCAGTTGCGTTAAAATTTGTAAAAAAATATAATATACCATACGATATTAACAACTGAACTAAATAGAAATTTGAGACAACCAAGAGGAATATTAATTTTTTAATGTTTTTTTTTTTAATTTACTTAATCTTAAATAAAAACCGGTATTTGTTTAATTTTGTCTGATATTTATTTTTTTAAATACATTTGCTGTGTACTCTAAAGCTATTGATATTAGGCTAAAATTCGTTTTTTTGTATTCAGATGGAATTGAATATGGGCCCACATTCCAATGTACAATATAAAAGTTCAAGTAAATTAATTTAAATCCTACACACGCGGAACAAAGCAAAGTTGCTTTTGCAGAAATCCACAACCACCATCATCAGAGCTCATGTGTACTTTAGATGATGCTGATTATAAGTGTATTTACAAATATATTTATGCAAACCTTTTAAAAACAGAATACGAGAATTATTATGATTCCAACATACAGAATTGCTGTCAAATTATTTCGAATAAAATTTGCCAACACAATTTTTTCATTTTTTAGACTCATGTAGATTATAAAAACTATAATGTTTTTACTATTCCCGGCGTGTAGTAGATATTTCCACGATTAACATTTCCTATTTGGATACCCTGCCCCTTGTAAAAAAACGTAAAGCACTAAAATTTCAACAAAAATTTGTTAACAAATTGCAATTTACATTAACGACAAAATAATAAAATGAACGAGATGAAGAGAAACTGAAAAATAAAAATATTAAAAAAATAAAACACTTTCCAAAAAAACAACCGGCGCCGCCATCGTTGAGATGCCGTTTGAACATCCGTTCAAAATCAATGAGTGTGATGTGGCAACGGAAATCGTACTTGTTAAATACAGGAAGTTCATAATGAAAATACAAATAAACAGTTTATTGAATAAAAAAAATTGAAAAAAGAAGAAAATTGAATTAAGTAAAAAAAATTTTAAGAGGAGTTAATGAACAAAAACAGGGGCTGAAAAGGAAGTAAAAAAACAAAAAAAAGAAAGCGGAAACCATTGTCTCGCTTAAGTATTTACCTTAGGAGTTAATTTGTTTACAAAACTTTTGGTCCACAAGCATTAAGAGGATAAAAACATAAAAGTTAATAACAAAGACAAGTTGTAAAAGATTATATTTAATGCACTTATACCATGGCATGTTGGATGCGGCAACAATACACCTTTTAAATGGTGCCTTGACAGGAAATGGAAAACAATGCAAAAGAAAATGTTACAGCTCATGGAGAGCCTACGCTAGACTTACAATATTTTCGTAAGTCGTCTTAAGCAAAAAAAGTCTATAGCTTCATCTTTTATATATGGAAGGCTCAGAGCTGAAGTGAACCAAGTAACAAAAAGACATCTCGAAGATATTTTGAGTTTCAGTAAATGAACTGCCATTAAGATGATAGCCATTGACTTTCTTGGGTTTTTTACCGTTACCTGAACAAAACACTTTTTCACTTTGTCCGCTACAGAACTAAATAGAGTTAAACTTTGCGGAGAACTTCGCACTAGTTTTGAAATTTATCATATATTATGGCTTGGTTCACTTTGGCTCTGAGCGTCCATATAGTAAAAATTATATAGACAACTTTCAAGTTTTAATGTAACGGTAGGCAAGCTTGTACTATGCTTATGTATAGTGCGATGGCTGCGAGTCTTGTTCGCGTAAAAAATTTTGACGACAAGTTAAGATCAGGTCATGGTCTAGTAATACAACAATAAAAAAACAACAGTCATTTTGTTTGAGTGTAACATCGTAAAAAATTCAAAAACAGCTGACTAAAACATCAAGATAAATGTATAAGTATGTATTTTGTATTTTTTTGAGTAAACATTTTAACACAAAAAATGTAAATGACTCAAAATCATGATGTTCGACGATTAAAAAACACAATACTGCAAAAAATCAGCTGCTATTAATAGACCAAGACTCATGGTTGCTAAATTTTATAAGTGAAGTAATATTACAATATGATTTTAAGCAATCAAATTTCTGGTTCTATGAAAAAAGAAATTTAATGATGATGAAAAGACAATTCATAAAACTTTCAAGGCTTTGTTCCGAAGAAGATGTTACAAAATATGTAAAAAAAATATATAGAAATTCGATTGGGAGTAAAATTAGGAGATAGAAGTGAACAAAAGCTAAGAAGGTTAAAATCAAACATATCCAGCTATTGGAGCAAAACCCATCGATCTTAATAAAAAAATATAAAAATTAAAATCACGATTGGTTTAAAACCGAACTGTTTTTTTTTTGCGAAAAAAAAGTTCTGTAAAGTATTCAATTATATTTTTATCTGTGTTATTCTTAAAAAAAATCAAAGAAGAAATTTACAAGAATTAGTGGTGGTATTTTCGTTTAACAAAACCTACATACGTATGTGAATGATGACCAATTAATATTTTTAGTTTAAAGACATTTTGAATAAAAAAATTTGTTCTTATATGTATTTTTTATATAACTTATACATTATTAAGAAAATGTACCAAACCTCATTCACGTTCAAAAACTTATTATATCTTTTGCCATTCGACAACACTGTAAAAGATATTCACACGTCCTTGCTCCGAATCGGAAAAAAAACTTAAATGCACATTAAGCTTGTTATTGTATGTGATTCGTGTATGGAAATTGATTAGATGTTTTTTTCGCTTTCTTGAATTCATTTTTTCTCCGATTTTGATAAAACTTGGCCAAACCTTTTAGTGTAAAAAGTTTAATAAATATACAAAATTTCATAGAGCTTGAACTTTTTTCTTTACAAAGATTTTCAAAAACTTTTGTTTGTTGACGGTTTTTTAGCTAGTCTATATACATGCATTTCATTGGTGTTAATGCCAAATCATCAGTAGACGTTAAACCATATTTTTGAAATGTTTCAAAACTCTTATATTGTACAAAAACTATTAAAAACTCAATGAGAATTACAAAAATTAGAAAAGTTTAAACATAGTATACTTTGAAACTTATTCAAAAATCGCAACAAACAAATTATATTATTCGATATGAATCTATTATATTTTCTTTACAATTAGACACCCTTTGGGGGACAATAACAGTATTTAATAAGGCAAAACGTAAAATAAAATCTTAATTAAGTATTTTTTTCTTTACTTTATGACATTTTTTATTTCGGGATATATGGGAAGGTTACGAATCCTTGCACACACATTTTTGAAATTTTATATTTGATATCCCTTTGCCAATTAAAACATGTGAGCCGAATTAAAATTTTTTACAATAACTCTTTCTATTTTTGGCTGCTCGCTATATGAAAGTACAACACTGTGCGTCACCCTGTCGTGCCGTCAACCTGGATATATGAAATTGATTAATTTGCAAATTGTATCTTTGTCTGTTTCTGAGGTTTGAAGAAATGCAAGAGGTGTTAAATTGTCCTCGCTCGATTATTCGTTCCCGTCGGCCTACAACTACTTACTATGTTACCAAATACTCTCCAACTTAAAATAAATTTTAAAATATTCCAAACGTAGCCGCGTATTTCGGTAAAAAGTTCGGTATATAACAGTGTCCAAATTATAGATGTTTCCGAAGAATCAGGTGTACTGTATTTTATTGTAAATGTACTGTATTTTTATTTTGGAGAAAATAAAAAGGACACCTCACATAACTCTGGAAAATTGTGTTAAGTGGTTTTGTAACATTTATAAAACTCAATGGATTTTTTTTTATTTTTCTATTTTTTTTAATTATCGAAAAATTTTTTATTATCGAAAATTGCCACATTATTTTCCTAGAGCAGATAAGAATGACTAGAAAGTTTCTTCAGCAAGTTGAAAACTTTAAAGGGCCTTTGGAAAATACAAAATTTTAGCTTTAATTTTTTGAGAATATGAAATGTGTCTGTCATGGGAAAAAATGGTATTAAACATTATTGAAACTTAACGAAAACTCAATGAAAATATTTTTAAGCAGCTTTAACAATTTTTGCAGTATTTGGAATAAAAATGTTCATAATAATGGTAGTACAACCATTTGAAAATTAAAAAAATATATTATATATGTTTTTTAATCACTCCGATGCCAAAATTCAAAGAAAAAAATTGTAGAAATCTATAGAAAACTATTTCTAAAATGAAATCTGAAACATTTAATTGTTACTTTCAACAAGATTGTTCAAAAAATTATTAATTTAATTTAATTTTGACATAAATTCAAGTCGTCACAAAATTAGTAAAAATTTTCTGTAAACTTTGAATCCATCATGACTGTTAATCAATGATTCATATTTGATATTTATTTGCGGCTTAACAAAAAGGATTGCAAACTGTTACATACTCGCAACAGAAGAAAAAAAAAATAAAAATACAACACAAAGTAATTGTTTCTAAAATTAATAGTTTTATAATTTTTGCTCTTTGAAAATCAGTGAAGCTGTTTGGTAACTTAAGCTGCTAACAACATTAAATCAAATTTATTATTAATTAAATGTTTATTGAATAGTCCTTTGATATTCTTCCGGGCTGTCAATGGCTGTGACAGCTATTAACAAAATTTCTATTGAGGGTGTGTCAGTTATACGTTCATTTGCAGACATTAATTTCCGTTGAATACACAATATAATAATGAAAAATTGTTATGGAATAAAGTGACAGTTGGAGGTAAAAGTTTGTTTAAAGCAAACAATTTCGTATAAAAACAATTAAATTGCTGCATTGGTTAATTTTTGGAAACTTGTAAGCAGTTGGAAATTTTTCTATTCACGTTTGCTAATCCTCATGCCAACTAAATTTAAAAAAGTTTAATTTCATATTTCGTTTTAAACAAGAAACCGAAGCAGATTTTTATATTTGCAAATTAAACATTATTTATTATTAATTTTTATTTTTAAGACCACTAATTACAAACATTTTGATATTTAACAAAACAAATTTAAACTGCAGTTTTTTATTTTGTTGTCCCATTGTTCATATTCTGAAGCCTTTTCCATTAAAGTTTGTTTAATGTGCCTCAAATAATTAATTATGCATGTGATGATTTTTCAACCCCCCTCTTATTAAAGTAGATGATGTTGGTTGCTGTTGCAATGTCATAACAACATCAAGTTACACACTCATAAAGAGCAAACCCAGATTAATGAAAAGGTGGTATATATATGTGTATGTATGAGTGTGTGTCATTGTTGCTGGTGTCATTGTCGCTGCTACATAAACTCATAATTGTGGCAAACATTGATGTACGTTCCAACAGTTACAAAAACAAACTCATTTCAACTTTTGTATATACGTAAATACTTCTTAAAAAAAATATTTATGTTATACATACGAGATCTTGTTGTAGTTGCTGTTAAATTAGTACAATTTGTAATATGGAATATATGCTCCAATGAGAACCTTTGTCTGTTTGTGGATGTGCAACAAAGTAAATTAATGAATTGTTAATGACATTAACAAACATGTTTTAAACCAAATAATGTAACACACAAATGTCTACACATACTTATGCATACCGAAGTAACATTAACTCATCCATAATAAACTAACATAATTTTTTTCGTATATAAAAAGGATCATGTTACGAAATTGTTCTGAGAAGCTTTAAAGTTTTGCACAGACTATAATTTAGCATCTACTAGAATAACAAAATAAAATTTGTAACTGTGGCACAGCGATATGAATTAATAGACATTTGTATCCTTTAAAAAAAAGTCAACTAGCCTCATGAGGGAGTTGACTTGATTCCGTTGAATTCATTCGCCATCGTTGAAGTTAGTGAATTATTTTGGTCTTTAATACATATTAATTAGTTATTCAGTACATTTATTATTTATATATCTTGAAATTTACTTTCAAAAAGTGTTGTTCTTTGCAAAATCATTAAAACTACTTGATACTTTGCTGCTTAAAATGTTTCCTACTGTATTACTATTGAAATGTTTATTAAAAATCCTTTGAAGATTAAAATACAAATACATACATATATTATTAATAGGCAAACATGTTATTTTAGACCCTTTGTACGGTTGTAATACTGAATAGATTTTGGAAAAAATTTATATATTTTTAAACGGGGTTTTACATAAATATGCACAAGCCTTATTTGATTTAAATCGGTTTAGAGTTTTGGGAGTTATAAGAGTTTAAGTTCCTATTAACACATGCACACTCACTACACATGAATGTATCACCTTCAACTTTAAAATTAAACATAGAGTGCTTGTGTGTTTGTTCAATTTGTTTGTAAATAATTAGTATTCATTTCTAGAATGCGGTCGAGTGAGTCGACCGCTGGAGATACTGATTATACTATTATTATGTATTTAGCAATATTATGATGCTACTCTAGAGGGAAAAGAACCTGTCACAGAATACGTCACGTGACTGGTTACCAGGGACTAGCAACCGGTTCGAGTTCCGGAACTTTATATGAGAGGTACCGGTAACTTTTGCATGACGTTGTCATTGAAGGGGGTCAGTTGACATAATTAAGATACTCGGTGATAGGTTCTAGACCTAACCTTTACGAACTGGTCCTGTAGTATTATCCTTAGAACCTGTTTTGGTTTCTTAAAAACCGGTAATAGAACTATCCTAGAGCAGAATGCACCCTTATGGCTGGTATTAGCTTTTCAGTGGGTATAACTTCCGTTTAGATTAAGAAAAGTTTCTAAAAAAATTTTTGGTCCAAATCAACAAATGCGTTATTATTTTAATCAGATTATAATATACTTAATTAATGTAATCTAGCACCATAAATAATTAAAAAATAGGAAAAAATATGTACAATTTTTTTGAGTGAGAAAATATTGTAAGCAGTTCTGTTCTAGTTTTGTGAAACGTTCTCTTTTCACCAGTCACGACTCAGGAACTTTTTATACCATTCTTATTTGCACCAGTCATGGGAGAGGTACGTTTAGGACGATTGGTACAACATTTCCTGTAGGGTATGTATCAATTTTCATATCAGGGATAGAAAACGGGGGTTAAATTTTGTACTTATTATGCAAACAAAATGTTAAAAAACTAAGCAAAAAACACTTAACCAATTTTAACAACATTGAACAACATTTTAATGTATGATAAATGATGTGTGTTAAAGATGTTTGATCACACGATTAACTTTTACATCATTGAAGCATTCACCATTACGATGCTGATGTTACTCAACGTTGATTTTCTTAGCATGATTAGAGAATAACAAATTTAATGTATGATTAAATCTGGAAAATTGTGATTATTGCTTTTCTCTGACGAGCACCAACTCCTTAGATCTCCCTGAAGGCACGTCATCTACGGGGCTTCCGGATCTTATCGTATGAGTGTGACACGTCCTAAGGACTATCCCAAAAAGGCATTAACGATGGAAATCACTTCTATAGCTTTAAGCAGGTGTGATGTTCTGAAGGCTGTTGAGCCTGTGCTCTGGCTAGCATAGATCGATATATATATTTCCTTAAAGGACACACTTAGCTTGCGCGTTGCTTTAAGATTCAGACATAAGGTAGTATTCTGTACAGTTATAGTTCTTTTCCGAAACTCACTTTACTTTTATACTGCATGATCTAGGACTGTAAAATATTCTCTATCCCGAACACAAAACACCGAGATTTCTAGCTCACGAAGATAAAATAAACTCCCAAGGAAATCCTCGCTTTTAGGCCTCCTAACAGATGTTGACGATTGGTACGACGAGAGTGAAAGACACAGCCGTACGCTGTTAACAAGCGAATGCTTCACGCAGCCACCGACGCCCAGCTTCAAGCTGATATACAATTTGCATAGTCCTTACTGTGTAGCATTGATGCTGAATATCCTGGAACTAGAGACTAGTGCACAACCACAGTATTTGCTGTACTGTTTCTAAGTATTTAAAGATTTTTCCTATCCTATCGTACAGCTGAAAGCCCGTTATGACGCTCGATGTATAACAATTTTGCTGAGCTTATGTTCTGTTTACATCAAACTTATTTATTGGCAAACCGTTCATTTGATCTGCCATTCGAGTGTTGGGTGATTTTTATTTTTTCTTTACATAATGAGAAATAACACTCAGACAAATAGTATGCTTACCAACCAGTAGGTGTGTTGCTTTCTTTGGGAAAGGGATAGTGAGAGAGGACAGATTGTGAAAGTGAGAAAACTTAGTTTTTACAACTCTGATATTGCGCGTTGTGTTAGTTTTTAGATTAGTGTTTATATTTGCATACGAAAAAGCTATCGGCAAGATGGGTGCCGCGTTTGCTCAGTGTCGAACAAAAACTAGTTCGACAGGCCACTTCGCAGCGGTGTTTGGACATGATAAAGCCTAATCCTGTTGATTTTCGGCGTCGATTAATAACTTTTGATGAAACGTGAGTCCACCACTACACACCTGAAACCAAAAATCAATCGAAACAATGGGTGGCATCTAGTGGAAGTGCTCCGAAGAAGGCGAAGACAGTGAAATCGGCTGGCAAGGTTATGGCCACTGTATTTTTGTATGCACACGGAATATTGCTCATCGATTATCTTGAAAAAGGATCCACAATCACAGGAAAGTATTATCGTTCATTATTGGATCAATTGATTGATGCAATCAAGAAAAAACGACCGCATTTAAAGAAGAAAAAAGTGCTCTTTCTTCAAGACAACGCACTGCTACTTCACCCAACAGCACCAACCGAACCGCAAGCAATATTGTTGCCGGAAGCTTGCCCTAAAATTTTTGTAATCATGTAATTTCACGTTGGTATCAGTGAATGAATAACAAGTAGCAAATTTTACAGACCTCGCCAACATAATATTGTTGCCTGAAGCTGTAAGCGCCAACTTGCTTTCATTGGACATTCGCAATAACTCATAGCCACACGTACGGGAAGTCAACCAACTAATCTGTCACACCCAACCTTGTGTAACAAGGTGATAGAAATAAAGTCTTTATTCCATTATACATCCTTTTATAATTTCTTGTATATCCTTTTCACTAAAATTTCTTATAAACATCTACACAATTTGCCATAACCATTTAAAAAGAAACATCTCCTGTTTAAGTTACTAAATTTTATTTAAGCTGATTTCTCTCCCATCATCACCGAATATTTAAAATTTTAAATCTTCTAATGACATGAAAAAAAATTAAGTAAAAAAAATAAATAGAAACATCTCCTTAGTTTATAAAAAACATTGTAATAAATTATGGATAAGCAACAGCATGTTGTATGGTTTTTAAGAGTGTGTTGCTGTTGTGTAGAAAAGTTAAAAAAGAAAACTGTTTATACACTAGTTGAGGTTTTTGCTGGTCTTCTAGCTTTAATAATCTGGTGATAGAAAAGAGATGTTTCACATAAAAGTGATGTCTTTTTTCTACAGTGATCGTCATAAGGGAAGCTTATCTGCAGTAGGATTTTATTTTAAATAAATGCGTCCGCTTATGATTTTGTTTTCTTTTTATTTGTCACATAACTAGAAAAAGTTTATTTAATCTATATACAGTAGGGAATACATGCTTGTGTTTTCTGTATTTGCAGGCGCTGGAAAATATTAATAACGAAGCAAATTAATTTTTTATTTGACTTATTTTTCAGTTACTAACAAAAATGTTTTTAAGACAAAACAAAAAACTAAACATTCAAAGAAAAAACTAAATAAAATTAAAATACCTTTTATGAACTCAATGTAGTAATCTTGTTCAATTGAGATTGCAAATTTTCGCAATTGTAAAGATTTTCCATTAATCGTGAACAGTTTTGTTGGTTTAGTTTGCAATAATTTCTTGCAAAACACGAAATTCACACTCAGTTGTGAAAAAAGATTTTTTTATTTATTTACATTTACACATAAACATGCATGAATGAGCGGCGTGAGAACATTTCAGTATTCTGGTTTACAATTAAGAGTTACATACGTAGAGTGCAAATATATACTACTACCTTTAGGTGTTGCTTATTTATGCAATAGTAGCAAAAGCATATTTTTGTATTTTGTTAGTGTAAAGTAAAAATATTCCACAACACTTTGCAAATACTACGATGAAAGACCATTTGCACAATATTGTGAATTGCGCTATTGTAGTTTTAGTACTTGATGCATAGCAATTTCTTTTGTAAATTCTACGTTTGGGTTTATGATTATTACATCGTGTTTGTTTAAAATAAATAAAAAAAAACCAAACCAAATATCGTATTATAAGAACACAAAAAACTGAACGTAAGGATTTTTGCAAATATTTTGTTTTTATAAAAAGTAATTATTAAAATTTTAATTTCCTGAAGAAGCCAATCAAAGATATTGGCGAAATACCGATATTTTAAAAAATTACAAAATAAATAATACACATTTTTTTATATAAATTGACCTAAAGAATGGAGAAATCTTTTATAATTATTAAAAAAAGGTCGAAAAAATAAGAGAATATTATTTTATAAAAAGTTTAATAAATCAATTAGTTTTTAGCGGATTTTAAAAACCAAAGTAGTATTTTTTCCTTAAAAAATATACTTTCATATTATGTATATAAAAAATATGGTTCTCTTACAAACTACTGCAAAAAACATGTTCGAATATAAAAAATAGCTAAAAAATTGAACGCAAAATACCTTTGCGGTTAAATTACTAAAATGATTTGGAAAATAACATGAACATCATATAAATCAATTTAAAGGCCTTAGTTTCTTCTTTCTAAATCGGTTAATATTCAACTAAGTTACACCCCTATAAGTGCAAAGAGGTACGAGAAGCCGGTGTTTTACCCGTAACTCCAGATTATGGGGGTGTTCGGGAGATTTCAAACACAGATTCTTGATCTACTCGACAGCACTTACAGAGAAAAATAATATCACCTCCAGGTATTTTCTTGTCGCACTGTGTAATTTTGTATGTACATAGTACTTAATCAGGAAACTGATTAAAAATAAATACTGTACTATCACAAATAGTTAAACTATTTAAATATGTTCTCTATTAAATATAAATTATGATAGGATATATTTTTAATGTGACTTCACACTCAACTTACTTGTATTTTGAAAGGTGCGGACCTTTATAATTGACATAAAATATTTTCAAACAAACTACAATCAATTTGGAGAAATTCCAGAAGTTTCTATTCCATTTTTTAATTGCAGAGTTTTAGTGAACTAAATTATTTGTTGACAATTCCACGTGGATATCATAAGTTTACGTTATTGGTCCTTTAAAGTTATATCTTTAATTGAAATTTAATATATTAATAATATTGCGAAAATTTTATGGGAAGATTTTTACATTTCCTTAATAAGTGTTCTAGATTCACTTTATATGCACTAATTGTCCCAAATATTATTTAAAGATATATTAGGATAAGGTTCCCTGATGATCTGCTTTAACAACATTTTTGTTTGTTAAAGAAAAGAAAACAAGGAAAACTATTGCACTCATTCCACATATGGAGTACACTGCACTCCAAAAATTGGTTTATATTTGCCAAATGCCACAAAATTGTTTTCGTTTAGAGATTTGTTGGACACTGTACTTACTAATAAACTGCCCTTCATGTACATACATATAAACCACAAAAGTAGACTCCCCAAATATTGTTTATTTCAGTAAACACTTAAATAATTCCAAGAAAAAATAAATAATCTAATTAGCATTAAAATTAAAGAAAACTTATAACGTTTTTGCTATTTCCAGTTTCAAATATTTTTTTATTGAATTCATAATATCAAACTGCAACCATCTTAAAGTATTTAGCTTACAAAATTAATGAGGATTTTAGTAATTGGCATCAATTAAATGATTTCAAAAGTATCTTAATTGCATTTTATATTGAATTTAATTTTCCAGATAATATTATTGTATCAGAATTTACCTGAAAGCTATAATAATCCTGAAATTACATCGGAGTATTTCCTCTCACTCTCTCTCTCTCTCTCTCTCTCTCTCTCTCTCACAGTATGAAAGAACCATAGTCAGGCAGAGTTATTTTAGAAAATCAAATTGTTTATTGAATGTTCTTGAAAAGATTTTTACTTGTTTAATGTGCACACTATTCAAGGTATTTCGGTGTATGATTGTTAATTCAAGAAGAAGAAAATTTTTTAAGTTTATTATTGTTACAAGTTTAAATAAAAAAATAAGTCATTTCAACTATAAAGTTGAGAAAACAAATATTCCAATCATTTTAGAATCTAAAATTGGACCAGTTTATGATGAAACAGAACACGACAAATTTATCATAAAAATTGACATTTTAAATACGTCTTTTGAGTCTCGTTTAAATTAGAATTTATTTTTTAATTTAATGTAGTTTTTTTGTCCTTTTTTGTAGAGATATTCTTGTGCCAGTTTCCCTTTCAAAAATTTAAAATTTTTTTTTTAATTCTTACGAAAATAATTGCTATTCAAAGGTTTTTTAAGTCATACTTTTTTCTTCGTAAGTGATGATACAATAACTTCTAATGAACTCACTATTTCAATAAGTCATAATATTGCAAATTTGCAATAAAGTGGGCAAAAAATTTTGCACTTTTTTTTAGAAAAAAAACCACCACTAAAAACCCAGCTAAAAAACCTAAAAAAAGTTTTTTATTGAAATAAGCTGTCAAAAATAGAATTAAGAATAATTTACTATAAAGGATTATAATAATCTGAAAATTCAAAGATTTATCTTTCTTAACGAAAAGTTGTATGCTTCACGAGAAGAAAAGAGTGCACCAGCTGCGTCATGGTCAAATATATCGCATTCAACTGTTTGCGCTTGCCGGCTTTTTTAAGCTTATTAAACAAATGTTTGTAATAGTCCCTTCGTATCGTTACTACTATTTGAATTATATTTTACTACATACCAGAACTTTATAGTTTGATTTTTTACCTAAATTGTATTCACTTTAACTATCATTATTTAAATCAAAGTTGATTTTTTTACACAACTTTAAGTATCATTATTTAAATCCAAGTTGATTTTGTGCTGAATCACTATTGCTCCTTTTGTGGCTGCCCAAATATTGTGCTAACAAATATTTCCTAAGGTTTATTCTTCTCTAATGATTAGATTTTGAAGTCATGTAAATGCAGGCTCTGTAATCAGCTTTAAGATTTAGAATATTTCTTTTTGAATTGCCAATACCCTTAACAACAATGAAGCAACATGTTTAACTAAATACAAATATAAAAGAATAATTGAAGCCCGTTGTGTTTCGGTATCGCCATAGTAATGAATACATACAAATAAATTTAAATTTCTGAAATATATTTAAGTACATGGTGGCTGATGAATTTTCCTGCATTAAGAAACTGAATTACATTTTTTTGTGTTAATGCATGGAATTAATTCAATCGTTATTTTAATTAATCTTGAAGATAGTTTATTTTAAACGCCGGTCCTGCTCGTTGATGCTGGTGCGGTATCTTAACAGCAACTTGTTCATTACTGCCCCTGAAGTTGAGGCTGAAATCGCAGCTCTTGTCGCTCGAGTTGATTGTTTTAGTTCATCCACATTACCCGGTTGCCATTTATATATTTTCTGTTTACAATAACCCCACAAGAAAAAGTCCGGCGGAGTAAGTTTAAGCGACCCAGCTGGGGGGCAATCAGAAGGTCGGGTTTATAAAAATGAGCCTGTGAGAAAATTTCCTGCGTATTTCTGCCATAAGAGGCTGTGCTATGTGCGGAGTTGCAGCATATTTTTAAAATCACATAGAGCTGACGGGAATTCTCTTCGGATAGAAAAATTATTTTAGCCTGCTCCAGTAACGGTCTCCATTAACCGTAACGCTGTGTCCGTTTTGTTCAAACAAGACACCACAGAGTCACGCGAATTAGAAGCGATTCCCTCTCGTCCAGTATTTCTGCGTTGGATCCACTCCATATGCGACAATTTTGTTTGTTTACGTTTTTGTTCAGATCGAAAGGAGCTTCATCAGCAAGTTATCGTTCTTTTCCACCCTTTCAAGCATCTTCTGGCAAAATTCAAATTCGGCAATTCTGCTGCATTAAGTTTATTTTGTATCACATAACTGCATGAGTTGATTTTACTGTCATTAAGTCACTCTTGTTTTTTAAGCGCACGTTGACTAAATGAAGTCTTAAGATAATAGAACTATTATTTTCTTTCAAAATACAATTCAATAATAATAAAATGAAAAAATCTATCTCTTCGTTTTGGGCTTATTAATAATTTTTCTCTTATTAAAATATATTGTAAAGTAAAACAGCTTGGCTGCCTTAAAAATATTCCATAAAACTATATTTTTCAGAAGGGTTTTAAGATGTTTTCAAAACAATCACTTTGATTCATTTCTCTTGTGAATCATTTGAATAAATTGAATTGAAAACATAAGTACATGTCGATCAACAGTCTCGTTGATACGAATCGTGCATTAGTATCTTTCATTTTTTAATGTTAAGTGTTTGCTCCAAATTAGAAAATGCAAAATTATGCCATTTGATTCACAAGCATGCAGAACTCTGTTAGGTATTATTGTCTGAAAAGTCTGCCTACTGAGCAGATAATCTCCTTATTGAATCAATGGGGTTGCTTGGTATGGCTGCAGCTACGACAGCAATAGTTTCCTTCATGCGAACGTAAGAGTTTCGATTGCAAGGGCTTCTATCGACTGTCCAAGGCTCGCCAAAATTATTCACTGGTCTCGTACTGGTCCATCTACTAGGAGGATCGCTGCCAAACGTTTACCCATATTCTCTGTGCACTAAAACTAAAGACTTTAGGGTGTAATAGCGGCGGCCCATTCAGATTCTTTTTCAGTGTCCCAGTTTTCGATTTCTATCAATCTCCAAAAACAAAAAACAAAAAAAGCTATACCCCTCAACAATACAATTCAATTTGTTTCTAATAAAACTGTTAATATTTTTCTACATATTCGAATTTTAGAATACGGGCGATTCGCCATCGACCGTTGGATATTACTCGTAAATATAATTCTAGCTAACCAAAAAAAAAATACTTTTTGTAGCACCCTGTTTGTAGGGGAAAGAAGTTAAATTTTAACTTAAGTGTTTGGTTTTCGAGGTTCTTATGCTAAGAATACAACTGAGACGAACGACGAATTTCGCCTAACGCGAAATTCGGTGAAAATTCGCTGTGTAAATTCGTCATATGAAGCACAATAACGACGAAAAAAGTAACAGCTGTTATAATTTATAGGTATTGTGTACTATTAAAGGAAATTATAAAAAAACATGAGTCAAATAATTTAAAGTTTTTTTAAATAATATGTATCATGTTTTTCCCTACATGCTATATAATACAATAAAATAAATCTCGACTTTTCCTAAAGTAAACAGTATATTCTCGATTGTATCGGATGTTCCTTTATGTATAGACATGTTTTTTAAATAAAAAAACATTGGAATGACAGGTGTTTCGCAATTATCATTAAGCAAACCACCGCCAACTCCTTCAAAACCACCATTCTCCGTTTGTGTGTAAATGAAACGAAGTTTAATGCAGTAATGGGATAATTCTAATAATTAAGATCAATGTTCAAAAATTTTTTAAATATTCTTTGTAATATTGTAGTATTATCATAATTGGCATTCCGCACAACTACCAAAGGCTGAAACATCATTGGAACCGAAATGAGATAATTTTTATAGATTAATTCACGCATATCATCTTTCTTTATTAATGAATCGCAAATTTGACTTGGCCTTAGTAGACGAAAAATAATGCGCAATACCATTGAGCACACTTTTTGATATTCTTTTATGGAGTCGCTTCGAGGTTCCGTACATAATATATTTATATAAAATGGGGTAGCTTTTGGAAGAATCGAAACTAAGCAAATAATTCTTCCATGATTTCACCAACAACTTTTTTTTAAGTTTTATTTCGTTTGCTTGTTTTATATAACAGCTAATAGTGTGACCGTAATAGAGAAAATAATTCGTACTTAAAAATGAAACATTAATTAAAACACAACTAAAACCAATTTTTGAAGTTTATTATTTTATATATTTATTGTAAATGTTATAAAATAACGATAAAACAATTATTAAAGTAATAAGAAACTTTATTTACTAAAAACCTTAAAAACTAAAAACGAAAATGGTCACATGGTACTGATTTGTTCGTAGTTTGCCGGCGTAAAAAATAGAAATAAATCTATTGCAAAGTTCGCCGTGTATGACGAATTTCGCCGTCGCCATGATTGTGTGTATTTTCATATACACTAATGTATTTCAATTTTGACGAAGAATATTCGCGGCCAAAATTTCGTCGTTCGTCTCAGTTGTGTTCCTAGCATTAAGCGATTCTTCAAAAAAAACGTGACAAACAAAAAATCGGGGGGAAAACCTTTTTGCGTTCTGCAAAATGATCCTTTGAGCGTCTCATTGTATTGGCAGGTTCTCTTAGAGCTTTCTACCAAATAAACAAACAAATGTATACTCATTTTTAAATATGTACATGTGTATGTGTATCATATATGTATATGAAAATATGTGAGTAACCAATGCTTCCTGCAGTTTTGTTTATGATCTGCAAGTTGTACAGGTTTTATTGATTTCTTGAAATGTTTTATTTTTTTTTTATTTTAAGATTTTTGTTCAATTGTTAGTCAGTAAATGATTCTGTTATTGTTTCCTAAAATAGGTTTATTATTATTGGAAATTTTGCCACAGATTATTCTATGCAATGTTGTTAAGTTGGCATTTGTAAGTTTTTGGAATTTATATGTTCATTGTGTTGATTGATTTTAAAAGTTATTTTTGGGGCAAGAAAATGCCAATTTAAGGAAACAAAAGAAAAAAAAATAGTAACAAATAAGTGCTTTGCATTAGAAGTCAAGAAAGTTGTGAGTATTTAAAATTTCATTTGATTTGGTAAAAAAATACAATACATAAACTGCCTGTTCCAGGTTGTCGAAAGAATTCCGTCTGGTGAACAGAATTTTTGAAAGTTGTTTTTGTTTTAAATTTAATTGCACGAAATAAAGAATTCTACTCATATGGTGGATATCATCCTCAGAGACCACCAAAAATGGTCGGACTTGTAAGTAAATAATGTTTGTTGTTTTCTTTTTGTTTGCGGATTGCAATCAGTTGACCGCACGGCTGCCAGATTTGATGGTAATCGTCCGTTAGTCGAATTTTCGATTCATATGGTATTTTTTTAACATTTTCGGATGACTTAATGTGCATAAGCACCAAAACAAAGCTTTTTAGTGGACCTTTTAGCCTTCTTAATAACTCAATTTGATCAAATGATCAAATATATTTATATAAGTATATATGAATTCCTTTATTAAGCTTATCCATCGACGTTGCATAAATGTGTATCAAATTCGCATTGATGATATCCTCATATCCAAAAAATTAATCAAAAAGAAAATTATTTTAACCCTTTGTAATTAGGAATATATAATTAGGAAAATATAATATGTTACACAGAAAAATCAAAATGAGCGAAACGCAATGTTCCGAAAAAGTCAAACTGAATGTCTAGAGGCACATTTACTACGGCCCTTAAGACATGCGTTCAAATATTTTAAGACCGAACGCATATTTACACTTCATTTTGCAACAACCATTTGAGAAAATTCAAAGAAGATTGAGCGGACTAAAAAATGAAGAGAGGAATTTCATGTTTTGCAAAATGTTTTTAGAAAACAGCATTCAGAATTGATAGTAAATATTTACAATTGCATAAATTTGCAATCTCAAATGCACAACATTGTGAGTTGGGCACTTGTTGTTTTGATTTTTTTGTTTTTTTTTTCTTGCTTGTTATGTTGTTTTGTTGTAAGAATATACACAAAAGACAATATCAAAACCAACAACAGTTCAAGAAGGATATATTGGAATTTTCCGATGAAGTAAAAAATTTGTTATGTTATTAAAGGTACACGAATAACTTTGTTTTAAAATATTTTCTTTAATTTATTTACAGATATTTTCATAGAATATAAGCGTGGCTGTTGCTGCATTTCATTTATATTTTAATCAAATAAAAAACACACAAATTTAAACTTGTGTAGCGATTTAGCTCTGTTAACAAGGAAATCAATGAGTTTTATGGGGTCATACTGTATGAAAGATAGGTGTGGTTGTTATCAGATTTTGCTAATTTTTTCATCATTGGTTAACATTATCATAATATTGCAATGAGCAAGAAATTGTGACTCTACAATGATTTTTAACTTTAGTGTTATATGGGAATTAGCGTTGTTGTGTTCGGATTTTTTTCATATTAGCATTATTTTGTTTTACAAAAATATTAGTCTATACCAAAATTCAAGGCTCTACGATGTTTCCTTCTATTTAATGCCACCAATTGTATGAAGCTGAACCAGTGTGCGATTTATTCAGTTTTCTACTACAAGCGTTTATGGTGCATAAAACGTAAGAAATTTTCAGAAAAACTACACATTTGTTTGGTTTTATACTACGAAGATGTATGAGAAGTCGGAGATCCTTACAGTTAACCTCGGATATATAATCCCATTAAGATTTTACTGTAGAACGTTATGTCCCAATAAAGCAAAAATAAAACAAACAATTTTGTTGATCGATATACATTTTTATTTAAAGCTATTGCACCAGGCTCAAAAAGTGTAACTTGAATTAATATCAAAGAAAAAATACTGCATAAATAAAAAATAAATAAATAATTATAATTGCATAAGTTGATAAAAAATGCTATGCAATAGCTTTGACGCGGCAGTCGCCGAGTGCCACAATTCTTTTTTGTTTATTTTCATATAAACAAACAAAAATTACAAATTCAAGGCTTACAAATACGAAGAAGAATAAAAAATAAATTATACCCACCTGGCAGAGGATATGTGTTAGACGATTGTGTTTAATATACGACTCCTAAAAAAATCTTTTGATGATGATCTGACGAATTATAACTTTTTGACACACTTGTACATATTTTAATTTTGGAATATTTAATATATAAGTCTTAAAAAAAATCTTCTAATGATTATTTGAAGAGCACGAACACAACAATGGTACAATTTGTTTCACTACACAAATCTCAAACAGTTACCTTTACGATTAATATAAGCGTCTTTCGCAGTGTTATGGAAGAATCTCACAGAAGAATCAGTTCGTGTAACAGATTCTTCCGTGCAAGGAATCTTCTACGATTGAAAAATGCACTCGTCGGCGAATAAAAATGCCCTTCATGAGTTTCCCAGTAGGCTCTTTCACGATTGAAAATGCCAGCTGGGTAGGAACTTAAAACACTAATGGTGTGAATATGAAAGAAGGGCATAGAGCATTGCTGCAGCCTGAGCACATGAAAATTTTTCCTTTACATAAGCTACAACCTTAGCAAACCTTTTCACATCTGAACCAGGTGGAACAGTGACTATTTAATTTTTATATATTTATTTTATAATATTTAGATTACTAGAACAAAAGGAAGCTTTGTGTTTGTATGCCATTAAAACAAACAAAATAAAAATTTATTTTTGCAGGAGAATTGAAGATAATTAATGAAATCATAAATTTATTGGAATGCTTTTATGAAGCCACACTAGATATCTGGGGAGATACATCAACAATTTCCATAGTAATTCCATTATTCAAAATGCTTATGTCGAAGCTAGATGAAAACAAATCGAAGATTGACTTGAAGCATTTATTAAAAGAACATTTAGTTAAGAAATTCCAGTTCATAGAAGAGAAAACCTTTTCAGTGTTGCTACGTTTCTAGACCCTCGGTTCAAGTCCAAATACCTTACAAATGAACAGAATGAAAAATCTGAAATGGAAGTAAATAATTTCTTACAAGACAGTGCGGTTATTGGTGAAACGTGCAAGCTGGTAAAAAATATCATAAATTATAAATCAAGGAGAAATAGAAAGTCGACAATAAAAACACCATCTTTAGGAGCTTCATTTGGTTTTTCAACGTCATTGAAATATTGATATTGATTGATAGATGAGCTGTTAATCGATCGCAAAACATGACACTCCAAAGAAGGTCAAAATCTCATATTTATCCGTTGAATTTTGTTTAGTTTTTTTTTGTCTTTTTTAGCTGTCCGATTAGTGAAGTCGGCATCATAAATAAATAATTACTCGGGATTTCTGTTCAAATGCATTGTATTTTTAGGAATGAATGTATTGTTTTGTATATACCACTTACAAGAAGCAAGTGTAGTAAGCAGGTGCATCAGGAGACATCTGAGCAGTACCATACATATGGAAAATACATTAAAATGTGGGCTTGAGAACCTTGTGTCGTATTTTGAATAATTGGATTGTTTACTATAATATTTCGTCACTGAAAAGATTGATATTTTCTCCTCCGGTTGCTAAATTTTACACAAAGCTTGTTAAATTAATATTATTATTGTTAGCTGCAGACATAATGAAATTTAAGGAATTTTTTCACTTAAAATTTATAACACTTCACTTCTGACACTGCACTTCTGATGCAATAGAATGAAAGTTGCAGTTTCTTTAATGCTGTAAAGTAGCGGTACTTTTTGATTTTTTTCTTTTTTATCAGGAATTAGTTTCATTTCAACATGTTTCACGTTGTTTCAATTTGTCTCGTGTTTTTTTAACATACATTATTCCAGTCATTTTTAATATTTCACGAATTTGATTTAACTTTTTTAACATGTTGATTTAACACAATCCCACCTTTGTTAATATATAAAATTGACAAAAGTTTTTTCAAAGTATTCCAATGTAATTTTTAATGTTTATAACAATGTTGATTTTACAATAGTTAATCTTATTTCAACTATATGCAGTGTTAATTTTACATGAAAAACTGTAATTGTTACTACAAAAATGGAAATTACAAAATTAAACATTGATTAATGTTATTTTAGCTCTATAAAAGTAAAAATTTAAAATTTACAATGTTATTTAAATGAGGTTAATTTTAAATCAACATATTTTAATACTAAATTAACAATTTTAACCATTGACTTAACTTAAAACAATGTTAAAAGTAAATTCAATTGGATTTTTTTTCACATATTAACAATGACTCGAAATTAACATTTCTTCATGTTGATCTTACATTGGTTTTTTTCTGTGTATTTTAGGTTGTGTATTTAGAATGTTTTTTGTTTTCGTATTTTATTGTATGCATTTATGTCAATATTTAATATTGTTTTTTAGAATGCGCTCGATTAAGTTGATCTTTGAATACACTAGTTAATATTAAAAATGTGGTAAACCAAAAGACATATCGTCAGTCAGAGGTTGACTACTCTTAACTCGCAAAAAAATCGAATCGGGTCTTAGATGCCAAAAGATTGTGTTTGTCCTTCTGCATGTTAGTACGTTTCATTTATATTTTAAAAAAATTTTCTTCCCTACTTCTCCTACTAATTTTGGTTTTATTTACTTTCCCGGTTTAGTAATGAAGTATTAGTGTTTTATTTTTTGTCTCCTGAAAAGTACAAAAAAAAACATGTTAAGAGTTTGTCAACCTGTGACAGGCGATATGATCGTTAGTTATTTTAAACATCAGTTTGAGTTCTTTTAGTTTCCCAAGGGAGACATACGGCGCGTCTTAACAGTTTCCAAAGACTTCACGATTGCTGGCATGTATGTGCCAGCAATAGATCTTTTAATAATTAAAACACAAGAAATTGTCCAAGTGACTTATGCAACGGCTGCCGATTTAAACACAAAGTGTCAAGAAGTCGTTGCACAAATATTTTGTCTGGCATTTGTCAATGTAACTGGACGCTGTGAACTTTGCGGTGCTATAGACTGCAATTGCTTGCTGTTGGTTATAGTGACTACTAGATTACGTTATACGTCCTCTAACATCAATGCATTCAAGTGGTTGTCTTACGATCTCTTCCTTTTATTGTGACATTACGTCCCATTAAAAAAGAACGCTTTATAACACTTTATTGTTTGAAAATTTTCCTGCTAGAAAAAGATAAAAACATTGTTGCACTACTTACTTTTTGTAATTATATAAAATTGAGAACGAAAACACAAGAACTGCAACTTTATTAATGGTATTTTAAAACGACCTAGGAAAAACTCGTGCTCTCTAATAAAAAAACTGCGCAAAACTAACGCACCGGTATAATTCAATACAGATTTTTGCAATTATACCACAGATGAGACATCCATCCACTAATATTGGGATATATTACATTTATAAGAAGTAAAACAAAAGTTATTATGTAATGAACATGACTGGGATATATCATCCCAGTAGCGGCGAAAGAGTTAAGTTTATATCATGATATTACAAATTTAATTTCTTCTTAAGATATTTTAATAAATACAAATAATTTTGATTAAGAAAGGAGCATTTTAATACACGATTTGAAATTTTTCGGTAACTAAATTTGTGTTTTTTATTAAATGTAGGACAAGATAAAAAACCAACCTTAAACTAAAAATTCACTTCTTTTTTTGGTGTAAATATGAGGTTTGAATATGGATTTGCAATTTTAAAATGCTTTAAAGATTTAAGTAAAATTTACATTATTTGTTTTAACTCGTATTTGATTAAGACACTATACTTAACCTCTTGCTCATCGAGACACGTTTGCTTAAGAACTCCTTTTTTCAACAAATCTCCACAAATTTAATCTCGTTTAAAAGTCATGCATCATTTCATTGTTGCTAAAATCATTTCAAAATAGAAAAAGTTATTTTTTTTAAACAAGTTAAAGGATAATAAAAACAAACTATACAATTTTATTATCAAGCACATTTGCTGTTCGTTCACTTGACCAAACAAGAACAAAAAAAAAAATAATAATAAAAAAAAGGTTTTTGGCAACCGAAATATACACAAAAACAAGATTACAAAACAGAAAAAAACGAAAAACTCATACTTATACACACAAAAATTCCATATAATAAAAGTCCTTAAGTAAACTCTTCAACATCACTCAAAAGTATGTTTAACAAATAAAAGATGTTTTGCTGTCAAAAGGGAAGTACGTGTGTGTGTATGTGTGAGTTGTTAGACGCTTTTAAAAAAGTATATCAAAATAAAAAGCAACAGGAAAGAAAGTAATTCACATAGAAACACAAAAACAGCCAAACACAGCCACACATACGCTCTTAAGTAACACATACATGATTATTCTGAGTAGGTTTGATTTGGACAAAACATTTTCAAGACAATTTGAAGACACAGACATGTGACCATCAACGCACAAGACAAATAGACAGAAAAACTGAATAAAAATAAAAATAATAAATTCTCTAATGCCAAACCGTAAACTAAACACATAATTTAATTTTGGCAAATTCTTGAAGAGATGGATACACAGAAACACAAAACGAAACTAGTTAAATAAATTTAATGGAAACACTAAAAATACAAAGAAAGTGAAAATTAACAAACAAAAATGTCTTTGATGCTGACATTGTTAACGGTGGACATTAATTTATTACAAATAATAGAGCAACCATAAGGAAGCTCTTTTGGGACTATTGTAGGACTGGCATGGTGAACATAAATTTGCAACAATTGTATACGATGTTTTTTAACCCTTTCAGACCTGACGCTTAGCTACTGGAAATTTTTTCATAATTTTTGGAATATATAGTTTCTATAGCGTATAAAAATATAATCAATCTTTATGTTTTATTATTTTTATATCGTTAAAGGATTTTCAGGATACGCACAATTGATGCATCTCTGTAAATTTTTTAGCTAAAACGCTCTATAATTGCACCTAATGACTTCAATTAGTTTGAAGCATTAAAATTTATAATTTTTTTTTATTAAAATATGCCCATTTCACTATTTGTTAATTCGATTAGTACTTTTGTAATAGAAAACACGATGTGACGCAAGAAATGCACAAAAGTTCATGTAACGGTAAAACGAACAGCGGAACAATGCGAGAAACAAACATCACAAACAATCAGCGCAATCGATGCATACCGACCTATTGGACATTGGTCCAGTAGAAGCAAAAATATTGAGACCGAAGTTCAGCCCCACATTCGATGCATCACGTTCAGAAAGGTATAAATAAAAAAAATTAAAAAATTCATGGTGTCAGCGACAAACTTTTATGTAAAAAAATTCAAAGCGTCAAAGACAAATTTTTATGTTATTGCTGGCTTTAATAAATCCTTGCTTTGCAAACAAAGTTTTAAGTACTATAACGAACACATTTTGCATATTTTAGTTGTAAAAGTATGCGAGGTTTGCTTGCAAGTCCTTACTAAAGTAACTCCAGTTTCAATATGTCTCCTTAAAAGTGAGTGACAAAGTAAGGAAGGAACCCCAGCTATGCTATCTACCCGTTTCATCATTTTGGTTCTGTGCTGAACCAGCCTGAACCTCGGATTATTGATTTTAAACTTTTTATATCGCAGTCCGAAATTTTTATTGATTGATGAAACCCGCCCTTCTTTTTAAGAAAGCAAAGCAGAGAAGGTGTTTAAGAGGTTCTTCCTCCTGCTTATCCTGAAAACTTCTATGATTCATCATTACGCGAAAGATTTAAACTCTTAGCAGGTGCACCTATAAAGCAGTGCCCTGTTGATATCACCAGTAGTGCTCGTAACTGCATTTGAAATGACCCTTTTATAACTGCAGGTAGTCTTTGCCAGCCCCAATAAGTTCTGCTGAATTAATAATATGCAGCCTGTTAACGGGACATTGTAATTCCACCGATTCTTTCTGGCTGGGACTTTAGCTAATTCGTTCGCAGCAAAAGTAACAGGCAGATAACTGTACCCTGGAACCCAAGACAACTCTGGGTTAAATTCCCTCGAAATCACGTTTATAAACGTCCTGCATTTATGCAGCAATCTGAGTGTTGTGTAAACACCAGATAGAGACTTAATCGCAGCTTCCCTTTTCGCATTGAGATATATATTATCACAGTATCTCCTTTCGCCCTTTAATATGCTGCACTGATTGATAACAAAACTAAGATTTTTAATAAAACCGATCTTAGTCTTCAGATTTCCTTTTCTCTCTAAATAGAAAGTTCAATTTTTACGGCTGTCAACAGGAACATGCCCTGGGGAAGTAACTTTAAGTAGTTTAAGTACTACATATAGGACATAACTAGTAACTGGAAACATCCTTCTAGTAAATTTATGGCTGGCTAAGACCGGTGACTAAGTAGGTCTTGTTATTATTAATAGACGATAAAAACAGGATGTTAACGAGGAAGTGGAAATTGATGAAAAAGAAAAAAGTACGATCTTTCGCTCTCAGCTCTCTTTCTATTGATTTATTTTAAACATTTTTAACGTCACTGCGGTGGTCAGCGGTCACATGAGGATCGACATTTCGTTGAGTGGGCCAGCAATCACTTTAATCTGAAGAAGGTTGGAAAAGGACACACATAAGCGGGGGCTATGATTATGAAATTGCTTTAAGCACCGTGACCCAAAGGATGTTCGAGTGTTCACTAAAGTAGTTTAAGGTTACGAATAAAGCCAATTACCCTACACGCTGAGATATTGCCTCCAAGGAACTTCATTCCGCGTTCCGCCACTACCGGACAGTCACAGGGAATGTTATTCTGTTCCTTGATCAATCCTCCTGAGACGCCAAAAAAGGGTTCCCGTGCTATAAACCTGCTCCTCTGTTAACGTCAGTTTATTTTGAACGCCAATTCCATTTAGAGATGTAGCACAGTCTATGACAACGCCCGACCTGATGTCGTAAGAGATTACAGCCTTGAGCGCTGCCTGACTATCTGACATCAAGCAGATGCGAATGCCATTACAATTTCTCCCTAAGCGGTTTCTAGCACAAATGAAAGTGTCATAGACCTTCGCCTGGAAGATCGTAGGATATTTACCCATAAGAATGGCCCTGTGTGGGACAGGTTCTCATTGCCCCAGTAATCGAAATACAAACAAGGCGATAAGCCTTGTTCAGAGGTGCCTTAGTAGTGGTTTGTTTAGTTCCTGGCCACCAAATTATAAAAACTATTTGGAATTCTTAAAGATTTTTTTCCACATCAATTCTTTTTTATAAAACATTTTTAAAATTCTTTCTTTAAATAAATGTGCCCAGTATAACATGATTAAATATTTTAATTTTTAAGTCTCTAAATTATTGATACAAGAGCATGTGTTTGTTTCAATATTAAATTAAAAATTTCCTTTAGTTTATTTTCTTCCTGAATATATTTTCTATTGTAAATACATAGAAAAAATAAAATTTCAATTATGAAAACTGTATGTTCAATTAAATATTTTATTCAGTTTCCACAGTTATTAAAAATTTGTACAAATTACTACAAAGTTTAATATTTCCTACCATGAGAAGGAGAATTATTAACTAATTTTATTTTATTTTATTTTTGTTGAAAATTTTTTAGGAATAATTTTTTCCTGTGTACAATTCTACATATTTGTTTTCTATTTATGTATTTTTTTTAATTTTATATATTTTTTTAATTGTTCCTTAATTTTTATGTTTATTTTAAGAATTATTTAACTCTTAAAGCTTTTAAGCAGCTTTATTTCCTCTGAGGCCAAAATGTTATGTGTTGTCCTGCTTAAGATAGTATTTCTATATGTAGTCCATGGGTGTGTGTATATGTGTGTACCGTTTATGTTCTAGTTAACCATGCAATAAATAAACACTTGCTTACTTAGTTTTGCTCTAAATTTGTTTAATATTTTATTTAGTAAAATTTTAAGTATCTGGTTTGATATTAAAGTACTCTTGACCATTTTACACTTTTTTGCATGTTGATGGCCATGTTTTAGGCTTGCAATAGGCTTTACGTGTACTTTGTTTATGTGAGCTGTTGCCTTTGTGATCCTGAAGATTTATTAATTTGGTGGTTTGATTGACGGCTAAACTAATTGGGATCCAAGGTTTACTTGATCCATGAATTCAAAGAAATCGTACATGATCCAGATTTATGTCGTGCAGAATGCGTACTTATTTTATTCTACTTATTTCTTTTTTAACAACTAAAACAAATTTTTTTGTATAATCAGGATAAAACGAAGATGATTATTATTTTTGCTAAATTTCGTAACATTTTTGTAGAAAGAAGTGGATATGAGACAATATTCCAAAGATAAAAGGAATACATTAATATGATATAATTTCAACATACCCGGCAAAACAGAAACAATGTGACCTGCTGCACTCCCATCATTAGTTTTCATTTGTGTTTCCTTGTATCCGCCACTGTTTAGGTGGCTCGATTGATTGTGACTTAAAATTTTTATTTATACAAATTATGACTCGAAAAAGGAATGTGGAAGGTATTATTAGTTGTTTTTAAAGCAAGCACAACACAACTTCACCGCTATCAATATTCAAATTTTCCCATCACTTATTAAGGTTAAATCAACGGTTCTGGTTGTTAAAATTGTCATCGAAATTTATCAAATAAATTTGCTCGATAGCAGGTTTAGTTCTGCAACGTGTTAGTAATCACTTATAAAAATTTTTCCTTCTAAAAATATGTTACATTTTCTTACTTTCATTTCATTGAGTGATAGTTTTAAACAAAAATGTATCCTTTTAAAGGATCAAATAATAATTTCTATTAGATTTACTTTAAGAACTTTTCATAAAAAAAGGCAAACACTTTTTTATTTATTGCCGAAAGAAGAAAATTCCATTATAGATTGATATGAATATTTTCTAGTATGTCAGCGTATTAGGAAAGCACTCCCTGCAATGAGAATTGACGCAACATTTACTGTGAATGCCTACATCTGAGAGGTATGGGAAAAGTTGCAGCATCGATTGTAATGATTACCTGATACATCGCTCTAACCTTGCGATAATCTTAAGTGAACATCAAAGTCCTTGCAAAGCCCATTGTAGTCATGCTACAGAAATCATCCAAAAACATATAAAAATTCTGTTGGAGGTATCCAATCTTCTACTATATCAGGTGGGTGAAATAAAAGTATCTATTTTAATTATATATTATTTCGAGTATTTTTGAATTTTCTCCGCGAACCAAAATGTAAGCCTTCCGATGCAATATACACCAGGCAATGCTCCGGCATTATTTTAGATGGTAATTATACCCAGCATTAGTACAAGTTTGCAAGCTGGTGGAAAAAGTCGTAAGACGCGTTAGAAGGCCAGAAAAAAAGGTTACCGCAATTTCCGTGAGCACCATACGCGAATGACATCTCGCTTAAATACAATGCAGGACTTAGTGCATGCACATTTGTATTTATCAGATCCCTTGATTTCAAATTTACGCAAACCATAAGGCAATTCAAAAAAGAGGGATGTCGATAATGAAATTTTACAGCTTTTGTCAGAACATTGTAAACTTTGCACCTTAGATTGATCTAGTAGTTCCAAATCGGAATAATAAACTGTTATATCTATTGTTATTAGAATTGTTTTTTTTTTGTTATGAAAACAACTGATATATATATATAAAATAGTTATATAAACGGGGAAAAAATATAAAAAAATTCATAAATTGATTTAAAAAAAACTGTTTTAATATTAAAATTTAATATATTTTTAAGCCAAAAGAATGTGAAACATTAAATATATTAACTTATCATGTTTTCCTGAATAAAATAAATAATGTCTAAATCATGAAAAAAAAGTTGCAACTTTCACAAAAAAAAAACACAATATATATATTTTTAAATAATAATTTTTTTTAATATTTGTTTTGTAATATTGTTGTTTTTATTTTGTAATTTTAAACATTTTTTTATTCACCTTTGTAGCCTAATCTATTTTGAACTAAAAAAAATTCTCTACGTCTGTGTTTACACACGTCATTAACATTATTGCTACTTTATTGTCGGGAGAGACGAGGAGAAAAGAAACGAGTACTCAGGCTCATGTACTGTCATTACGTTTTACTTTCTCATTCGTAATTTTAATCCTAAAGGCATTTGCAAGTAAATCTCGTCAACATGACATTATTTGTTTAAACTGCAATGGAAGTTCAAAGAAGAAAATGTAAGAATCATGTCAATAAGACATGACGCCTCTAAACACAGTCTAAGCACTATTAATTAATAAAAGTCGTTAGAGCCTTTTCGCCCACTATAGAACTTAGGGAAATATTCCAATTGAATGAGACACTGAAAAACAATTTATTCGGTCGAGCCTAATTTTTATTACGGCATATATTTTGAAGAATCCGTTCATCATTGTTTGGAGAGTTAAGAGAGGTCCTATTTTGATGAAAGATCTCCAAGTGCCATTTTAGTCAAAGGCAACCGTTACAGAGCCATAATTACAAACTTCTTATGATCTGAAAGATATGAACTTAGATGATCTTTGGCTTCAGAGGGATGGCGCACCATGTCACACAGCCTCTCAAACAAGCGATCTTTTGTGCACTAAGAACGGTAATCCGGTTATCAGGCGCCATGGATATGCCAATTTGAGACCTGCGAGCTGCGATTTGTGAGATAGAACCAGAAACAATCAATAAAATTCTGAAAAAAAATTACAGGATTATCTAAAACAACAAAATGATGAAACGCCTCAAAATTGGTGGTTGATCCGCCAGAAGCAAGAAATAGCAAAAAGAAAAAGTGGCCAAACGCTTAGAAAATAGTCCAAAAATAAAATGAAAAATCCCCCAAAATGATGGGTGTTTATTTATTTTGTATAATTACTTTATGTTATCATCAAATTAACATAAATTACAAATCATACAAAAATTATGGGAATTTATTCGTTATGTAAAATTACTGGGAATCCGAATAAATATTTGCCAAAAAATCTCCTTTTTTTTGGGAGATTAAATATTTTTTAGAAATTTGGCAATTGCTCCCTATGAACGAAAACCGAAGTGATCAAAAATATTGAGCAAAGGCGGTGAGCAAACCCAATTTATTGCAAAAATTTCTTGGGGCGTACAGCCGGCAGGATAAGCTACTGCGAAGACAGCCACATAAATCAAATGAATGCAATCGTTTGTATTTGCTAGATATTTTTAAAAAAGCCATAATTTAGTTAATATTTTTTTTAATATACTTATATTTAGACCTTCCGTTACGATGCAGCTCAGTTAAATAGTAACAACACTCAGTCATGGCCACCTATTGGTATTGTACCATTAAAGTACTGCAACTACTTGATGTATGAAAAGATACCTCCAATAACCAAGCTTCAAGAAAGTCCCAGGAGCTTAACGATTACTCTGGCTTCAAATAAGTCCTCAGGGTCTGCGGCAGATCAAAATTTTCTTTCACATTTGGCTTGAGAAGTTGTCACAAATGACGAGTATAACACCAAAATGTTGAAGAAGAATAATAGAGTATGTCTACCAAAGTCGTCTTAAGAGAAATCAACTTAATTCATTATGGAAACAAACATTTAAAGATACTTGCTCCGCTTATATATTTCCATCGAATAATAAGTTTATGCCCTTTAAATAAGAGTATATGGGAAAGCATTAAAGATCTTTTCCTAAAAATGCCTCTCACTGGTAGATTTAATATGTAGATAATGCTCAATGAATTAAGTTTTTAAAACATGCGATTTTTTTTTAATTTTTCTCAGTTCTTCAAAGCTTTATTTTATCATTTACAATTTCCATTAGTTCAAACGCTTTAAATAAGGATTTTAATTAAAACGCTTTTGTTGTTGTGTGCTGTTACACACATGCATTTTTCTCCATTTCAGCTTAATTTCTTCGCTGAATTAAAACAAATTAAAAAGTCCTCTTATACAGGCTGCGAGTAAGTGTATTCATTTAATACAATTGATAAATGTATGGATGTATATTTAAATATATATACCCCCATATATACATATGTATGTATATATGTTAATTTATGGCAAACTTCAACCCGTGATTTATGACTCTGCTGCTGCCACAGATATTCTTGTTTTTTCCCGATGCTACTGATTTAACTCAGGTCATTGCTACTTAATGTTATTTAAATTGGTATAAATAAAAAAGGAAATTATCTCTTCTACTTGAAGTTTTAATCAAATTGTTTATGTGTGTGTAAATATGTTTTTTTTAACTCGTAATCTTCTTCTCTTTTACAGCTCCTGTTTGTTGTTCTTGTTTAAATAAATTATTTTTAAATTGCCATGTAGTAATTTGATTGTTCGACTTTTCAAGCTTTTAAGGTTGTCTGCTTCAATTGTGTTTTTATTAAGTCCTCTGTCTTGTTTAAAGAAATAAAATAGAATTTGCAGAGATAAAATTGTTGTTCAAAGCTAGTAAGAAAAATGAGAGCTGAGTGTCATTGATGTTCAGTCATGTGTCCGAAGAATCATTTTTAATATTTAAATCGTCATATTTTATCATGTGTAATTTTTGTATGAATAAATTCAATTGTGCCGTTTCTATTTCTTCCTGCAAGTAGCTAAATTAATGTTGAACTATTTATTTTTCAAAGTTTTTGATGTTTATACAATTGGATTTAACTTATAATTGGCAGTCTTTACTTTGAATTTCTGTAATAATTAACATTTTCTTTACTAATTATTGAAATTATGGAAAAGCTAAAGTAAAGGAGCAACATGATTGATTGAAAGGCGCATAGGAACAAGCTATACCCCTCAATAATCAATTTCAATTGGTTTTTAACAAACTTATTAATGTTTTACTAAATATGTAAAATATTAATTTTGGGAAAAAGTGCGAATAAAAATTTAAGGTACTAAAATTTTAGCAATTGCCGTAAAAAGCACCAATCATTGATCATTGAGTTGTGCTTAAATTTTGACCCTATGAAGGCTTCTTTTTTTATGCAAATGAAAGTTGGGGGCGAATTACAGCATTCGATATCGAACGAAATCCCATACAAAATTTTTTTAATTTGTATGGAAATTTCGTTCGATATCAAATGCCGTAATTTGCCCCCTGATTATAATATTTTAAGTTTTTCTGTTAATTTTATGTAAAGTTAGTACAACAAGTTAGTACTCCTAAATAAAAAATTTTAATAGATTTTTAGCCAAAAAAATTATATGTATACGTACATAATATGATATATAAATTTATGGCTCAAAATCACCAAGGTTGCAGATTTCAAGATGGTTTTTATTTAAAAAAATTTTTCAGCTATAATAATGGCTCTTAGGTGATACTCTTGCAAAAATGAATTTAAGGAAATCTTAAAAACAAAGCATTCAAATCGGTGCAGAACAAAATTCACATCATATTGTTAATTTTTAAAACTTATGATGTGATTTGTAGCTCTCAGACACTACTGAATTCAGGAAAGTGAAGAAAATTAAATGCGTTCTTAATGTTCTTTTTTCAGTTTCAAGATGTTTATATCATATTTTTTTGTTGCTAAATGAATACAGGTATTACATTGATTTTTTAAATGAAAGATTTGTCCAAAAGCAATTTTTGATATAAAAAAAATTATTTTGAATATTAGTTTTCAAACCATTTGTTAAAAATTAAAAAAATAATAAAATTTATACACTTATTTTGCAAAACAAAGTAAAATCTTTTTAAACGTGAAAGTAGCAAATGTAGAAATAATGTTTTATACCGCAATAAAATTTAGAATCTCTAATTTTAGAATAAGTTTGCGCCATTAATTTTAAGGAATTTTTTTATTTACATCTTTAATTTTTTATTGGCTCATCAGGTGTTTCTTCAAATACATTTTTGACATCATAATCTGTTGTATCTCTTGAATTCTTCATGTTAAATGTTATTCACCTCACTTTAAACACTTCACAATGTGATTACCTGCCTATAAAAATGAATTCGCAAAATGCTATTATCAATAGTAGTAGCTATAAGGGAATGTTCCTCACGCCAAAAATAGCAGTATAGCTACGCTCTATACAACGTTATTTGTTAGAAAAAAATATATAAATACATATCTAACTAAAGTAATTTTGAAATGCATTAAACACAAATAATATATAAAAAAGTAAATACAGGTACATAAAAAATGCATGGGTCATACAGGTACCAGACTTCTCACTAACTATACATATAAAAATACAAGTATGAGTTATTGCATACTGCAACTTCGAGAAGTAACATAGAAAAAGTTTAAACTAGATTGCAGTTGGTGCTTTTTATGGAAATTGCTAAAATTTTAGTATTTTAAATTTTTAATTGCGCTATTTCTTTTTCTCATTTTTATCGATTTTCCCAAGTTCGTTTTGTACGTTTTTATGGGATAAATAAATTTTTTATCAGAAATCTAACTCATTTCATCTTATTCTACACCCTTTTCGGTACCAGAATCCACTCTAAAGTCCAAACCCTGACACTCTAGGTCCCTTTTCTCGGAGAAGGTCACATATATTAATGTTCCCGGAAATGATGAACCGTTCCCGGAATCATGATATTGATATCATAAGGTACAAGTAAGAAAATATCTAAATTAGGACGAAAAAATAAAAATTAAGTTATTTAAAAATTGAAATTAACCACACTGTTTGAAACTGAAGGATCAGACTAGCTTAAAATGATATGATTCTTATATATCTTTCAGTTTATATGCTTATAAGAGTACTCTGAATGACACGTTAAAAGACAACAAATAAAAATACAAAAATTTGATGCGTATGTTATGCAAATTTAAAGGTTAATAGAAGGCGTTGTAGAAGCGATATTAAATGTTTTCTATTTTATTCAATTGTTGTAACTTTTAAAACTAATACACAAAAAGGCATTATTTTCTAATAAATGGTAAGTTTTTT